>JADKXX010000296.1:0-418997 GCA_017310255.1 Butorides virescens
AAGACACCGGGATTTCCCCCCCGCCCCTTCTCCGCACCCCTCCCCCCCTCCCCCCAAGAAAAACCCAAACCAAAACACCCAAACCTCGGTCTTGCGGGTTTGACTTGGTGGACAGCTTGCAAACGTGCCATCAATTTTTTTTTTCCCCGAAGGGAAGCCGTGTTCCTGCTCCTAGGCTCAGTGCCCTTCCCTTCTGCCTAGGGGGAGTTCAATCTTTTTTTTTTTTTTTTTTTATCTAATTAACTTTCTTACAAGTTTCATCTCCTGGCTTTCTCTTTCCAAAGGTCTGAGGCGCATCTGTAGTTCCTCAGGAGTGGCAAAACCAGAAGTAGGGCTTTTTTAGTTTGGTTGGCAGTGCTGAGATTATTTTTTTTTTTCCCTTTTGCTTGCACTTGATTCTGTTTGCAAGCGATGAGGAATGACAGGAGTGCACATAGGGAGGGTTTCTTGGCTGATTACATTTAAGCCAGGAATTCACTGTGAAAATAAAGCCAAGGGGCGATAAATAAAAGATGCAATCTTCTCTAGGAGACAGACACCCAGCGTGGGCTTTCCTTTGCTTGCTTTCAGCAGAGGAATAGGCCTCAGTGAGTAGTTGTGAAAGGGAAAAAAAGTAACTTTTTGTATGGCTTCAAAAAGGTGGGGGGGCATTGAGTAATGTTGGCAAGGGTCAATGTGAAGAAAGAAAATATGCATAAATACAACTGAAGTGTTGACTGCTGCTTCTGGAGCCCTTAAAGGCATTCCAAACAAATGCAATACCTACTGCTGAAAATACAATTGCTTCGGGGTTTTTTTGGTTTTGTTTTTTTTCCAACCTTATGTGAGCCCTCCTTGGAAGGCTGTGCAAAAATAGTAGTGGAAACTGGTGAGATGAAACATGTCAGTTGCTCTGACAGAGGCCTTTGGCTTGCCTGTCGAGGGAGTCGTGGAGCACTTGGGTAGGCTGGATCCTGCTGTAGGAAAGTTCTTGTGTAATTTGGGTAGGTGGCTGTGTCATTAGGGCTGGCTCTTGCCGGCAGGGTATTCCTTGTGAAGCAGAAAGGTGCAACTGTTAAAGACGATTCAACTGGAGTGAGTTATTTTGGGCGGAGAATGGAATTGCTTCTGTATAATATAGCTGAATATGTAGCATTGAGGAAAACTTAATGTTGAGTTTATGTAAGTGCATGTTTAGTGACCATATAAATGTGAACTTACGTTCTTTGCAGTATGAGTAATGGAAACTCTGTAAATGTTTACTATTGTACTATGGAAAAGTGCAGTTATTGGACAAAGTACATTTTATTACGTATCAATGCTAGCAGCCTTACTTGTAACTCAGGATTTGATTTCTGAGGGAGACACATAAATTTCAGTTTAGTGATAGTTAAATGGAACCATTTACTTCTGAATTTTACTTTTTTTCAGTCTAGCCCTGAATAAACATTCAGACAATTTTATCATGGGAACTCATTTCAATCCAATTTCAAAAACATTGTGTCTATGCTCTGCTCCTGTCTTGCTCTCTCCCCCCCCCCCCCCCAAGTTCATCTCACGTGTGCTATGAAGAGGAAATCCTAAATAAAAGGAAGATGACATAGCAATATGCACAAATAATGTTCTTAATAAGCAAGCAGTAAAGTTGTCTGCTACCCTATTTTGAAGTTGAATGATGTTGTCCTAACATAATAATTAGCGTCACTTAATTTTGAAAGATTTTTCTCCAAAGAATTTGGCTTCAAAATTCCATTTGCATCTAACTTATTGATGGTTTTCGTAGCTTTTTGATATGTTTCAATTAGATGTGAAGGATTTTCTTTTTTCGTTTAATTTAAAAAAAAAAAATACAGAATGTAGGCTCCTAAAGCAAACCTTTTCGACTGCATAAAACAGAGCTCTTCTACCATACATGTTTTTAATTTATTTCAAACCAAGTATTTTTAGTAAAAATTACAGTCTAAACATGAAAGCACTTTGTGAGTAAATACAACAATCGGGAAGGAAAATTAGAAATTGACTGTTTCATTTGGCCAAATCTGTGAAGATGCCAGGAGTGAGCAGACAGTTTTAGATGGTAAAGTGTATATTTGGTTTCTGAGGTTAGCCCTGAATTAGTATACAGTACTGTATTGTCGTCACAGCTGTGGCTGTCACGGTTAGGAAGAGGTGTGATCCCTCAATAGCACAGCTGACCTGGTCAGAGCCCTTAATGTGGCTATTCCAGGAGAAGAAGAAAAAACAACCCCAAACCTGTGCCTCTGCTGGTATGACTCTTCTTGCTTGGGGAAAGAGGGAGACTTTGCTGTAGTGCTGTAAAGCTCAGCTTTGGTGCTGTAGGTGCATCCACATTAGAAGTACTTGAAGTGGTTTTTTGATATGTCATATAAGTACTCCTAGAGTATCCTTGTCTGTCTGTAATTTGAGGTCTGTTTGTCTTTGTTGCGTAGACCCTGCTTGCTCATACAGGTCTTCCTTTCAGGCTTTACTGTCCTTTCCACAGCAGCATGGGGCTCTGTAATCACGCTAGTCATGCCTCTTGGGTATGAATGGCAAGGGACTGAGTTGGAGGGAAGAGACTACTAAGGAAGGAAAATAATGTAAAGAATTGATTGACTGGCACTTACCACAGCTCAAGAATTTAATGTTAATATTGTGAGCTAGAATACTGCCTTGTCTGTGGAAGAGGGTTCAGCTGAACAGCATCATCTGTGTGGAGCTGCAGACTTGTTTTCCCGAAGCCCTGCAGTGACGTGTGATCAGGGGGATGTAACCAAAAGACTTTTTAGAGGAAAGACAAAGTAAAATTTCTGAAGTGTAAAATAGTGGTTGGAGCTCCCTGGATGTTTCTTTTGTTGATTCTCAAATGAAGTTAAAGACTTGCAATTTTTTTTCCAATTTTCTTCTAATGAGAAGTATTTATCTTCTGACTCAGAGGTGCTTTTATCATCTGTTGTTACAGCTGATTATTCCCCCCCTTTTCCTTTTTTTTTTCTTTTTAAATATGAGCTAAAAGTTGGTGATTGCTTTCAAAACTGGGAGAAGCCATTTTTTTCACCAGGAAGAAGAGAAAGCTTTACAAGACCATGTTGGTAACTACCTCATATAATTGTGGTGGAATGTGTATTGTAGTTGGCAAATTTCCAATCCTTTTAATGGATGATGATTCTGGTTAATATTTTTTTTTATTCTTTCTAGACAACTTTACTCAAAATAACATGAAATCATGGCACAAGTAAAAAAAAAATTAACTTCTTTCAGGGTTCAGTTGTTTGAATGCCAACAGTATAATGTGAATCACCTTTCTGTTGATAAAACCACACAGAGTATTTTATTTGCAAAGCTGTTACAAATGTTTTTGTGCTGTGAGTCAAAATTGCACCGGTTAGCAGACATGATGATTCTCACTGATGTGTGTGATATAGAGCTAATTGTTGATGAAACCTGTAGGACACATGGATTTGGTAAAAAAGTTTTATTTAATGCAAGTACTATTAAGTCACATGACAAAACAAAGGCTGTCGTTTGTGTAAATGCAAGCACTGTGTTTTGCATTAACTTCTTGGTGTCCTGTGGTACCAAATTGTCCTGGTATGCGTAGTGACCTTTTTCCAAGGGGAAAAGGTTGTTTTGAACTCTGTTTGAGGGGGAGAGAGGTTTATCTCCTGACATGCCGAAGGAACAAGCATGTTTTTTTCTGCAGCTGGCCTGATGTTGGGGTTTGGTTAGGAATGTGTGACTAAAACAAGTAATCCAGAATTTGTTAATACAATATTGTGGTAGGGGAGTAAACAACTGATGTCTGACTTTTTTTTTTTTTTTTACTTAGTTCCAAGGCTACTAGAGTCTTGTGAAAATATCTTCATTGATTCCAGTTTCAGTTTGCTTTAAGAAATAACTACCAATATTTCCAAGTTCTGGAACAGAAACAAGTAAACTCATTTTTAAATATTTCTTCCTGAAAGGGAGACATCTGAATGCATTCCAGTTTCCTTGTTAGATTTGGAATGCAATGCATTAATTAGGGAATGCGCAAGCTATTTTCAGTGTGTGTGCTCTGATGTACTATCCTTGACCTTGAATAATTTCTTTGGGAACCCTAAAAAAAAGGGGGGGTGAGGGGGGGAGAAGGGAAAATAGCTTTCTTTCAAGACCAGATCACTAAATGTGGAAAACTTTGTAAATGGACTCCTGCCTTTTTTTCAGTCTTTCTAAAAATATCTAGTCTGGATTTCAAGAGAAAGTAAGCATGTTAGAGTGATTTCAGGATATGAAAATAAAACTTTATACTATCTTTTCTATGTAGTCATGTATAGTAGGATAAATGTAATAGAACAGTGTCAGTGCTGCTCTAGATTTTATTTAGTTTTTAAGGAGAAAATTAATTGTAAATCACTTCCTATCAGTTTTTGAAACAAGGACTCTTCTTTTCTATAGAAGTTTTTTATTGGGTTGAACTAACAAAATTTTTCATTGTTTGTTTTAGGTCAGTTTTCATGTTTCTTCTGTTTCATTTTTTCCCCTACCTTCAAGGCCTTCCTCACTTCCAAGAAAACAATTTTCATTTTCAAAGCTTGCTTTCTGTTTTAGAAAGTGATTCCATCTCTGTATACGATCAGATGTTTTGGTATGTAGCCATTCTTGAATTTGAGCCAGTCGTCATGCCAGCAACTGATGCCTGTGCCTGCTCCCTGTACTCTAACTTTCAGAGGTGAACAATTAATTAAAAGCAAAATCTGCATGTGAGGGTAGGCTATTTAAAAGTCAGCATTGGACAAACTGGTCTCCTTAAAAATCAGTAGCGAGTTGCTGCGTTTTGCTGTATCATTTGCTTTTTTATGAACCTGTTAAAATTGAGTCCTTAGATAAGATCCTAATGAAGTTATAATTAAAAAAAAATCAACCCTACTTTGAGTAAAAAGAAGTGTATCATAATGTATAGCAGTTTTTACTCACGAAGGATAAAGTATATGAGCTGGCATGCTATAAGATATGTTTGCATGGGTTCAATTTTAATGTCACCTGCTGTCTAGGTGGTCTAGTTATGTCAAGACAAATTATGAAGTTTTGTAGTAGTGTAACAAAATATGAGTGCCAAGTTATGGCTGTATAGGAATGCAGCTGATGTCCCTTAATTTGCTTTCTCTTTGTAGCTGGTTTTCTTTGGGGATTAGGTGGGAGAATTTACTGCATCTTTAAAAAAACAAAACAAAAACCCCCCAAAACAAAAAAGAAAAGGGGAAAAAAAAAGACCACACTATTTTAACTGACAAAAGCTATCCTAATTTATGAATATGCTGCCTGTGACGGGAACTAATTAGAAATTTTAAAATGCTTTCATGTGCAACAAGGGTACAGATTTAATGTGAATTCTGATTGCCTGGAATGCAGTCAGCCTGACAGCATGTGAATACTTGAGTACTGTCCAACAACTGCACTTGTTGTTCTGGGAGATCTGTCTCCTTGAACTTCCAGTTTTTCCTCCCGGTTTACTATCTAAGACTACCTTTGTAAAATGCTCCTCAGCTGGATACGTTTGCAGCCTTTGACATGGCTTCATAACCCTCTGTGACCTGGATCACTAGAGAAGTCTGCTGGTACTGTATGCTGGTTTGCATTCTCCTCCTAGCTACGTGCCAATTACCATGATTTATGTGATGCCCTTGCAGTGCATTACCCTACCGTCTTCTAATGAAGTAGCAATATGCATCCAGCCTTTGCCTTGGCCCCACTATGGAAGACCACACTCCTAGAAAACTTGTGATGTAAGTCACTGTCTTAAAATAGTTTTTTCTGACTTAATTCTGGAAACGTGCAAACAGACCAGAGGAGTGTAGCCTTCTAATAGTAACTACAGTGGAGAGAATTCCTTTGTGGTTAAGTCAGAACTGATAAAAGGCCTACTGTAGGAGCTGAGAGGTGGTACAAAAGACTTTTTCTGGTTTGATGCAATCCAGTGTAGACTGATGTGTCTCCCAATGTGAGCTTTTTACTAACACTTTATTAAACCCGTCTCAAAAATGAAAAACAAATTGTGAAGGAGGGGAATCTTTTAACAGTGTTTATGGTATATTTTAAGGTAATTGTGGTGTGCCCCATTGCACACTTTGAAAAGGAAAGCTTAATTTTGTTTTACTATTTTTTTTACTCTAACCCTCTACTCCTTGTTGCAAGTGAATGCATTTGGCAGCCTTGAAATATCTGGAAATTTTTGCTTTGGAAATGCATGGGCAATGGCTGAGACGGTCTGACGTTAATTGGAAGGATGCAGTAAAACCTGTCAGTAAGTTTAAACTCACACTAGTAGAGCTGGCTGATCAGATAAATCGGAAGCTTGTTTACTGAATTAATGTGCTAAAAATCCAGGTGACTTACCTTTTGTCCTGCTTTATTTAACAATCTGCCTGTTTACATAAGTCATCTTTCATTGTTAATTGGTGTCAGATCTTTAATATGTTATGGGATCGTGTGAAAAAGAAGTGGGGGAAAATGTTACAATAAGAAGAAATTTCACAGAAGTAGGCGTTGATATATATCTCTATTGTGCGTATTTTTTTTGGACAAAAGTTAATTGCATTCAAACGATTGTTTTAAAGGCTGGGAAAATCAAATGCTGCATAGCTGTATGACTTCTAAGAAATGAGACACTTTGTTGTACACATGCCAAGTTTAACTGCTAACTGGTTACTGACAGCTGGTAGTAATGCAAATACAGTGCAGGAACTGTGCAGGAATTGTGCAGCTGACTACAATGTTTAATTTATACTGACTAATGAAATAAAGAACATTCAACCACTGAGGCACTTAAAATTGGATAAACTGTTTTATAAAGTGCGAGACAAATTTACAACCTGTAGTAGAGGAGAGGATCACGTTTGCATGTATTCTAATTCTTTTTGTGTTTTTAAACTTGTATTAAAAGCAAGATTTTGGGTTAAAAGCTTTTACCAGCACTGTCACTCTTGGATTTGTTCCCTTATGCTTCAAGTGTGACTCTTTCTTGATTTTTATACTAGTGGCCTGCCTTCTCTCAGCATAGCAGTGTTCAGCTGCATGTGCAAGGCATAGTGGCAGCATCAACTCTCCTCAGCAAATCAGCTTCCAGCTTACCCTTGTCAGGAGCAGCTGGTGAGCTTTATTACTACTACTTAATTTTGACATTCAGCTTTGATGTTTTGACTGGCCTAAAGTTCATAGAGCACCAATCCATATTCACTGATTAATGATGGGATTGATATTATGTTTATGAAAAGTATAAATAAATGCAGGTAGTATGGTGCTCAGGGTTTCGTATGCTTGGTGGTTGGTCATTTTTGCCACTTATCTGCAGCTTTGGCTATGAAAGGACAGCAGATAAAATGTCTGTGTTAAGAATTTGTTAAGAAATACATCTATAGATAATCTTCCTGGAATCTTCTGGAAAACATGAGTGAATCAGTGAAGCTGAGTGGAGAACCTTACAGTAAGCTATTGATTACTTGCACAGCAGTCACCTCAGTGAAGCACTTACTTTGCTTGTCCTGTTTGTGGAATACAGGGAGGGTGAAACAGTGGTCTTAGTAAAACACTCGTTTGCATATTTGCAAAGCTGCCCTCCGTGACCGTGTTAAGCATGGTTTGTGCTTCTTCAAGATAATTCTGCTGAGTCTGCTCATTTCAAAAGTTCAAGAGCAGAGAAAAATCGATACTCTGAATGAATTGTTTAATATATTAGTTAAAGGAAGGAAACCTGGAACACTTCTATTCTGAAATACTGTGTTATGACCAATGACAACTGGGACAACTGGCTGTGCTGCTGCTGTTGTACATGCAAAATGAGTCTCAGTTCCTCCATTGATTTAGGTTGTAAACTGAAACCTTGGAAACTGTCTACAATTAGTGTCTTGGGGATAAAATATCAAGTCCATTATATGCTGTATCTGTGTCTGGATTTAGTGTAGCTATTTTACACAGAAGCATGAAACTTCAATTTTGCTTTTTCTAGAATGGAGGGATGAGGATGACATGAAATGTGTAGCTGTTTTTTAGTTTTTTTGTTATTGCAAGCCATGATATGTGGAAGTGCCATCATGCAGCTTTCCCGATCAAATCTAAATGCATGAATTAATAGAGGTGACTTCAGCTAAATGTGCTACTAATGCATAAACAGTAGGAAGTGACTAGGAGTGGGACTTGAAGTAACAAATGCTGTGGCAGTCTCATGGGGTAAGGAACCTGAGAATAACTTGATTAGTGCTACTTAAACATTTTAGAAGCAGCATACCCCTTAATTGTACTGGCAGTTCTCAGTGATCAAACTTTACATTGTCATGTATCCTGGCAATAACTTACAGGCTTGATTTCTTGGTAGTTAATGTAGATGATAAATAGAAGTGGCTGTTTGGTGGCAGGAGTGAAGAAGTGTTTAGGAGTAAACAACAGTTTGGCTCATTGAACGAGATGTACTTGAGGAGAAGAGAGCAGCAAAATGCTGAGCTCACCTTTACAGTTGGGAGGCTAGGAAGAGAAGTGGGCAAGTGGTGATGCCTGAGATAAGGTAGAGGTCAAAGACATCAGCAGATCCCTGAAGAGGTGTATTTAAGGAGGATGTAGTCTGAATGACTGCTCCCTCTATATGGTCAGCTCTCAATGGGTATCAGCGTAGGCATGGAAACTGATAGATTCTTTCCTACAAAATGAAACGAAGCTTTCAAAATGGAAAGCAGGATGTCAAACTAACTTGGTTGTCCTACAGCTTTTGAAACTGTAACACGTTTAAAGTTATTATGTTATCACTTTTTTCCAACCATACATCCCAATTTCAATCTTGTAGATACGATATATCTGACACAAAAAAGAAAGGCTCTGTTTTTCAGAAAGCGCTGAATTTCTATTTATTTGAGGGGTTTTTGTTGGATTGCTCTTTATCAGAAGCAGAAGCTATTTCTGTTGAGTCATGGTGGAGGCTCCACCATTACAGTGGTAAAACAAAACCATTGACTTCATTTTGTACAACTGTTGGAAATGGATTTATTCAGAGTTAAACATGCGTTGATAAGATCATAGAATATAACTGAATTTCTTTTACTGTAAGCCATAGTCAAATTGTGGTTTAATTCTACTCAACAGGCAATAAATGGCTTAATTTTAAAGCATTGTAAATTGCAAAAAGGATACTTGTTATCTTTTTTTTTTCCCACAGTGGTGAATACTTGTGGTACTCAGACTTGTGAACAACAGATACATGTATTTTTTTTCCCAGGGCTATATGTCATGCTGACCTGGAAATAAGGATGGGGGGTGCAGCGAGGAAAGACAGGAGTCTGAGGGGTGGTGCACAGCTTTGAGGCACTTCTTTAGACAAAGGTAGGAAGTAGGAGGGGGAAAGAGGAAGAGAACTGTCTGAATCGCTACAGTGGTGATCAGAAGGGCTGGAGTTTTTCCTGTGGATTAAAGGCCATGTGGAAGACAAACCTGATGTTGATAGGGGTAGAAGATAAATGGTAATGACTGGAAACAGAACAGATGCAAGCACTGTAATCTCATTAGCTAAGAGATCCAAAGTTTTGTTGGGTTTAAAAGGAAGGACTGGTATATGCACACATAGACAAGGAAGGGTGCTGATGTGGTCAGAAAACTGAATACTCCCAGCATGTAGAGTAAGCTTGAAAGGAGCAAGATGGCAGTAAGATCAAAGCTACTCTTTCCTGATTACTCAAAAGTGTGAAATGATAGCTACTGAAATGTTAGACTGGATGAATGGAAAGAGATGTGAATCATAGGCATGCAGTTCAGTGAATCCTGCCTGTTATGAGGTCCATCTTCCCCTCCCTCCTTGAATAGCAGAAGGAAGTTAAGAAGTGGAGATAAAGCATTGAGAAATGTCTGCTGAAAGGAGGAAGCAGAGGATGATGACTGTGCAATGAGACACTAAGCTGTGATTTTTAGGAAGTAAAAGGAGAACCACAAAAGCCAGTAAAGGTCAAAAGTTCTGGGAGAGGAGTCATTGCTTTACATAAGCGCTGAAAGGTAAAGGAGTCCAAATCCTGAAACACATCCAGAAAAGATCTCTGCTGGTGACCTTGGTGAGAGCCATCCAATGTGGTGCACTGCACTGGAACCAGCAAAGGCACAATGGCAGGACCACGTTCCAGGCAAGGGCCTTGGTGTGCTCAATGACTTGGCTGTGGGAGCGAGAAGGTGATGTGGGAGAGGTGGCATTGTGATAGAACGCAAGCATCTCAGGCAAAAGTTGATGGGTGAATGATATGGGGGAGCCAGCAGTGTAAGAGTACAAAAAGAAGTCTGTTACTGGCCTAGCACACATGTAGCTTGATTGGTTAGGCAGGAGGATAGAGCATGGCTGTGTTTTGGGCCAGGTAGCCTGGGAGGGATAGCATTGTGTTCAGCTGTGGTGAGATGAATGTCCTGAGCCTGGGGCTGGGGGAGTGTGGTGTGAGGGAATAAGGCAGAAGATCAGAGCAGATCCACCTGTATTGCAGCTGGTGCTGGTTTGAAATGCCAGAAGCAGAGTGGGAAGGGTTTGTTTGCAGGGTGGGCTGGAGGTGGGACTGCTGGTGAGGTAGCCTGCAATTTAATCTTCTGTCAGTAGCTGGGTACAAGCAGTGCACACCGTCAGCAGTGCGTTCAGCACAGGCTGGAGGGAGGCACCTTTGGTGGGCTCATGCCCCGCACCCTGCCCACTGCACTGAGCCACTCCTCTTCCACAGGCAAAAGCATTGCTGGGCCTTCGGTCAGTTTGCTTTCCTGCAGGAATGAATGTATTTGTGAGCAGGGGCTGTTGGGAAGTTTGTTAGTGGTGTCTAGCAGCAGTGTCTGGTCGCTGCTGGCTGGCCCTGGCACGGGCATGCCGGCGGGTGCAGTCAGGCAGGGCCTCCGTTAGCTTGGGCTGTGCCTGTCGGCTGTTGGGAGGCCCTTGTACTGGCCTGCAGAGCCTGGGCTGCGTTGTAAAGGTGCTGATCAAAGGCTGAGACCAGTAGTCTACACTCTCTGTAAATATGGGTTTAAAGCTAAAATACAAGCCTGATGTCTGTCTTCTTTTTAAGGCCGGTAACCTTAGGTTGCCTGACAAAGATTATAAATGACAAAGGCCACAAACCTGTACTCTGAGAGCAGTTGAAACTGTATTTCCAGTTACAATTTAGCAGTGTTATCACTCCTGCCCCTCCCTCTTTCTAGGGAGGGGGCACATTCCTGGGTGACCAAGCCTGCTGCCCTAAGGAAGGCTGCTGACACCGCAGTGCGGCTGTAAACCCAGCAGTCCTTCTCCAGGAGCCCATTTCAGCAGACTTGCTCCCTCTTGTCACTCAGTAAACTCCTCCGAGGATGGACTATGAAACAGGCCTATCAAAATAAATGTTTTCCATTGTGAAATACTTCAGTCATGAATATGGTAAATCAAGTAACTGACTCATTTGCTGTGCTGTGACTCGTTTACTGCTTTGTGCCTCATTGTGTAACTCTTAGAACAGAAAATACCCATTGCTGTGCTTCTAGACTTGTATTTTGGAAAGGTTTTCTGTGATTGTCATTTGCAAAGTTCACCCACTGTGAAGGCCACTGTGTGCTATTCACCTTGAAGTTATGGGGCTGCTTTAGGCTGGCTTAAATGCAGGCTGCTGTCAAAGGGATGCTGCAGTTTTCAAGCTTGCAGCTGGTGCCAGGACTTGTGGAGCTGTGTGGTGAGCCAGGGGACTGGCCTGCTTATGAATTCAGATCTTGCTGGGTGAGTTTTACCTGGTTTATTGGCCAAGAAGATGCTACTATGAAGGAGATGGCGGCTGTGCTTGGGAATTCACCTGTGGCAAAAGGCAGCCCGTTTGTTCCAGAGACAGCAGCGTGGGCCTTTCCTGAGCCCAGGCTGTGTGTTGGGCCTGTGTGAGTGAGCAGTCTTCCACATCTCTTCATCCACAGTGTTTTTCTGTGTTACAAAGCCTTGGCCAAGTGATGAGTACCCTTCCCATGCTCCACCAGCAGTTAGAAGAAAGCCAGACAAATGCTTACTTGAAGAATACAGGAAAGGGAAAGGAAATAACCTAACTCTTTACTCCAATTGTACACACTCACTTCTCTCTATATCTGCCTAGCTATTGCAAAAGGTGCTTTTTGCCTTTAAAGTTCATATCTTTCCTCTTCTTTTGAGACAGTGCTGAGCTTCAGCATACTTGCATGTAACACAGACTTTCCAGGCAATTCTTCTGCTTATTACACAGTTGTTTGGTGACCAAATAGTGTGTCCTATGTTTATTTTCATTCATAGCTGTTGACTTCAGTTGCTAAAGTAAGTGTTCACAGCTTTTTGTCTGGTCAGGCCTGCTGAGCCAACATAGCTATGAATGAGCTGGAGTCTCCTCTTTGCTTCTTGGACTTTGATCTGTTGTCACTCAACAGTCTCACTGGAGGCTGCAGGGACATGGTGGTAGAGCAGAGCCTTCGGTTGTCTTGTGTGGTCTTTGTAACTGGTAGTAATGCCTGAGAAGGAAATGATGGAGCATGACTTGAAGATCTCAAGCTGAGTTTGTAGGGCTGGCACCTAGCGGGGAAAAACCCTTTTTACTTGTGGATGAGTACTTTTGAAATGGACCTCACTGGGAGTCTAAAATAGTTTTGTGGGGTTCCAGCATCATTACTGCTTTCCCAAGTAGAACAGCAATTGAGCAGAATGTTGGTGCTTTTGTATAACTTGCTTAGTGTGGCGGCTAAATGACAGACAGATGTGCTGGTAAGCAAGGTGTATTTACTGAAATGATCTGTTTTCAGGACTCAAAGCGATGTGTGATCCATTCCAGATGGACCTAAATAATGCAGAACTAAGCTTGCCCATAACTGGTGGGGGGAAGAAGTGCATTGGAAGCCCTGTTGCACACTTCACAGTGCAGATGAGTCCACTTTCAGGGCAGAAATGGCTTCTCTTTACCATAAAGAGAGATTTCATGGGGTTTTATGTGGGCTTGTCTGGGAGAGGATGCTTTGGCTTTCTCAACTGCTTGCACTGGGGGAGTTCAAAGCTTGTTACTTGACTTGCTTTCAACAGTAGCCTGTTTTGATGTGGAAGGACTTATCTGGGTTGCTCACATCCTAGACCCCTCCTCTGGGTCTGCCTAGACAATTGTGGCTGTGAGACTCTAAGGGATGCATGAGTGAGAGACTTGGCCCTTAAGTTGTACAGAGCTTAAGCAGGGTACTTTACCTCTCTTGCTTGTCTTCTGCTGGAAGGGAGCCTGCATGACTTCCAACCCTAATTTGAAGTGGCTAGTTCCTTCCTAACCTCTGCAGGTGGTGTTTGTTGCACGCATTTATGCAGGCTCCTAAACCAAATATTTATTTGAGGAAGGTGAAGTTACTTGGTCTGGTATCTTCCCTGCTCTGTTGCTCTAGTGCTAACAGTATTACTAAATTAGATGGCTCCTTTCTGTCAAATCATGTTTTAGGCTGATTTAGGTATTTAATGCGATACTTTTGTAAGCTGACCATGATTTCTGCAAGGCAGGTTTGTTAAAGAAGTACCAGCTTTAACTCTTGTCCACTTAGGAGAATGAAGAGCAGTCAGGTATATCAGTCCTTCAATTTTTGTACCAACTAGTGTGGTTTCATGGCTATCTTTTTATCCCTCCACCTCTACCCTTACTTCCTCTGCTGTTTTGAAGACACATACTATCAGGGGAAACGGGCTGTTTGTGTATTGTGTTTGTGTATTGAGCTATACACAGTGCTGTTGCTCACATGACACTAAGAAATAGGAAAAAGAACAATCCCTGTGAGTAATGCAAGAGGGTCTTCAAACACAGTCAAATAAAAGAAGTGTTCAATATTGAAGCTTGGGTAGGCTATATTCAGCGTAAATACTGCTATCCTAGGAAGGATGAAGGCTTACAGGACCTGAATGGGGGAAGAGGAGAACTGTGCTTGTGGGCTTCCCTTATCTTTATGAAATTCTTAAGTTATTTCATGTACTATGGGTGGATGTGTGTACTTCAATTACTATATTTCCACAAATCCAAGATTGTGACATGGATTCAGGTTAGTCTAGAAAAAGTATTTGAAGTCACATTTTATTCATAGCAGAGTATGTTTTGTCTTTAATCTGGGTAAAACTTTTTTTGCTTCAGTGAAAAAGCATTATTTTATTTGAAAGGCACTTAAAAGAGCGCTAAAAACCAGGGATTTTTTTGCACTACAGTTGAGCGAGCCTCCTCAAACCTGCCAAACTTAAACTTACCAGGATTGATGTTTTTTAATGGAACAGACAGCTCAGAGAGGATGTTCTTATGACAACTCTGGGGTTGAGTGAAAAAACAGTCTACCACCAAACCCCAAAAGAACGTACCTAGCTCTTTGCATATAGATTTGCTCACAAGTTCAGAATTTTGCAGAACTGGTTCAGGAATCCTGGCTTGCACTTGCCATCCCTGCCAAAGCCCTCCAGAAGCATTACGTAAATACCTTCACACCAGCTGGAGGTGAGAATGCTGCCTGTGGGTGCATGGCCAGAAGCTGCCTGGAGTCAGCTGCTCACTGTAATTTCTTCTCTTCAGAGCTTTATCTTGCACCTTCCTGAAAGACAGCTGACCGCTTTCCACCAAGGGGTAAAGTCCTGTGGATTAGATTACTTTCCAGTCACTGTTGGGAGACTGTCCACAGGGCAATTTCCTTGGAGCAATGGATGTGCCACCAGCTGTGTCTTTGCATAGTTTTTGTTGCTGCAGTAGGTGTGAAGTCATACAAGGTTGCTTGACCTAGTAGGGAAGTCTAAGGCAACTCTTGGATTTTAAATTTTGAAGATATGAGGAAGCGGTCATACTGGCTTCAGATAAATACTATACTAAAATTATTTGTGTAGTTTTACCCGCTTTGGTGCTATTTGCGTGCAGGCCAGAGTTCCTGTCAGTGATGCTGCGCAGACGGCAGGTTTAGTTCATCTAGTAGTCTCTTTAAATATATCCATCTTTAAAGACAAAAGTGTGTGGAAACTAGGAGCTGTGACTCATGGGTTTGCTTTTACCACATAATTTCTGCTAAATGCATCCCAGAAGAACTTGGAGTTTGTACAGTGATTGGATAGGCTTCCACCAAGTTGAATGTGTTACAGATTCAGGATGCAAGTACTGGATCTCTTTTAGCTCGGAATACTTGGGCAGAAACAACAGGCACAAAAGTGACTAGTCTGAGTCTTTAAGAGGTGCCCTTTAACAGTATCTTCCCAAAAATGATGCTGCATGAGACAATAAAGGAAACAGAAAATGTTTTGTATGTAATGATTGAAACCTTGGCTACTGGGTGGCCTCAGAACATTGTTCACTCAAATCATGTGTATGAAACTTGCTTTTAGATAGGACTGGCTATTCTTGACTTAGACCATTGTGAATGCTTAGTAAATTGAGACATTAAAAACAGTGTGTCAGTTTTGGAAATACTGGCATCCTTAAGGAAAAAATCTATACCGTATGCTGAATTACGGTGAATATACAGATCCATGCTGTGCTTCTCATTGAGCTTCATGATGGTTTCAGTTCACTTCCTTCTCTTCCTCCCCCCACTATGTAGTAGTGAGAAGAAGAAAAGACAAAGACAAACCTGAACCCCATGCTGTTTATTATGAAGAGACAGTTGAGATTTAGAGTAGCTATTCTTAGGCAGAATGTGACACTGACCTCATTAGATGTAGTGGTTGCAAACCTTTTGAAATCCTTCAACTCTTAATCGCTAAAAATTGTACATTCCTGATCACTGCAAACTTTTCAATATCTTTTTGCTTTGTGGTTATTCTGAATGCAATTTGTCACATCTTGATTAAGCCTCCTTCAAGTTGATGTATTTGGAGAGAGTGAACAGAACACAGGAGACATTTCAGCTGAAAGCTGGAATAGCTTCACTCAACCTGTTCACTTGGGGGGGGAATATATTATTTCCTCAGAAGACGAGATAAAGTATGTGTATGCTGTATTTTGGTCATCATTTTCAGTTTATACCTGAAATAAAACATCAAAATGGAAACTGTACCATAATTGGCAGGTTATTTTTGAGAGAAAAACATAGCAGGCAAAGGAAATCTATGGCTTTTAGCAAGTTTACTGAAAGTTATGAAATTCTTGAGCATGCCTGGAAAGGTAGAATGACTTTTTTTATTCTGTTGAGAGTGTTCAGAGTTAATATACATCTGCCCTGTTAGTCGTATCAGGCCACCTAGCTTTTCACTAGGAACAGGACCTGTAGGAAAATCTTCATTAACCCTATGTGCTGATGGAGAGCTGCTCCTCTTGCTAATGCTCTCTTGTGTTTCACGTTAGCACTTAGCAGGGGGATAGCCTATTTTTGGCCCTCTGAGGTTAATTATGTTTATCATGCTATTTTACACAGACTAATTTTGATAATGCAAAATTGTTTGGGGGGGGGGGGGGAAATATCTCTGAATATATTGAAATGCTTACATGTTTTGGAGACTTTCTTCCATTGTAAACACAGAAACTACTTGCCAGCTTTCATTTTCTGCCAGTGGTAATAGGTTTTCCATACATCCACAGCTGTTTATTGTGTGAACAGCTGACAAAAGCTCAGGCTTTCAGGGGTAAGGTGAGCTGGTCTCTGGGTAGAACAAAGACCTTTAGTAGGGGGGAAAGCCTTCCTTCTCCAGAAGCACAAGTGTAAAGGCAGCTGGCAGCATGAGTGCAAATCAGAAACATATCTGGAAACTTAATTCCCCCAATTGTGGTGTTACTGAAGTGCAAGGATTTATTTTGTCTTACTGTCTTTTAAGGATGTTAATATTTAGCAAATAAAACTATGCTTTTGTGTGCTGCTTTTTCAATTGCAAAAAATGCTGTAATGCACAGAGAATAATTCTGTTAAAATAGAGGGAAGTGCTTGCACAAGTGGTGTGATTTGTCTTGTGGTGAGGAATGGGGGGGTCACTGGGGTTAAACTAGATTAAATAAATAAACCCTGTAGGTCTTGCAGCTCTTGGGTTTTCCTGAATTCAGCATTATGTGGGAGTGTTATGGAAATACTCATTCAAAATAAGCAACCCCTGATGTTTGTAAACCACTATCTTGATGTGCTTGCTTTTGTAATGCTCCTTCCACAGCTATAGCACCTCTTACTTTGCGTATATGTTATTACTTAGATAACCTTAAAGGAATGCTAGTTGTCTCCCCCTTATTTTTTTCTTTGTATCTAAACCATTACCACAAACCCTTGATCTAGCCCGGTGAGGGCTTTAACTCTTGTTGTTTGTTTATTCTGCCATTTAATCCTGTAACTTGGCAGCAATGGTGGGAGAGAACTTTAAGGAGAAATGCACCTTCTGCTTTGAAGGGTGGCCGTTGCTAACATGTGTGACTGGGATGGGGGAGGGTTGTCCTGGCAGAAATCAAATCCAGTTCTCCAGGCACAAAGAAGAGGAACTTGAGTGCAACAGCATGATAGTCAGAAAACGGCCCAATTGCACTGTACAGGCTAAATGACGTATAGAAAGTAAGCTCTTGCACAAATGGAGCAAGGCAGTGTTGCACAATTCAGCTGGTTCATTTGCTGAGAGTAAATTGCTTTGCCTTGAAGAGCAAAACAAGAAAAGGTTTTATTACAACCTTTGTAACTGGCAAACAGATGTTTTTGTACTTTGGTTTATGAACTGTTATGAATCTACCATTCTAAAACCAACAACAGAAACTACTTTCTTTAATCTGAAGAGTGTTTCTAATAAGACATGCTACTCCTTCTAAAACATGCACTATTGAACACTTTGTGAGGCTTCCTGGAGAAAAGAGGCTTAAACCTAGCTGAGTTATGTGATCTCAGACAGAATAACATTTCAATGTTTAACATTTTGTTGGGAGCTTTTACTGATACTGAAATTCACTAGTTAAGAGTAAGCTATTATACTAGTTGAGGTCATAAAATCTTAAAGATCTGGTGGTTCCAAGTTTCATGTCTGGCATGTAGTAGGCATTGCGCATAGTTACAGCAGAGTTTAGCGCTTGGGCTGCTTTTACAGAGGATAAGGTGCAATGTATTCATTGAATAATGGAAAACAATTTAAAATTGGTTACAGCCACCTCTTTACATTGTTTTTAATTCACTCTGCTTTGCTTTGCAGTTATTCAACTATATTGTCCGTAAAGAGTCAGTAAATATTGTCAGATTTTAGGATTCTTTTCTTAAAGGGCATAGTGCAGATTTGAAAACTGTTAGAACAGTTCACTGACATATAGGGTTATCAAAACACAGCATGCTCAACACTAAGCGATACAGTAAATTATACTATTCAAAATGTTCTTCTATATTGGAGAGAAAGCTGAGCTGACTGCCATAGAAAGATCATGGATGGCAACCACTCTGTTTGCCCCACCAAGCCAAAATGACCTATATATATATTACAGACTTGGCACTTTTTTTAATCTCACTTGTGGCAAGCTCTTTTTCAGCTACTGAAGGAATTTTTTGGATTATGGAGAGAAGCATTACTGAAGCTGAAGAAGTCATTTTGGGTTCCCTTTGGCTAGATACTGGTATCAACATGTTCCCTTTCCTGTTCTTCTGGCCCCCTTTGTTTTGTAATGTGTTCTTCATCTGTTGCAAATGAATAGTGGGATGACACTCATTGCTCTAGTTTTTTTTCTTATCACATGTCATTTGAAAGCCTGTTTGGGTTCTTGTGTAGTTTGATACTTAGATCAAGTCTTTTTCTTACTATATTTGTTATGGGTTGTGTTTTTGAAACTTTGTATAAAAAGTCTTAAACCTTTTTCAAGGGGCATGTGCAGTTCTTGAAACATGGTTCATCCTGTAAAGAATTATATGCAGCAAGGCTAATTAAAAGTTATAGTTTACTTTTTCTTTGTTTTAGAACTTGATTGCCTCTGCAGAAAGAGGTGGCTGGATTATACTAGACATGTGTCTGCACAGTATGTCATTGGCCATCCCTGGTGCTAACATAGCTTTGGCTACACCTGCAGTTGAACATGCACTCTTGCAGTGTTGATGGGCCTTATTGAGTTCATGTGGAATTACATGTGTTGTGAGGCATGTACTACTAATGCGGAACCTGCTGAAAGCGATTAAGTGATTGCAGAACTTAAACCTAATTTTCACTGAAAACAGGAATGGTTGGAGTCAGATTTGTAGAGTACTTCATACCTAAGTGTGTGGACAAGTGTATAGCTCAACAGTAGTTATGCAGTTAATCGCTTGGTGCATGTTTGTCTCTGTTGGCACTAAAATGTCTTTTAAAAAAAAAACAAACCCCAAAACAACAACCCCCCCCCCCCCCCCCAAACAGTTCCTCACTGGTTTCTTTCGAGAAATAACTGCACCATGAAGAATGAGCTATTCTTAAACAAAAACAGCACTGCCCCTTTTATTTTGAGCTTTTCAAATCTTTCGGCAGGCATTAACTGCTCTTGATTGTATGTTTGCTGGCAGCTGAATTTAAGCTTTAGAATTTTTGGACAGTTATCAATATAGCTTAGGCCTATTGTCTCCTTGGGTTGTAGTGTTGTGGGAGTTTTTTGTTTGGTTGGTTTTTAAGAGACTAGCTGAGAATTGAAACTCTTTAGTCTGAATTTTTGGCAGAATTAATACAGGGAGAAAACTAGTTCTGTTCCTGGGATTTTGACCTCTTGGTCAAGACTGAAGAATACTGATGGGCATGCTTATCAAACTGATAGGCCAATACGTGCAAGCTCTTGGGAATCTACTATTTTATCCAACTCCTTCCCAAGATTTCTGACTAGTTTAAAGCCATGGCCTGGAAGATGTGTAAGGAAGTCACTCTCATAGTAATAAAGTATTTCCTTATGTTCAGGAGGAATCTGCTGTGTTTTGCTTTGACCTGTCACAGAGCACCACTGATTAGAGCCTGGCTCAATCTTCTTTATGCTCTCACTTCAGATACTGGTACAAATTGATGAGAACCTCCTGAGCCTTCTCTTCTCCAGGCTGAACAGTCCCAGCTCCCAGCCTGCTCTCCTATGTGAGGTGCTCTAGTCACCCCATCTCCTTTGTGGCCCAGAGAGCATGTCCGTGTCTGTCTTGTACTGGGGAGCCCAGTGCTGGACACAGGACTCCAGGTATGCCCTCAGCAGTGCAGAGCAGAGGGGAAGGATCACCTCCCTCAACCTGCTGCCCATGCTCCTCCAGCAGCACAGGATGCCACTAGCCACCTTTGCTATAAGGGCTCCTGTTGAGGTTGGTGTCCACAATGCACCCCCCCAGGTTCTTTTCTGCAAAGCTATTTTCCAGTGGGTTGGCCCATAACATAATACACAAAACATAAACAAAGTTTAGTTTATAGGATGTTGATGGATGAGAATGTTACATGAGTACAAGTACAGCTTGCATTACTGCAGAGCTGAATGCCAGTGACCAGAGGCTTGCATAGCAGGTAATGCATCAGAACTTGATTTATTCTTGGGCACAAGAGCCTTCACGCAAAGACATTCTGACCAAGACAGTGGACTTGCAGATCTGAGCCTGCGGTAGCTGCCTTTCTATTGCCTGTGGGATGCACTGGCATGTTAGGGCTTGGGTCTCAGTAAGCTCAGTGAATCTGTGCAGGTGCAGTTTAATTTATAGCAAATGACTGCTGGGGCTGAGAAATCTTGTGCTCTGTCCTGATCTACCGTTAAAAAACATTTTGTGTCTTTATTTCAAGCACAGTATGCATCAACTTTGGGGGGGGAGAGGGAGTACAAAAACCCCTCCACCATATTCAGTCCTTTTACTCCTCAAATTTACTCAGCTTGTGCTTGGGAAAGGGGAAAACTGTTGGAGCAGGAAGAAAAGCTATGTAAAATGGCTGGCCATGTTCTTAATCCAGGGTGCAGATACCATGGTGATAGCTGTAAACAGTGGTCATGTGTTTGAAAAAAATTCTCCTTTATTTAGAAGTGCAAGTCCCACTCACTTTTTTCAAACTAATTCTTGGTGAAGTAGGACTCAGTGGAAGTAATTTACTTTTTTCGGTCTGGAAGTTCAGAGTAGTTAATGGTGATTCTGGCTGAAAGCAGAATACAAATTACTTGCTTATGAGTATCCTTCCAAGCTTGTTAATGAATGAGTGCTTGCACTTGCTTGTGAGGTTGGGATTTTCTTTGTTTTATTGATATTTTTTCCTAATGTAAGTGAAGAGTTTAAGCATTTTGAAGCTTCTAATTATTTTTCAGCTAACAATCAAGACAGCAATTTAACTTTTTCTGGTTTCAGACTACCCTTCACCCCAGACAGCAGTGAAATAAAAACACTTGCTTAAAAAGCAATCCCAACTCCTCATTTGCCCTGCCTGTGTAATTGGAACAGTATCATTCCTAACTCTGAGGGAATAGTTTTCAAGCTTGAATTTGTAACACCAGCATTAATACCAATCTGTTAATTGAGTGGGACTGGAATTGGTGTTGCTTTTACTTGGGAGGAGCTACAGAATTACTATATGAATGCTGCATTTTCTTCTGTTTGCATATTTTTGCTAACGAGTGTTAGTTTGTTACGGTTGTTTCTGTGATTTGCTTGGATTTCTGCATAATAGAACTTGGTTGCTGCTGCTTTGGTTCTCACAGGCAGGTCTCTGGGGCATGAGGGTACTCATGTAAGGTTTAACTGGATTGACTCTCTTCCCCCCTTTCTCAGTTCCCCCTGATTATCTTGAATAGAGCAAAGCATGGGTAGAGAGGAATTGAAGAGATCTCTTGGAGAAATTTTGCTTATTGTATTTTCTGTCCTGTATACAACAGAAAAATGCTGCAGCTTTTAAGTGCTTTTAATAGGAGGTCATCAGAGCTCTACAGTAGTTTAACCTTCTGGCTTTATTACTAGCCTCTGCTGAAATGGAAACAGTGGTGTAGGTGGAGAAGGCTATCTGTCAGGATCTGTTCCTTGCCCTTTCTTTTCGCTCCCTTCCACCAACAGATGTCAAGATAGCTCTTTCTGACCCTTCTGGAATGTAAATAAATCTTATGATGATCTCCTACAACTAGATAATACTTCAAAACAAAAATTATAGTTGCAAAATACATCTGAGTGGCTAATTTCTGGTCAAATGGCAAAGAATGTTTTAATGTAGAGCAGAGAATGCTGTGAAAGTGAAGTAGTTTTCAAGACCATGATTATTTGTCCTTGATAAACTGAACCTATAAAAATGTGCTGGTTATCACAGTAATGGGCAAGAAAAACAGCTGCAAAATTATATTTGAGAAGTGAAATTATTTAATGTTTTTAACTGTAAAACTTTCCCCGAAAATGGTCTAAGAGGCTCTCAGTTTCCATGGTCTATGTGACTTTTCCATGTACACTAAAACTTAAAAAATAAGCATTTTCATGCAGGTGAAAGAGTAACTAAATAGCAAGTCTGTACTGATGACTTTTTCCCCCCCCCTTCCCTAAAGAAAAGTTGGGTTTTCTGTTTGCAGTTCAACTCAGAAGCTAGCCTTCAAATGGAGTGGTAAACATGCTGTTTGAGAATTCACTTGTATTTGCAGAAGATAGGTAGTGCAGGAGGAATTTTTTAAAAAAAGGAGGGATTATCACATTTCTAAGCAAGTTTATTTCCTGAAGTCCACTATTGTTTTTGTTGTCATTATAATAAACATCTTTAAGTTCTTTCTGTGTTTTGATTACAGTTGAGAAATACAGATAGGCTGTGGTTTAGACAGTAGGCTGGTGTATGGAAGGAAGACTGGAAAGTAGGTGATAAAATAGATAGAGATACCACCTTGAAGTCAAAATTTTAGCCCTTATGCTTGGAGGAAAATTTGAAGTGCAGTAATGATACAGCTTTATAGATGTTAATTCCTCTCAAATAAAACAAAAAGGAGGAAGACAGAAAATGGTTTGGAAGAAAGTAAGCAATGCGGTGCGTCTTTGGCTTTTACTTCCAGTTTATGTGCTTGACCCCATCTCAGTAGAATTCTAATATATTGTTTCCTTTGCAAATTCTCATGTTCCAAAATGGTCTTCCTTTGGAGGAATTTAGGCAAACCTTCCTACTTCTTCCCCCTCCCCAATAGTGAAGATCTACTTATGTCTTTGAACACTTGGTGGAAAACCTCAAGCATTTTCAGCAATTACCTCTGGATGTGTAAGGATGAAGTCATAGCCACAACCTAATTGTCAAATACTTGCTTCTTCTTGAGTGTATTCATTTAGGTGGACCTAAGCTGACTTGTAATCTGTAAAGCTGTAACATTCCTACATACTCTTGAGGACATCTTGCAGCAGGTGGAGATAAACATGTTGGAAAAGGTCATGGTAGAGATTATATGGCTGACTCAGTGTTTTTTGTTTAGCATACATTCTAGAAACACTACTGTTGCTTTTAAGAGGATGTTAAAATTTTAAATTCTAGAAAAAGACATGGAGCTGGCCTTGAATATAATGCAGGATATTTCATGGTAATTAAAGTTAAATTCAATATATTCTGTAATGGATCACTGAAGATGTGTGACTAGGAAAAATTCAAAATGTTTAGGATCATGCCAAATACAGGAAAGTATCTCAAGTACAGCCAGAGGACTCATTTCTTACATTAGCAACAAGTGAGCTTTGCTCATTCACGTTCCCTGCATGCCATGAACACGTTTAGCAAAGTATTCATTTCACCAATCCCATACCCCCATAAATTTTGCCTTGCATCTTGTTTAAAATTATTTTAATCCAGACATCAAAATTGGTAACAATATGTCTGTCTGAGTGTAAGAGAGCTAGAGTAAATTAGATTCTTCCAAGTAAGACTTAATTAGGGAGAATTCAGAGTTTTACAAGTCAACAGTGAAGTGACACAGTAATGGAATTTAGGGACTGAAGAGCATGTTAATGGGTTTGAATTTGCATACCTAACCAAACAAGGCAAATGGATTATTTCAGTCCAAAAGGCAAAGTTATTTGGGTCAAAGAAACCTGGTTTGGCAGGGCTGTTGGTGCAAATATGTGGGTAGGGTTTATGTTTTGGTTTGGGTTTTGGTTTTTTCAGGTCCTCTGTCTCTACAGTTCACTGTCACTGGAGAGCAGTATGACTGAGACAACATTGGTGTGTTTGGGATCTTCATTAGGAGTTCTTTATTCAGTTTTCTGATCTATGTTGTCAAGATGACAGTGATGGAAGAGTTCTCATCAGCACAGGATGTAAGCAGGCAAACCACAGCTGGTAAGCTCTTGCTGTTTGTGCTTCAGATAATTTTCCGGGTAATTAAGAGTGGCAGGGTGTGCTATCCTCTGTCTTTCCTAAAATTTTTGAGACATAAAATACAGTTCTGTGAGATTCAGGCTTTGGGGAGCATGTCTCTGTCTTGCTGGAGCAGAGACTCTCGCTTTTATTCAGTGTCTTTAGGTTAAGAAGTTATTCTATTGTCCAGACATTAGACCGTATCTCATGAGGCAACTAGGATGAAGCCATATTTCCTTCCCAGTTCTCTCATTCTGTGCAGAGCCAGTGAAGCAAAAGGAGAAACTGGCTTGCAAGTACATCAGTAGATTCTACCTAGTTAATTTCATTTGACAGAAGGGGAAGTGACACTCTTGTTCTGGCCAGCTCCATCCTGGAGGGAGAAGATAACGTAACTTAGAGAAGCATTTTCTAGCTCAGAAGTAGATATTGCTGCAACCAAATCTGTGACAGCAGTTAGTTAAATACTTTGGGTTTGCCTGTAAACCATTCATGTCTTCACCTTCTACAGTAATTACTAAGGTTGTCACTTCCATCAAAAGCCAGCTTCCTTGGAACATGAGACATGGAGTACATTCTCAGTAGGAGTTTTGGCATAGCTTTGGCTTACATGTTATAATTTATGCCCTTGCATGGTGACTAAGTATGGTATCAGGTTTTCAGATAAAATCTGAGCTAACCACCACAACCTAATTAAAAGACTTGAAAGGCTGCTCTTTGTAAAGATTATTTTTAAAAGTTGCATCCCCTGAAGTAACAGCAGTGAAATAAAAGGGTTTGAAGTAGAGAATTTTGATTACGACTTAGTCCTTGAGAAATACGGTAGTTTAGGAGCAACGACAAGGAAATTCTGTGTAAATGTTATTTGTATTTCATTGTAGGTAAGTTCTTTGTATTAAAACTTAGGAGAATTTTCTCCAACAAAGTTGGCCATTCTGAGGAAACAGGTACTCCCTGGGGACCATTCCCTTCCCTAAAGATCTTTGGAGAAGATGACTTATGTAGGGTTGGGTTGGTTTCTACATCTCAGCTTTGAAGAGCCAATACTATTGTTTTGTCTGTTGGGAAGTTTCCGGGAGGCTACCAAGAGGTTAGGTGGCTGGTAGTCTGCCTTGACCTTCACCCTTATCTTCTCAGAGAGACTGCCCCTTTACAAAGGCAGTCTGGATCAAACTCTTTGGGACCTCAGTACTGTTGTTAGCTGACAGCCTTCTTGGTTTTTACATCCTATCCTTAACTTGGGGACAAAAATCTTTCGATGCATCAGGATACAAATGAACTTTCCTCTCCCTTCCCCTCCTCCCCCTGTTCTGTAAATAGAATTAGAGCCTGGAGGCTTTGTTACTAACTATGAACACCACTGCTGTAGGCAGTGTTGTTGCTATGATGTTTAAACATCCTGCAAGTTTGGCATTTACTAGTGTCTCTTTTTTTTTTTTTTTCAGTAATGGTAGCTTTTCTTGGATAGTAAATATGATATTACCTACTTTTTTGGCATTGGTTGGGGTAGCTTTGAGTCACTAATGCCTCTTAATTTTGCCCTATAGCAGTTACACTGCAATGTTTCAATGTGCTTGGCAATCCTGTTTGTTCATTTCATTTTAGGTTTTGTCTTGGCAAATACCACCCTTTTAGCAACTGACTTCTCTGTTGTGCAAGGCAGGAATGTTTCCATTTTTTTCTGATCCATTAATATTTCAGTAGGAGGGGGTGATTCCTCAGAAGAGTCTGTTTTGAACAGTTAATTGGACAGCAGCTTATGAACTATGTTTATTTTAAGTATCTGAAGTTCATTCTTTGTGTGATGATTTCTCTTGTCTGGTACACAATTGTAAGGACTGTACTGCTGAGGCATCCTAAATATACCACCATTGTATCTTTACTTTTTTGTTTGAATTCTGTGATGACACTCCTTCAGATGCTAGACTTGCAGTTCTAATTAGCTGGTGATGCTTCCTTGCAGATCATTGCATTTTATTATGAATGTTTTATCATAGGCAGAAGATACAAGAAGGGTCACAGTTTAAAGTAGAACAGCTCTCTGTAAAGGCTGGAAGATACCATATAAACTCCAGCATGTCGTATAAGCAGGGTCCGTGCCTTTTCTTGTAGGGGCTTGACATTTCAAGAAAATAAGTTTAACACTTGCTTAGAGGTTTGCAAAATTGTTCTGAAAGACAGTAACTAGCAGTCTGTACTCTGAACCATGTCATAATGAAACATAGAGGATGGAACTTGGTGTCTTTTACTTGAAATTGCATGGGGTGCAGTTATGTGTATTCAGGGTGCTTGTGAAAGTTTCAGACTGCTTCATGTGTGTTTATGCTGTGGTGGCTTGTTAGCTAAAGTGGTGAGAATAAAAAAAAGTTCAGGGACTGATGTTTTCATGTCAGATGAGCAATTTAACTGGCATGTAGGTTCTGGGTTTTTTACAAGTTTAAAGTGCAATGGGGAGAGAACAAATGTTACTGGTGTGTGTTTTTACCTACTGTCTTTGTAGTAAAGCTGTTGCATTTTTGGTATAGCCAGTTTTACTTAGAAATTTACATTTTAAACTAGTAAAAACCTATTAAAATAATTCCTAAGCTGGGTTGAATGTTTGTAAGTACACTTAACCATGTGCTGTGACCAGAGGTGCACCCCAGTCCATCCCTAAGCATGATTTAGGCTGTGGTTTTACCTACATTTCTTGCAATGTAAGTATGAGCTGGAGTTGCTCTCAGCTGCTTCATTCTGTCTTTGCCCTACTACTTTACTTATGCCAGCAGAAGTGGGGTTATTATTTTGTGTGTGGCCTATTGTGGTGATGTGGGTCAGGGCATTTACCCAGTGAAAGATGTTCTATTTTGTTTTTTTTTGTTGTCTGTGTGTCCCCGTCCCCCATGCCCCCCGGCCCCGCTGGGTCTGTTCCTTGATTCTCTTCAGAACATAAGACCACAGTGAGGAGTTTTGGTGAAACTTAAGAGGATGGAGTAGCAGGCAAAAATGAGCGTCAGTGGCTAGCTGCAGTCTTCTGCAGCTTCTGCCACTTCCCTAATGCTGAAAGTAACACAGATGAGGTCATGCCTGTAGGTATGTTAGCCTGAGGTGCTATGGATTTCCCAATCCTAATCATAAGCCATTAATGAAATATTTTATTACCTTCCTTCTAATCTGTGCTTCTGCTAAGTTAGCAAATCTTTGTCCAAAGAGGAGCGGGGAGTCAATCCCCTTTGTATCTGGCTTATCTAGTTTCTGCTAGCCAGCTCTTAAAGTACATTAGGCCTGGTTGCTGAAGAAGTTTTTCCAAAAAAAGAGGTGTAAGGAGGAAACAATAACCATCCCCTGCCACCCAAAACTAAGAGGAGGAAGAAAAATACCTGGTAGTAAAGCTTCCCTTTCCTCCAGGTGGTCCTTCCAAGGATTTGGTTTATCTGATGTAGTTCTACATGTAGAAGAGGCCATGCAGCAGCCTCAGTGGGCAAGCTTCTTCCTACTCCTGTCTGATACACCATAATGCAAGGTAGTAACAGCTGCTTGAAATCATTTGGTACATGTGCACTGAACTATTCATTGCAGTACAAAGTGTAAAGGTAGGTAAAGGACAGGTTAAGGTAATTTGAATAATTTCTTTTTTTTAGGCCTCTTACGAATTAAATATCAGTTTGTAGAGATGACCAAGAATGAGATCTTTTGAAAGTGCAGAGCTTGCAGCAGAAAGCCATCTTAGTCTGCATAAATGAAATATAAGAGTTCGGTCTGTTATTAAATAGAACTTGTGAAGAGTTGCCAACTTTAAAAAGGGTGCAGTTTAGCACTGGAGTTTATCTTTAAAAATAGTTGCAAGGCTGGTAATTTATATTTAGCCAATAAGCATTTTTATTTTTATTTCAGCCACCTTAGCTTTTCTTTTCAAATGGAAATTTTAACTGTATGGTATTCATTGTGCTTTTGCTTCCCTTCACTTCCTTGTTCATGTGTTAGAGAAGTTTTTCCTCTCTGGATTTTGCTCTTTTGTGCTATTATGTTTAGAAGCTTTCATAATCATACTTATCCACCTTACAAAGAATTAATGATTTGTTTAACGTGTATAAAATCATCTTTGAAGGATTTCTTCAGACCTTGTATACACTGCCACTCCAGTACTTCCCTGTCACATCTGCCCTTACCCACCTGTACTCTACTGAACGGTGTTGATTATTTTGTCCTGTTTGTGCTAGATCCTGTGTAAACTCATATTAACAGTCAGTCCTAGCTCTGAAAAGTTTACTATTAAATTATGATGCAAAAGGGTGTAGCAAAAAAAGTGAAGGGGAAGAGTAAATGAGAACAAAGATGTGAATGTGTGGTTTCACAGGCTAAATAGGTACATAATTACAGTGTTGTGTAATTGTCAACTGAAGTGTTCAAAAATCATGATTAACTTATGAAATCAAAAGGCTGAAATAGTAATAAAAAACCCTAGGAGATACTTTTGAAATTCCATAGTTATTTGCCTCTTGTAATGCTTTAGGGGTTTGCAGTTTTCAGACTTTCCTCTGCAGCTAAAAAGAGAAGCTTAAAAACAATCCAAAGGTTGAAAAGCAGGCACAAATAAAACTTCACTGCTTTAAATGAGAAAAGCCCAATGGCAAGTAGAGAAGCCTGAGAAATTTAAGAATGGGATTATTCCAGGAAGACTTTTGAAGATAGCAGCAGCTGCCTGTGCTAGTGTCTACATGTTCAGCTTTTTCAAATGGTAAGCTAGTAGTGAAACACAAACCTGGTGATACTAAACACTGCTAGGATCATAATGGCCTGTAGACCATCAGTCATTTTCCTGTTTTCAAATCCCTGAGAGGAGCCAGAAACAGCACATGATGTAGTTGTCTTCTGTGCTGATGACCTTTTTGTTCTTTTGAGGGCTACTGAGATAGTTGTGATGGTGATATGGTAAAAACCGCCCAAAGGACATAATTCTCAATGAGAGCGCTACCTGGAATTGCCCTGAGGAAATGTTATAAACATGTCAGAAAGTTAACTTTAAAATGTCTGTACACGTCTACATCTGAAAGTAACTGGTTGTTGCAATTTTGTAACACTCTATGTTGTCTAAAAAGGAAATACAGTAAGTGTTTCTCAACTTGTGTTCTATCAAGAAAGGTGATTTAGGGGCATTACTGGAACAGAAGAAACAGGGAAGGCTCATGGCAGCTATTTTTAATAGTTCATGCAAGTACCACAAACAAAAACCTAAAACTAGAAAGGTGGAAGCTCAGTAATTGAAATCCCTTTAACGCTGCTGTCAGTTACCCAGTGGAACATTTTAGTCAGTTTGTGGAATTGGCATTGTTAGGAGTATTTCAGGAAGATTAATGTCTATAAATCTGTGAATCATACACTGCAATGATAGAATAGATCAGATATAGCAACAGATCATTTCCAACTCAATTATCTATTAAATGTAAAAGGAATACAGAGCTTGCATGTTTAAAGCAGAGACCAAATTTGTAAATGTCAAGAAAACTAGAAGTTATGGCCCCCACAGCAAGTATTAAGTCATCCCCTAGTGTACTTGAGCTTTTTGTGTTGCTGTATATGCTGATAAAATCTTGCCTTAAAATATGTATGTTGTAGTGGTTATAGTAGCTATGGGGAACTTTTATTCAAATAAGCGCCCTGGTGCTTTGAAGGCATTGAACTGATTCATTCTATGCATTTAGATACTAGTGTCAGTTATGCATTCGGATAAAATGCTACTACTTGTTATAGCTAACTCTTAATTTGTCCAGCTTGCCACCACAATACAATCTGTGCAAGACCTGTAAAACTTAATGCAAACAGAGTTGTAGAAATGGTAGGTATTTGTTAATATTTGAAATCCTTCATGCTGTCAGTTAAAACCGTATGTGCCACATGTGTTGCAGCCTTATAACACTGCGAAGCTTCAGCTCTGGAGAGTCTTGACAGCTGGAGCTTCTACACTTCCTAATGTTGGTGATTACAGAAGACTGGAAAAGGGACTTTCCTTGAAACCGTGCTTTAGACTGCATAAATGGCAGGGAGGGAGTGGGTGGGAAGAGATGTCCGTTCTTTTCTCCCACCCTACCTGCTCATTCAGTTTAGGAGCACTATAGGTTGATACTATGATCTTTCTTTCAAATTAGAAACTAGTGTTAAAAAACTATAGTTCAGAAGTCAAGCCATTGTTTTGCTTTAACTGTCTGCGAGCAATGTCCTGTTCTGAGAAATGCTAGATGAGATGGCTATCTTTCTGGTTTTGGTTGTGTTTTTTTTTTTTAAGTGGGGAACTTTAAAAACCAGAACTTGTTTTTATAATTAAAAACATGAACATCCATTTTAGGAAATCTAATTTGTCATTTTAAAAAAAGGTAACTGTAAGCTTAAAGAGTCTTTGCCAATGCTATACTTGCCCCTTGTCAGGAAGTATGTAGATGCTTTTTTTTTCTTTGAACCTGGGTCATCTGACATGGTTACAAGAGTATGATTGCTTATGTTGTAAATGGTAGTGGGGATCTGGAAACAGCTGATCAAAACTAAATGTCTGTAAAATGCCTTCCTGCTTTTTCTAAAGAGTTTTCTGTGATGGAGTTGCTAGCAATCTATTTGCTAGCTGAATTTAAAATTACCTCTGATCTTACTGTGACATTTCTCAGATTATTTGATTCGGGTTTGCAGTGTCTATAATGCTGTGGTTCCAAGGTGATGCTGACAGTTAAAGAATTGTATAAAAATATTTCTTGGGGTGATACCTATTTTAAAACTAGTGCCCCTTGCTGGGTGAGGCAGCATGTACTGGGTGTATGTTCACCTGAAAGGGCAAAAACTCTGTGTACTAGGAAAACATTTCTGTATGGTCAGAAAACCACAGCTAAATTTGATGCTGTAGAATAGGTCTCTGTGGTGAGAGAAGGTTATAAAATGGCAGACTGAGAACTGGGAACTTGTTGCATGCTATTGGTGACACATGGACTTGACAGTGTTAAACTAGTTTGAGCTCCTGTGTTTAGCTTCGCTCCTAAAAACTTTCAAAAAAGAGGTTCAGGGACAGTGAAGCTTTCTTTGATGTTTGTTGTTATTCTTGGTATTAGTTGCAAAACAGCTGGTGTGTGTTTGGAGGAGAAGGGTTTGACCAGTGACAGTTCTGTGGCTGTAATGGAGCTACGATCTGGGTGCGGAAGCCTGAAAATGGGGTCGTCATCTTCAGAGTCACAGAACAGCGTGGGTGGGACGGTGGGAAGGAATTTACTACACTGCGCTGTCTTCACAGCTTTAGAATAGGAACCGTGCGGTCTCAAAAGTAGCAGGGCTGTGTGAATGAAATGTGGAAACTAAGGTTACGTGACCTTCAGAAAGCTTCCTTCGTTTTCTTCAGATTTGTAGAGATTATTGGAAATCATTTGCATAGTAGATGTAGCAGGCTGTTACCACAGCTATTCTTAGCCTCCTCCCCACCTCTGGTTTTAGATCCGCTTGTTTTGAGTCCCGCCTTAACTGGGACGGCCAGCTCGGCCTGACGGGGTCAGGAGGGGGACGACCCGCGTGGCCGGTAGCACTTCCAGCTCTTGCTGTTACTGCCCAATTCGCATCCGCTTTGCGGTACTTTGGGGCGAATTCCTTTTTTTTTTTTTTCTTTTTTTTCTCCCGGCACGCAGTTTTGGGGAGTTAAGCGTGGCAGTAACTCCCTGGCCGCCGCAGCCTCGCCGTTTGTATCCCGGCGTTTCTGACGGGAGTTGCCGGGCCGGGGAGGAAGAGCCGCAGGCTGTAAACCCGATTTCGGGGTGGGGGGGGGGGGGGGGTGCGGGTGAATAAGGGGTTAAAGGTGGAAGGGGCCGAGGCATTATGCAAGCTGTTAAGTAAAAAGGAAGTGCATTGCAAAATGCTGAGCTCAGTAGTCTGGCTCGCGGCCAAGCGTGTGCTTTCTTCACTACAGCTGAGGGCTTTCTAAGCTTCCCACCAGTGGGTTTGTCTGAACTGTTGAGGAATGCTGCCGCCGCCGCCAGCTGACGTCAGGGCGGGCGGTTCAGCTGAGGGCCAGGCGGGATGGCGGCGGCGGGGGAGGGAGGCCGCCCGCCTCAGCCGGCTTCTCCCCGAAATGCCCTCCTCCCCCCCCCCCCGCCCGCTTCTCCCCGAAATGCCCTCCCCCCCCTCCCCGCTTCTCCCCGAAATGCCGTCCTCCCCTCCTCCCCTCCCCGCTTCTCCCCGAAATGCCGTCCTCCCCTCCCCACCCCGCCCGCTTCCCCCGTGCCCCCCGCCGCATCGGACTCCCACGGCCTCCCCGCTGCTCCCATCCCTTCCTCGCCTGGCTCTGTCAGACCGGGGCCTAAGCTGTAAAGGCGGAGTTACTGTTTGACTGAAAAAAGTAAGTGCGTGTGTGTGTGTCCCGGCACAATTTCTGCTTTTGTACTCGGTTTTCAGCGCTGCAGATGAGCCCGTGAAGAGGGTGCAAAAAATCGCCTTTGGCTTTTGAGGTTTCAGGGCTAGAGGATTTCGGGAGGTGGCGTGTGTCTTCCGCCTGCCTGCCCCGCCGGGTAACAGAAGCACAGGAGCACTGTAGCAGTAAGGACACCATGGAGCCATCAGAGCCCTGTTTTTCTTCACTTAGAGGAAAACTTCTATAGAAAAGTATTTTGAGGGTGGCAAGGCGTTCGGCTTTCAGTGAAAAATGAATTAAATTAGCCTGGTTTTGGATTTGATTGCCTTCTGGGTGATGTTGTTTTCAGCTCTGTAATCAGATTCAGTGTGGGTCTATGGTTCTGGATTATTATGAAACAAATACAAAAGATGATCATATCTGGAAAATACGCAGGCTGCGGAAGAGTGGCAGAAAGCATGTTTCACTACCAGCCTTACTTGTAATATAGGTAAATAGAGCATTGCCTAAGTGTTTCTTTTAAAAAAGGATTTGGGGAGATGTTGGTTTCAGAGGCTTCTGGGTTGCCTGGATACTTGCTAAGCAGTATCCAGGCTTTTTTAATTCAGTTTTTTTGGGCTACCTTTCCTCCTATAACCTTGTTGCTTCTAGTCTTCACTAGTAAATCTGCAGAACTTCTGGGGCAGTTTTTCTCACCACAGGTCTCTGGTCAGTGTGCACTTGTCACCAAGTCTTGTATAAAACCGTCCCATCCTGTTGTAAATTAGAGGTTGCAGGACTCCATTTGAAGTTTAAATATAAATACTTGATGGAACCAATTTACCAGTAGCTCTATGAAGGAGAGGGGAGATAGAAAAAAAAAAAAAATCCCAAACCCTCAGGAGAAGCCCATTTCTCTCTGCTCTACAACTTCCTGTGCTGTGAATGATATTGCAGATATAGGTGGCATCAGTGTAGTTACCTGTTCCTAAACAAGACAAATGAGAGAGCAGTCTGGAGATAACAAATTTTGAAACTGTTAAAAAGAAAAACTTGTTTGTGCAAGGCAGGACTAGTTCATGAAATCCATTGTCAGATGGTATTGGGGCCAAGTCGTAAGCGGTGCCAAAAAAGACCAGATGTACTAGTATGGAAAACACCTCTTAAAATTTGTTTGAGACACAACCTAGTCCGTGGTTGGGTCTCTAGGAGTCAGAAGCGAATTTCTTCAGTACTATTGAGGTGCTGTATGACTCTGGGTGAGTCAGTCTGTGTGTGTTGCTTTCTCCACTGTCCTTTTCCTGTCTTGTCTGTTGGAGATTATTATTAAATTTCATGACTGCTGCTGGACAGTGCATACCACAGTGGTGCCTCAAGTTCTGTCTGGGGCATCCAGGCAGTAGTAATACAGTAGCGTGACTACAGGGAAGCCTCTGGGTTGCCTCTGTGAATCAGACTAGTTTTACAGCTCTCATTCCAGTAAGCACAATCTGGGATTTCCTCTTGGGCTATAAAATGACTAAGTCTAGTTAAGTGCAGCATAGACCATACAAAACAGGAGTTTGGAGCTTTCAAGCTTCCTAAATATTGCTGTGTATTGAATAGAAATTGAAAATACTGGGTTTGAGCCATGAGAGACTCATTGAAGTTCTGCCTTTCTGCAAAGAATGGGCACCATATAAAGCTTAACATATTGCTTGCTGCTGAAGTTCACTGTTAGAGGTTTAATTTCACATGTGGAGATGGATTAGACTTCAAGATTGTGGATTTTACTAAAATATCTAAGCATTTATTTTTCTTTTTTGATTAAATCTATGAATTAATATGTCAGAAGCAGTCTTGGTTGTATAGTTGGTTTTCACTGGTGTTGTGGTAGATAGTGTTCCTCATATTTGCAGTTTCACTTCTCTTTTTGTGAGCCTGGTTTTTCAAGGTGCAATGCTCCTTGTTCTTGTACCTTGAAGTCCCTCATCACTGTGACTCATTATGAAAGAAACCTAGAAGTAGTTCAGAAAGAGAGAGGCTCTTCCCTTGTAAACTGAAGAGAAATGTACCCACTAATGTATCCACTAAGAAATCCTGTGCAGCGTAGCATTTGCTGTAATTTTGAAAAAAACAGAAGTATAGAGCAGTGCTGCAGTACTGTTACCCAAATGGCACGCCCTTACTGTACTGGCTGATGGTCCTGTCTTGTCCATCTGTACTGACACAGGGATTCAGTACAATGCCAGTGTAAGTGTGCAGGAACAAAACACCATAGTGCTGCTAGAAAAGCTAAAACAACATAGGAGCAACACCTTCGCAATTAACAAGTGGTGTGTCCCTCTGTTAAGGGCCAGAGAGTAATAGTCAGAGATCAAACTCCTAATAAATGCCATGTGTGTACTAGCTGCTTTCTCTGGGTGATCTTCCTTTCCCTGGCTATTAAGTGCCATGTCAGTTTTTTTCCTGTATCAGCCTTTTGGGCAAAGGGGAACAATCTACATCTGTGTCTTGAGTTTTAATAACTGAAGAAATTTGAAACGCAACATATCCTTGCCTCACTTCTTTTCTAGAGGCATTAACTAAAAATCAACTTCACATACAGCTTCTACAGAAACTACTTCAGGAAGGGCTGTGATTAAGACACCGCTTTTTCTTCTCCTCCTTTCCCCCACTAGGTCTATCTTTGGGGACTGCCCATCTGGTGAACTCCTGCAGTCAGAGAGCTGAGAGCAGAGAACTCTCACAGCTGGTGGATAAGTTGGGAATAATAAATTAAGCAGCTATTTGATTAGGTAAGAAAGTAACACTCAACAGAACTAGTTTCCTGAGTACTGTGAGTAGCCAAAAAAATATTTCAGTGCAGCGAAAGGTATTTCTAGTGATTCTGAGTAGAACTCTCTGCAGAAGGTGAACATGAAAGTTCACCGAGTGTGCCCCCCCTTCTCTTTAATGTGCCATGGGACAAAAATGGCTTTGTTTTGCAGCTGTTTCTTAATTTGCATGGGGTGGAGATGGAAATACCCCTCTAGCTTTAAAAAGGCAGAGTTTTTGTTGGTCTGCTGTTTTTTTGCTCTCTCTCCTCTCTGGTTTGGTGAATCAGGAGAATGGAAATCTCTCCAGTTTGATGCTTGCCTTGATGGGATTTGGACACAGTAGGGGTGACAAATAAACAACATTTCTGTCCCATCCCGTTTGCTGCATATCAGTTCCTTTTCCATCTCTACTTCCCCTGACACTTGGCAGCTTTCGCTTCAAGTCTGTCTGCCCAGCATCCCAAGTTGTCCCTATACCAGGATGTGAGCCATAGTGACACTGTAATTGGTACCCCTTGCCAGGAGATCCTGGGGGGCTGCAGGAGTCTCATCAGAGCAGCAGCGAGGAGGAACTGAATGTTGGTGCCTCTGGGAACCCCACACCAAATGCAGTACATGGCTCAGAGCTCTTCTGCACAGTGTAGGCTTGACTGCAGGTGGCTGGCTTGACTGTCCTAACAGTTACTTAAATTTTTCTCTTAATGCTTCTAATAACAATAAAATAACTGTATCCACAGGGGACTGTAGCTAAATGAGTGAATGGAGCCTTTTCTTAAACTTATGTTAAAATGTCTTTTCAGTGCCCATAGAAAGCTTTTTGTTAACTTTGAACTCTTGTATCTTTTTGATTTGAACGTTGATTTGAATCTTGTACCTCTGATATTTGAGTTCTGATTTGACTGTATTCCACTCTCTTATGTTATTCTGCAAAATATAAACTGCATTTTATTAACTTTAGGATGCAAATGGCACACCTCATTGTGCTGAGTGTATCTTTTGACTGAATACCAAAAGCAAGACACCAATTGGCATTGTTTGGATGTTGCTGGCCAGCGCTGGTAGGAGGCCCAGAGTTAGGAAAAGCCGGATCCTGCTCAGTTAGAATTTGGTTAAACAGATTTTGCATCCTCTTTGTTAACTGCTTCTAATAGCCCAAGTATGGATGCTTTCCCTGAAATGTGGTATAACCTTTTTCTAGCCTTGAAATGTATTGCAGAGCTCTTTTGTACCAGCTGACAAATTCTTCTAACACAGTGTGGTACTTATGTCACAGAGATTCTGTAATGGTACATTGAGAATACAGCATCATCTGCATTTCTCCAGTGCTTTGGGATTTGTTGTATTTGTGGGAGCAGGCGGGAAGAGTACAGGCTGGGTTTTGGCTGACTTCATGAAATTTTGGAAACTTTTTCTCCTGAGGCTATTTTAAAGTATGCTCTTGGAAGTGACAGTTGCTGCACACATCCTTGTAGCTGACATGCTGTTTTAAGGCTAACTGAAATTAAAAATAACAAGGAAAAGGATTTACAAGTTTTGACATAGTTGCTCCTGCCTGTCTGGAATTACACAATGGTTTTAATAAGAGTTTATTAAGAACTTATTAGCTGCAAAATTGATAATGTAAAAGTACAGTATCTGGCATTTCATGGCACACTAAAAGAATAATTGCTCTGTGTTCAGAAGTCACTTCTGTGGGTAACTCTGTACTAATACTCTTTCCGTGCATTGATGTTTCAACAAATAACGCAAATAACAATTACAGGAAAGTCACAAAGCAGCTTTTTTATAAGCAGATCTATGCAGGTTGGGTTTTTTCTTTGCTTGCTGCTCTTCTCTCTGTTTTGGCATAAAGCAATGAGATACTTTTCACATCAACAGGTGGAAACATGAAGAAAGTTTTGATTTCACTTGCCTGTGTAGGATCTGTTGTCTGAAATTTTTTGCTGCCTTCAAAACAACAGCTGTTTTTGTACTAGTAATTTTACAATTGTATTTACTATGAACTAGTGCCTAGCAACATCTAGGCTGTGCTTTTGCTGCTACAGACTACTGTAACAGAGTGTATACTATCTGGTTGATTTTTAGGTGAGCAGTGTCTGTTTAAAATACTGTGAAGTGTCTTGAGTTTCTGTGAGCCTTGCCCTGGCTGGAAGTGCATTCTTGCATTTGGTAACAGGTATTTGAGCTGTGGGGATGCTGAGTCTGAAATGGGTTCTGGCTGTGAAAGAACAGAGAGGAGGCTCTTGGCTGAAAGCTTTGGACAATTCTTAAAAGTTTTTATGGTGAATGTGGCGGCTTCTCCATAAATACAAATTTCCCATTGAATGGGGCATTAAAACCCAATCCCCTGGTGAATTCTGGGGTTTTGGCAAAGAGGGATGTTTCCCAGGGAGGTTGCCAATATAAACATCTTGTGCGTGCACAAGATGGGGCTCCTTGTGCTCCTCCCTGCTGCCCCACCTCTTTGAAACAACTTAGTTGGCACTGGCTTTGTCAGCCACTGTTGTGCAGGCTGCCGGAGTTGAGCTAGTGGTACTATTGTTTGGGAATTACTGCCTAAAATTAGTCTCCTTAGCCAGCAAGACCTCCGTGTGGCAGGGAACACTGTCTGCAGTTTCTCTTCCTGCTTTCGTCTGCTGGGAGGTGGAAACGGATGCAACACAGCCGAACAGATTTCAGAGAGCTGGAGAAAGCAAATGACCAGGTATGAGCTTTTGCTCAAACTGTATCCGTTTTGGAATAATTTGAGTTCAACTAGATTGATATTGAAGAATATTGGCAGGCTTGTAAATGTTTTGTAAGCTTGTAAGGTTTTCACAGAAATGCAATTCTTAGTTTAGCCAGTGCTAGTTGTGAAGGGTTGACAAAAGCCACAAGTGTTTTCAGAGGTGGGGAGTGGAAGGCCTTAATGTTAAGAGAACCTGGTCCCCAATACTTATGGTTATCTAGTTTAAAAGCACATAGGGTTTGTTTATTTCTTTTGAAAACCTGAACACTTAATAAATAATTGCATTTGTGTTATGAGAAGAGACTTCATTTGACTAGGAGAATTAGCAGTATTGTGTTAATGATTGCAAGCTAGTGCAAAGTGTGCTTGGAAACTTGCTGTTAGTGGGGATTTCACATTGTGAGTATTGGAGCTTGGTCTATGTGGAGGGGAGAGAGAAAGTTGTATATGGTATGCCAAAAAGTGTTTCTTCAGTAATTAAACAATATTCTTGTTTGACACTATTTCAACTACCTGTTTAATTTGAGGTTTAATTAAGATATAGTCAGCTTGTGCTGACATGGACATAAAATCAATGCCTAGTTTGCCTGAGGAAAAGGCTCTTTTTCCCTTTTGGGGTCTGGTGATGTCTTTTTTTTTTTTTAAGAAAAAATCATTAGCAATTCAGAGAGCAGAAGCAAATAGCCATTTTTAAAATTCATGTCCTCAAATGTTAATTTGATGCTTTGAGGCATAAATGACCTTTCTAACCAGCCCAAACTTGTCAAACAAAGGAACGATAGAAACAAGCTGCTTTGTTCTAATACAACAGGCTGCTTTTCAGGGAGAATTTCAAAACAATTCTGCCTCCCTCTTCTCAACAACATTAAATTAAACTTTGGCCTGTGCTACATTTGAATTTAGATGTGTATGCATCGTTGGAGAGATGGTGATGGAATCTGGACAACCTGTACAAATTGAACCATAGTCTTCAGATCCTGAAGCCCAGGGCAAGTGAATAATGCTTTCATCCATAGCTATGCCAGCTGGTACTACTTAGCACTGGAAAAGCAGTTAGGTGTGGGTCAGAAGCTGAGGGGAGGATTAAAAGGGGATTTCTTCTTGCCACAAAACTGAAGAGTGAGGAGGAGAGAAATAAAACCACTACCTTTCATGTAAGCGTTTAGATTGCTGTATGCACCTTGGAGGTCAGGTTTAAAAACTAAATACAAATCTTCTAGCTCCTAGGGATTTCATTGAGACTGGAACTGTGTGTAAGCATATATTGTACAAACAGAAAAAACACTTAGTACATCAGTGCCAATGCCCACTATCAGGTTTACCAGATAAAAGAAACAAAAAAGGTTAAGGTGGAAGATGTAAGGCAATATAAAAAAATGTGTCTGTATACAAAGTAACGCGTTCTTTTTTCTACCTCTTTCCAAAAAGAACTTAAACTTAGTACTTGAATACCATTCATCCCTGCCAGCTGTGCTTGTAGCAGCTGAAATTAATCTCTTGAAAGAGTGACGTGTTTCTGAAGCAAGCACCATAGTAGTAAACTTTTTCTCTTAGGAGATAAGTAGAGTTAAGAGCAGTAATCTGGTCTTGTAGTTCTTGTCTATTTTTGTCTATCTGTATTTTTTCTCTGCTCGCTCATTGATCTGCATCCAAAAAAGGAATATCTAATTCTTTGTTCAAACTTTAGAAATTGAAAGATATCCTTTAATTGTTCATTATTTTTTCCATTACTCACCTATTCAAAGATTTACCTGGCATGTTCTGCTGTATATAACCCGTGTTGGCTTTGTTTATCTAAAGCACAATCCTGCCATAAGTTTCCCAGCTAGATGGGGGGAGGTGTCACTGCTCATTTTCAAATATTCAGCAGTCGAGCAGTATCATAAAATCTCAGGATCATGTTATTACTGTTCATTAATATTTGGTTACTTGAATATTTTATGTTAGGATTTATTTTATCTTAGGGATGAAAAATGCACTATTTTATGAAAAAATTAGAGGAAAGCTAGTGTAGTTCCTTCATTTTTTCTTCTTAGATGATCTTCTCAAAGCTGTTTTGTATAAAATGGGGAGAAAATACCGATCATCTTGGTTTCTCTCTTTGGCCTAGTAGATGGTTGATATATCAACCCTAATGCTAACTTTTCTGTCACATCAGGATCTGTTCATGAAAGTGTCTTACTTTGGTAGACTCCCTGGTTTCCATGTGTATTGCATGATTTCTCACATGATTGTGTGGCATTGGGTTTTTTATTGCTTATGGATCAAATGTATATACACTTTGTTTTTTAAAACTTTGTTTTGATCCCTAGCAAAAGGAAGCTGCTTTTGTGGCCTGAAATCTTGTATAAACCACTCAAGTCAGCTCAGGCTAAAACTTGGCCAGATGCTGTACTTGTGACAGTCAAGGTGGACTGGAACATCTTACTTACAGGGACTGCGGTTCTCTGACTCCAGAGAGAGGAGAAACAACAGTAAAGTTGAATTACTGCTTCCAGAAATACTGAATTCTTTCTAAAACATCAACACGTGAACAACCTGTAGGACACAAAACTCTGCTCTCTAGATGAGGACAGAGACCCTTCTTTTCTACTATAGGGTCGGCAAAATCAGCTTGCAGAGCTGTTCTGGACTGTAAAGTGCTTTAGCAGTCTGCAGTCTTCATTCAGATCTAGGAATGAGCTGTGACTGCCGCAAGGAATGCATATACATGTACCGAACTCGTACGGAGTTGCTGGTGGGAAAACTTGGGCCAACAGCACGTAGCTCAACATACTGACATAAGTACGAACAACACTTGTTAATTATCCCATAGCTTATTAAGTTTGCAGTTGATTCTGGTAGTTGATCCAAATTGCTGTCAGACTGTATTTTCTTGCACACAAACACATGTGCTTTTGCTTTAAATTGGTAAAACTATTTCAAGTCTAGTTATACATACTTTAAGCAACTGCTAGATTCTCTTCTACTTGGTTATTTGAGTACCGAGATGAGCAAGTATGTGGATGGAGCTTTAGGTGAGGTTTTAAGCACAGCAGAACTTCAGGGGGAAAAAAAGAAAAGCCTTCTGCTGTAATTACACCATCACTGGCTTTTATCCAGCCAAGGTTTATCTGCTCTCTGAGGCTGCAGCCTTTTTTTAAAGATTGGAATTCCTCTATATCCCATACACCTATAAGATATCCACACAGTAAGCTGCTGAAAACGCTTCTTCATCTGTTTGGCCTTGAATGTGTTTTGTGCTGCCATGACAACTTGGTCACAAAGAGCCTTGGATTTGTGGTTTCCAGCCCTGATTAATACAATGTACTGTAATTAGGAGTAGGAAAAACCCCCACAGGCTCTTTTCCAATTTAAATATTCCCACTGCTCCCAAGACTTCCACAGCTTTCATTGTGCATTGTTTCAGATTAGTCATAATTGAAATATTTATTTTGTTTAGTGCAGCCCAGACACTGGGAAGAGTCCCTGGAATTTATCAGAGCTTTCAGCCTCTGAACAGCTTGGTTTTGGCATCTCTGAGAGGGTTGTATGATTTGATATGCGCCCTAAGAACAACCTGAGGTACTAGTATAATAGCATTTCTGTGTCATACTTTTATAGCACCAGTGCTTATCCAGAAGAGGATTACAGATAATACAAGCAAGACTACTTGTTTTGCTCTTATTTTGCTCTTGACACATTCTTCAGTCACTGTTACTTCTTTCCTGTGCCAGTGTAGATGGGAAATGAGTTGAAGAACATGAAAGCCCTGAAATGGGAAAGAAAGTAAAACACAAGGCTACATATATTTAATTTTTCTAGGTACAGTAGTAACTGATTCGACAAAATAGTTTGAGCTTTCCTTTTTTCTTTTAATGTGATTTGTAACTTAACTAAATGGCATCACTTTTTTACCTACAGCTGCTGTAGAAATGTGTGCACAGCCACTGTTTTGGTAAACAAAGCCTAGTAGCCAGATGGCAGTAATATTTAAAAAGTTGAGCGATATGGTTTGGGAAGCATCCAACTGGAATATGCTGTGCTTTGCCTAGGTACCTTAGATTCAGTACACAGTGGAAGACTTCAAATGTGTTATCACTGCAGTGGCTTGAAAGAACAAATAGACTATTATGTAGAATACAAATAATGCTTATTAAACTTCCAGTTGATTTTTTTCTGATGGATGATCCAAATTGCTGTCAGACTGTATTTACTTACACATAAACAGATGTGCCCTGCTCTAAATCAGGGTAAATATTCCAAACCTAGTTATGTGTATTTTAAACTGCTAAATATTATGTTTCAAATAATTTCTGGTTTTAGGAAGGCTTATTTTTTCTAATAGGTCTTTTCCTCACCCTTGCTTCACACCATCCTCCTTCTTGAAGGGTTCAGATTTGGTATATTTGGCTAGCTGCTGTATGGCTAGAGAACTGCTGTTGAGGGAAGAAAGAAAATAGTTTTCTTGCAGGGTATGGATGCCCAGAGTACTCTGCTCTTTTTATATTTTTAATCTGTTGGGTAATTGTTTACCATGGTGCATTAAAATAGTCAGCTTGGTGGTTTTGCCTAGTTTCTAAAAGTAGGCTATAGACTAGGCTGGATGATTCTTAGCATCAGCTTAGCCACTGTCAAATTTATTGGGAGACAATGAATCTGATCCAGCTCTTGGTGACACAGCTATGGGAGAATACGCTCCTTGAGCTATTAAGCAGCAGAATAACCTTACCGAAGACATGAAGTAAGTATCAATAAATGGTGGCAGACTTCTTTCTTTCTTTATTGAAAAATGGGGTAGGTCTTCCTGCAAGGCTGCCTACCTCTTCCCCTCTCTCCCCCTGCTTTTGATGTGGGAAAAGCGCATTGTGAAAACAGTTGAAGCAAACAAGCCGAACACCCCCCCCCCCTCCTGTCTAGACTGCCTGTTTCTCATGCGCTGCTCCTCCTTGGAGCAGACATTACTCATAGGTTGTGCTGTTGCTCCTTCGTGAGCAGCATCATGGGCTCTCTTCCTCTCTTCGTTTGGAGTTCACCTTCTGCTGGTGATAGATGTCCTTCTCATCTGAGGTGGTCAGTTTACCCTGCAAGCTTTTTTTATGTACAGACTTCTGCTTTTCAGAGTGCTGCAAATGGGAAGCAGTTTTTGGCAACTGCAGCCTGACTCTCCTCTGGGGCTGGGAGAGGCAGGGTGTTACATGGGCATTCCTCCAGGATAGCTGTCAGCCTTGTTGTGGCTTAGCCCACTCCCACTATCGTGCCATGCCTTCACTGCCTTAGCATGGTCCTGTGCAATCCATAATAAGGAGAAATAGATCCCCTCTCCCCCCTGTGCAGATGATATTTGTGGATTATGAATATAAATAATGATCTAGTGCTGCAGACATTAGCAAACTGCCTCTGGTGTGTTGGAAGCTTTTCTCTGCCCTTTGAAGTGGTGGTGGAGTTGGGTTGGTGGTGTGCAGAATCCAAGTGTTGGAGTGAGCAGCTTCCTTACAGCAGGGCCTTTGGAGTCTCAGGGAAAAACAAAGCGAAACAAACTTCATTAGGTTGTTGGAGGCATGGGTACTTAGTGAAATTACAGTCATTTTCCGTCTCTTCATTGCAAGAAAGGCAGTTTCTTCTGCATTCAAGAAAGGGATTTTCTTACTGGAGAACTCCCAGCTAGGAGCTCTGAATCCACAAATGTTGTTCTCTTTTTAAAGTTTTTCTTCCTGCTTAACAGGTAATTAAGCAAGAAGAAAAAATGGTTAAGTAGTTTGTTTTCAGTAAGTTTTACTCCTGATTTTAGTATTAACTCTGAAAGAGTAATGACAAATAGTATTTGGTTTGTTGAGCTGTTCGGATTGTAGAACATCTTTAAAGTAACTTTTCCTGGTCCTATTGAACCAGCATTTCACTACAGCAATAGACCCTACCAATGTCCTCAGAAACACTTGTTTGACTATAAATATAAGTTCATATAAAAATTCCCTGTCCAAAAAGTGGTAAACAATAAGGTTGCAGAGACAGCTAGTTGAAAAACAAAATCCCTGAAACTCACCTAAATAAAAATAATGCTTATAGCTTTTCCAGTCTTCATTTATTTAGAAGACAGACCGAAGAGAAAATGCAAAGGGTGCTTCTCTTAATATCCTGGACAACTGGACAATTTATTTTTTCTGTCTAGGTTTTTCCAGAAATGAAGTATTAACCTGCTTTAAAAGGTGGTGGTTTCTTTAGCTTTCTTTCGTTTTTCATGGTCTAGAAGGTTTGGAATTTGCATTGCCCTCTCATGCAAAAAGCAAACATCACCTTTCAAAACAAAATGTGTGGACTGTGACATACTTAATAAGAAAGTAAGTTCTTTTTTTCTGACCAGTTTTATCTCTGGCAGCAATATTTTAAAAGCATACTAAATTTGCAAAGCCAGAATATAACAGTTCCATTTTCTACTTCATGATTTTTATGTAGATTAATAAAAAAATAAAAATATATTAGCCTTTTTTAGAAGAGTCTTGGTTCTGCTTCATGATTTTGGAATTCGCATTGTTTCTCTTCATGTGGACTACAAGTGGGTTGTCTTTGTTAAATATCCCTCTGGTGGAAGAAATAAATTTTTTATTTGTTTTGTTATGAATCTGGCATAATTCATTTGAGAAATGACTGCTCGCCTTCATATGCTTCATAGATTTCAGTAGTTGTGATGGTCCTTCCTCACTGATAGGGTCATCATTGTTGAGAGGTATTGATGTGTTGTTTGAATAGCTTACTGCTTTAAAAAGAGAAACTTTGTACATTCCCATTGCAGCACACACACAAGAAGATTAAAATACCCTTGTTGCTTTATAGAAGGTCTTAAGCAGATACAAAATGGAGAAGATTAACTGACAATTTTCCTGTTGTTCTGATTGCAGGCAAACTGTGTGTGTGCGCCTATGAGTGTATGGGGTGGGAGCAGGAGACATTGGTCTTTCCTTCTGCAGTTCCTCCCTGGTACAGTCTCCTCGGCATCGGCAGTCCATACTCTGATCAGCAATGCGTAGCAGGCAGCAGCCTGCTTCAGCCTAAGCTGTCAGGCAGTGCAGTGATGCAGGACAACGTTTGGCTTGCACATCAGAGCAGCGTCTGTGTGTGTTGGGTGAGCAGAAAGGCCCAGTCCACTGGAGTCCTTCGGTCCTCAGGAATGAGGCTTGTCTGTTGCATAAATAAGGGTAGGAAAGCCTTAGGCACCCTTTCATATTGAAACAATGGGCTATTTGACTATCACATGCTCATAGCAGATAAGAGAAGACTAGATTGAGGCTCTGTCTGGCCAAAAAGGGCTGCCTCTGCCGCTTCTTTCTCATCTGTAGATCTATTTGTAGCTTGGAACAAGGAGACAGGACCAGCTGGGCTTTTGTTTCCAACATCCTAAAGCAGCCTGTGGGGGTATTTCGGTGTTATCATAGCCCCCAAATCTTCCTAACATCAAAATAATCTGAAAACTAATTCTAGAGCAAATGTCTGCCTGCATAATCCTGAGTGTCTAGTTGAGATAAAGCTTGTTTTAGCTAAGTATTATTGGAATCTCCTTTGCCTTGCATTACATCTGCCCTCCAACAGAGAGCAGATTGTCGCTTGCTCCAAAGCAGGTTTAAAGTAGTGTTTCCCACAGGGCATCACTTCAGTAATGCGGAGTAGATTCAGTACCTTTACTTGGGCTGCTTTGGAAATACGGAATTCAAGTCAAAATCTGAGCTGGGAACTGTACACAGTTTGCTCGCTGCCTTCTAGGCTAGATGGGCAATCATTTTGTCACCCCGAATAACTATGTTCATAATCAGTTTTTGCAGAGTTTGGTGCAGGGAGCATTGGTGAAACTGTCTTAAGTGACATGAAACACCTTAGATGTGCTGGTCCAACACTTGACTTCAGACCCCTTGTTTCTCTAGTTTAAAACTTTGATTTCTTTCCTCTGAGGTAGTTTGATATTGTATACAAAATGATTTATAACTGTGTAATAGAACTTAATATTGCTGCTTCGAGTGTCCTCTAGTACAAAGAATGAAATCTGTTGCAAAGGCTACTGCTCTAATACAAATATTCACATTTCCAGTGGTAAGAGTAGCCTGGAGTAGGTTTCCCAACAGTTGTTGAGGTAAGATTCCCTTTCTACTCACCTTTGTGTCAAAACAATGTAAAACTATAGACTGGGGAGTGAGACCCTGGAAATAAACTAAATTATATTAGTAGTTGCAGGCCAGAAGCTTGTCACGTTTGGTTATCTCACCACAAGTCCTGGAGTTTTTTGGTCTAGAAAAGTCTATGAGGTGCTGTGCTACAGACAACACCAGGGAGAAGGCCTAATAAAAAGTACAATGTTTTTCAAAGGGGATAATGCTACTTAAGAGTACATAATATCTGAACAAACAGGCAATGAACAGCATATAATTCTGCACATTATGCAGCAGCATTAAATATACATATTAGTAAGGTAGCAGATGCTGTAGTTGTGAAATTGCCATGTAAAGTAGCAGTCTTTAGCAGCAGGGTGCTGCTCTGTGAGACTCCTTCACATGTAATGAATAGCTAATTTCAGCTCTATAGTCCATGAGAGACCGGAGGGTATCAGGGAGGGGTAGAGCGTTCCAGCAACCAAAACCAGCAGGATGTGCTGAGATGTGCTTTTAATGGAGCAACATTTCTGAGCTCTTGGGGGTAAATTCATAAAGAGGGCTGCTCATCTGTTACTCTGTTCAAACTGAGGAATTACTGCTGCAAACGGACAAGCGGGCATGTAAAAAGCAGTTGCAGGGATGAGATGGTGATAGGTTTTGGTACCTCTTCTGAGGTGGTGGATATCTTGTTTTTTACTTTGGTTTTTTTGCACAACCAACAGGTGAAATAAAAACAAGCTAAACATGAGAACTGGCACTGAAAAGGTGAGCAATGTTTTCCCTCTTTGAGAGCACATGAGGATGCTTGTTGATCCAGTTAATATATGCCACAGGTTGGAAGATTAAGCTACCAACTGAATCTGGCACTGGCACATCTCATGGGCATTGTCTTTTGAGAGGTGAGAACTAGGAGTTTTCTTGCTGAGGAACAGGATTTTCTTGGTGAGTAAGCAGGGACCAACAAACTTTGGGTATTCCAGGTTCATTACTGATACCCTGCGGTTTTAAAGTATTTGTAAATGGTCTAATGTTCAAATATTTATATGGGGAAGTGGCCCCATTTAACCTTAAAACATCATAATTGCTTATTAGGACCAAGCTAGGTCTGTGAATCTGAACTTCTAAGACTTGCTTGGAGAATTTAAGAAGGTAGGAGGTATCATACAAACATCTGTCACACCAGAGATTCAGACTGCAGAGAGGAAAGGCAGATTTCTAAGGAAATAGCTGATAATGTTTGCAGCTCCTGATCTGTCTCGCTTCTTATCAGAGGAGGAAGCCTTCTGTTTGACTAAGTAAACAGGAAAACCCAAATGTAGGGGATAGTATTTCTTGCTACATAGTCTAATCTACCATGCTATAGTAAACCCATTTCTCAATAGATAAAAATAACCTAAATCCTAGTTGACCTTCTGGAAGCGTGATGCTAGTTAAACAGTTCTTCTCATTTGACTGCAGAGGATATAGATAGATTTTTTGGGGGCATCATCTTAATTTTAAGAAGTGGATGACTGGCATAGTATGCAGCTGCTTCTTTCAAATTACTCTGCTTAGAGCAGGGGAGATTTGTGGAAAGGGATGGGGATGTTGTTGCAGGGGAAAAGACAGAGCATTCTTTCTAGAATTTCTTTTGAACTGTTTAAAGTATAAATAAAATAAATCAATAGCCTTCTATGTAAGGGGCCTGACTTTGAAGTATTTCAGTTTATTTTTATGAGACCTGGGATATTGACAGTGCTAAAAGTTAAAGGCCCAATTCTTGGTTTACAGTTCTTCACCATTGTAACAGAGGTTAGATACAGAATTTAACTCTGTTCTGTTTCTGCCTTTTATTTTGTGATTCAGGGAACTACTTGAAATACTAGCAAGTCTATGGATCTGCGTATCTTGGGCAGCACTGAAAACTAATTAATATGTAATGTTGTCTCTGTCTTGCTATGTAAGTGCATTGTAACAACACAAATCATACATACCATTGTCACCTGCCTGAGGTTAATAGTCCAGTATGTTGCTGAACTTAATCTTAATTTAGTCTAAGACAGAAATCAATCTCTAACATTAGTAATAATATCAACAACTGAGTCCTGTTCAACTTTTTCTGCCAGCAAAGGGTACCCTCCATCTTGTTTCAGAGCTTGTACTGTTTTTTCTTCAAGAATGTGGAATGGTCTTCCTTTTTTTTTTCCCCTCCTAATCAGGTTTATGTAGGTTATGATAAAAGTTAAGAGCATAGACAGAGAACCTCTTATCGCAACAGGTGGACCTGTGAGCATGAGACCTGCGTCAGAAAGGAGATTTAGTACAACTACAAGACCAATGTCTAGTTTGAGATAAGTAAAATTGACAAACAACCTTGAGTCAAAATTAGTCAGTAATGTACTTGGGTCTTGTGGGTTGGGTTTCATTTTCATCAGCAAGCCTAACCCTTGAGTATTTTAGTAGGCAAACAAAGCTAACAGAACGAGGTATTAACCACACTTCCACAAGTATGCCACCTACCAGCTTATCGCAAATGCTAATAGTTGTAGTATAGATAGGTTATCAGAAGCTGAAGCCCAGAAATAAATGGCAAGAGAATGCAGGGATCTGGAAGGGACAGAGCTACTTAATCATCACATGAAAACAGCTTGTTTCTTAGCTCACTGGTAGATACAGAGACTTATCATCCTTGAGGATTTTGTCTTCTGCCTCCTTGTTTTTGTGTCTCCCCACAGTGCACTGTAAAAGTGAAATAAATGATGGTGGCTTTGTAATTGTTTCCTTTTCTTCTGTCAAAGGTAGCTGTAAGGTGTTCCTTGGCTTGTCAGTAAAAGTTAGAAAAGTTACATATGTTGATAGATGTGTTTTTTGTTGGAGTCCTCAGTCTAATACCTTACGTACTGTAAAACCTGGTCTAGAGGCTAAACCACAGTATGCTGAATTCCAGTGACGTGCTTTATAAATCTAAATGACAAATTAGGTTGTTTAGCTGTATAATTTGTCGTCCTTCCTTATATTGTTTGCTTTCTTTAATTAATCCTGGAAGATTTGCTTCCTTGATTGTGCAGTTCTTTCCTTCTTCCCCTCTGCCTTTCCAAACTTTTCACTATCTCTGTCTGTGGTGTTGTCTGGAAAGTTTTGGGTTGTGGGTGTGAGGCATGAACTTAAAAAAAGAATCTCGTGCTGCTTTTTATTGTTAAACCCTATGCATGTTAGCAGAGGCTTGGATAACGTTGTGTATTAACATGCTATCTAGATTCTGATTAACAGAATCTAGATAGCATAACTGTAGGTCATTAAACTTCTGGGTGCTGCAAGTTAGAGGTAAATATTCCTAGGAATTTCTTGTCTATGTCAGGGAAGAATGGTTTGCCTTGCTCATTCAAGGGCAATTAGTGTGGCTTTTGTGGAAGGGGTGGGCTTCTAAATTACCTTTGAAAATTGCATATTAATCTTACCTGTATCGTTTGAGGAGCAGCTGTGTGCTCTGCATATTCTATCATTGGCTTAGTCAGGAGAAGAACATGCATCAGGCTCCCCCACCCCCACACACCTACCCTTACTTATTCAGAGTGCTTATTGTGCATGCAGCTCCCAGAAATCAGAGATGACAAGAAATCAGGGCCTGGAACATGTAACTTTTCCATTTGACCTAATATTTGTATTTTATAAATATAAAAACATGTATGAGCAATTTGTACTCAAAATTGTCTGTGCCTTTGGAAATCCATTTTTCTTACATGAAGTCTTATTCATTCTGCATCCCATGTGTGGAAAGAGGTGGTGCACAACTGTGTGGAGTACTAGTATGGCAAGTCTTATCAGCCAGTTTTGATGATGGGTATGCTAGCCATGACTACTGTATATTGATCTTATTTAATGGCTTAAGAATTGGAACAATGAGAAGTGAATTAGGATCTAGCCTAGCAACAGTATGGAAAAACTGTGAACCACAAAAGCCCGATTTCATACAGTATGTCCACTTGTGTGGGTTTAGGCTGTGTGCCAGAGTTATCAAGGATTTTCTGATGTATAATGTAAGTGACCTTTGCATGACTTTTTTTTTTAAACACTCTTATTGTTATTACAGTAGTTCTTGGGATTCCAGTCTGCATTTGGGGCTCCACTGTGGTTGGCCCTGGACAGCTAGAAAAAGATGCTTCCCCTGATGTTGGCTTCAGCCATGCAAGGGTGACTCACTTGTGATGTTGGTGGTTTTTTAGATTTTCATCCTGGAACTGTTTCAACACTATGGTTTTAGTGGCTTTTTCTCTGCTGCTTTGTCAGGAAATACTACGTCGTACTTCATTATTTTTGCTGGAATCCCTTGTAAAGCTCTGGTGACCAGAGGAAGTTGCTGAAAACATTTATCTCATAAAATTTACTGTCCAAAATGAACTGAGCCCCTCCCAAAGTCCTATGTAGTAACTGTTGTTTCTCCACTTAAAAACCATCTTTTTCTTTTTACCTCCACTTTGATTATGAATAAAGCATGAGTTCAGTGGACATCCTGAATCTTGCAGTAATACGCAAACATTTGGTAAAAAAATAGAGCAATAAAAGCATTTTGTAAATGCTAAGAACTAAGCCTTCATGAATATTTAGTATACAAGTAGAAGAACAGAATCATGGCCTTAAAGAAAGGATCTCCCTTACTTTCTGGGAGTTTTAATGCCACTTTTCATTTGGCACAAGTGCATCATTGATCTCTTCTTTTTTCCCTCCTCTTTTTAAACAAAAGAAAATTATTTCTTCCACAGCTAGTAATGGAAATGGGAGTGGCAGTTTCATCTTTTAGGCCAAGTATAACATTTCCTGATGGAAGGTCAGTTTAGTTTCCAAATTACATTGGCTTGTCCTTTTGCATTGCTTAAACTTGAACTGTTTGAGTGCAGTCTTAAATTACTTAATCAGTTAAATGTTTTGTGTTGTTGGAATGACCTAAATGCCCTTTCACTGCAGGATGCCTGTGTTTCAGACATCCTGTGCTGGGTTTTCCCAACTGTAAGTATGGCTATGGAAATCTAGACACACTCTTTTCAGGAAGTAGTAATTTTCCAATACTTTTAAAATCTCTTCCCAAGTTTATATTGGTGATTGCTGTTGTCTTCCTTTTTAGGATTTTATGCACTTCCCATTAAAAAAATACAGTGGGAGCTTGATCAAGCCCTTATCAAGAGGATGGGAAAACAGATTTTCATGATGATAGAGCAGTGTTATGAGTCAAGGAGGATGTAATTTTTAAAGGCTTTCCTTCTTGCTTTCACCCATCTTCTGATGAAGCTCTGTGCTGTTCTGTGGCCTATGTTAGTTGAACTCAGTTTGTCTTTGAAAAGCCATGTAGACAGCTGCTGTTAATCATGTTTTATTTGTAAAAGCTGAGCAATGCTGGACCCTTACAGAGGCACTGTACAAATTAAGTCAAAGATGAACCCTAATTTAAGATGATAAAGTGATGCTGATACAGCCTGTGCACCATAAGCAAAGGATATGTAGTAGCAGCAATAGAGAGCGTGAAAAGAGCAGAGATGTGGTTGGACTGTCAGAGGGAAATTTGAAAACAAAAAAAACTTGGTTAGACTGGATTCTTCATCTTTTCCTCCCTTGTAAATGGGTAGGTCTTGTTGGAGGTTTTCTTCAGTCTCGAGTGATTTAATTTGTTACTTGTTTTGGTGGAGACAGATGATTCTTAGTTGAAAGTAAGCCTTTAACTGTAGTCATGTAATACAGAAAATTTCTCCTGTTAGCAGTAAGAATGTAAACGGTAACTTCAAAAAATGACCATACTATATCTGTTTGACAGACAAGGCATCTTCTAAATTGCTTAAAAGAACTGATAGTCTCTACTTACTTTCATGAATGTAAGAGCAGCCTATTTCTTGTTGTATTGCTTTAAGGATATTTTAGTGAAAGCAGAGGTTTAATCTGAGTTTGTTTTGGTTTTGTTGCTCTTTCTCATTTGCAGTCACTTTTCAATTTGTGATATTTATGCTTGTGCTGTAGCAAGTAAGCATAATTTCTCCCTGCAAATGTGATGCAAAAACTAAGTACTGGTAAAAGCTGAAATGGTATCACCTTGGGAGATGGGTGCTCTGGGCTATGGGATGAACCTCTGCTGCCTGCTTCCTGGAGGAGGGGTGTGAGCTTCTGCTCACCACAGTAGAGCAAATTCCTCCTCAAAGCTAGCAAGAAATGTCTTTTCGCACTGATCCACTGAAGACTGGTCATAATCAGTCCTTGTTCTTGGGCGCCCTCAGCGTGTTCCTGGGATGCAGATCCTTGCAGACTGTTTACACATCCTGCTGTCTCAATCTGTTCCCTTTACAAGGGAACTTTACAAGGGCCTGTGAAGTTCACCAGCAGAGTGAAGGTTTGTTTATCAAAATTTAAATGTAGATTAGTAATCTATCTTAACTTCTTTCCAGCCTTTGTTATGGGTGAATGTAAACTTGAGGCTCATGCTGGCCTACATTTATATTCTATTACAATTCACCTGTAAACATTTTAGTATACATTAGCTATACAGTCTGGGCAGCGTGGTTAGTTAAAGCTCAATTATTTTCGTGTAGCTCCACTTCTAGTAAATTTCTTGAATATTAATGACCCTTTTTTTTCCTTACTCTTTGTTTTGAATTTACTTCCAGTTTCTCTTCTGCACCAGTATAGTTTCGATGGCTGCCACTTCAGTTTTGCTGCAGTGAGCTGCTGTATGACGGATCCAGCCAGTTTTGCTCAGCTCACAGCCTATTAAGTCTACCTCAAAAGTCCGAGGCTTTCTATATTCCATGCATTATAAGTCATAAAATGTTAATTTGCTGACATTCTGCAAAGCTTATGATTTCTTTGGCATTCTTGATTTTTTTAATAGCTGTCATACGATCTCTGTGGGGTATATTGGAAAAATTGTCATCTTTATAAATAAATCTCATGGTCTGCTGATGTCTCACAGTAAACTGTACTTTTCTACCCATTAACATCAGAATTTCTAGACTTAGATGGAGATTTCTTTTTTTTTTATGGGGGCTCTTAAAATGTGTTGTACTGAGGAGCTGTTAAACTCTTAGCATAGAGGAGCAAAGTTTGTTTTGAACTGATGCCCTTCTTAAAAACCAACCAAGCAAACCCCAAAACCAACAAAAAGGCTTCCGTTGTGTACCTGATAGAGCGTGGCCTGCAGCCATGTATTGCTAGCCTTCTTGACCTGACAGGAACCAGTTAGCATTCATACTTCTAGTGAATGCTCAGCACTATCTTAAGCCTTAATTGAAGAGACTTGTCTGCTTCTGCTCTACTTCTGCTTTGTGAGCCATAAGCATCATTTGCCGTAGTGTCCTGGATCACAATGTGAGCATTACTGTGCTAGAGGTAGAATTCTATGTTACTGCTGTCCAGAAGGCATTTTTTTAGCATATCTCTTATTTACACCAAGATTTTGCTGCTTTTGCTTTGCCCACAAAGCTGATGCTACAAACACCTAAGATGGGGTTGATTATACCCATATTAAAGGAGTTGGAGTGCAGATGACTTTCAGGTTTTGCAGAGATGTGATGGAGGCCGTGAGTAGTGCTGGTGACAATGTTGTTCTGTAGTTTGTATGGGGTTTCTGTGGGGTGGGTTGAGAGTTGTTTAATGACAGGAATAGTAGTGAAACCTTGAGGGACCCTGGAGGCCATGCTCATGGGGTCCATGTTTTGTTCAATGCCTCCACCTCCAGACAGCATGAGCTGCTGCAGTCTGCATCTGTCTCGAAACAGTCCAGATCTTACATGGCTGTTGGGCAGGGGAAGGCATTTTGATGTGTTATTTGCTGTTTGAACAGCCTTGCCTTCTCTTTAGGGACGCGTAGTCTGGATGGATGTATCCTATACAGTCAGCCATGACCCTTGCTTAGACCATGGTGATAAGTGGCTGCTTTTGAGCAGCAGAGATGTGATCAAGCTCACCTTGAGGGGTTAGTTGGAGGCCTTTGTCTAATGAGTGTAATTAGTTGAACAGTTCTCAGACTTGAAGGTTTGGGCTGCTAAAGGAAGCCCTGTAATATTTTTTTTAAAAGGCAACTGTTGAATCCACAGTGGGAAAAATAAATCTTGCTTTTCAATTCACTAATGTATTGTGTCACTGTTACAGCATGCATGTTCTTAGACACACGCCAGTGGTAGTGAACTTTCAAGTTGTCAGTTGAGTAGGTGTGTGGAGTTATTTAATGCTACTTCCACTCTTTCTTGCTTGCAAAAGTCCCAAAATATCAGATCCTGACTATTGTCTTTATGAAAGGGAGTCATGGAATCCGGGCAGATGTTTGTGACTGGTCCTCTGCTAGTGTTTGGGTGCAGTGGTAATGCCATTTTTTTTTCTAGGTGGCAGTGCTCTCAAAACATAACCTCTTCCATACCCTGTGCATTCATTACATACAGTAAACATCTTATGTGCTGATCTGTTAATCTTTTTTTTTCCATTCCTAATTACCTTTATACCAGCATGTTTAAGGTACTGTGGGTAAGTATTTACCATTTCAAATCTATTTTCTCTGGTTTATAAATAGGCTGTGAACATTAGCTTCAGGCTGAGTGGTGACATGTGAAGTTTTGTCTTCATAATAATTTCAAAGTGTGTTGTTGATGTGTTTTTACAGTGTTCCAAAGTTCAGGCAGAACTGAATGTAGGATACTACTTTGCCATCTTAAAGGAAAACCACTTCTTAAAGACAAAATTTGAATGAGATGAACAAGGTTTAGACTTTGCTTGTCTTGGGAAAAAAATGCAACCACTGATCTAAGTTACGAAAAAATAGCTAATGGGCATAGTTGGAAACTACTTTCCATAAGCATTTCTTGTTGTTTGGTAGGCAAGATGAGGCACAGGTGTTTTCCACTTTACACACTGATTATGTGTTTGCCAAGTAATATAGTAGTATGAATAAATTTTAGCTGGTAGGCCTGCAAGTTAATTTAAATGACTGTTAAGACAGAGGGTATGATTCTGATTACCAGCATAAAGTTATGTAGAGGAGGTGACCCATATAGATCTTGCACACTGAAGATTCCCTAGCTCCCAGAAGAAGCTCTTTTTTTTTTTTCTTTATAAGTAACCTCATCTGCTGGTTTCTTCCTCTGTAGTTGTAAAACAGCTTGCATGTTTTCTTTACTAGGAGTATATATATGGTTCTTGTAGACTACTTGGAAAAAGGGTCAGTGGATCAACATTAAGGAACACATCCATTTTCCAAATACAGTTGGTAGCATATTTCCTAATTTTAGGATAATGGGTGTATAGTGGATGAGGCATGCATGGTGTTTTCTCAAGAGGTGCATGGCAGAAAGATATTCAAAAGCACTGCTTTTTAAGCTTTATGGTATTTCTGTAATCCAGTTCTGACATTTTTGTTTTCTGTAAAGGATACACAATACCCAGTGGCAATGTATGGTTGTATTTCAGTCAAAGCTTTTGGTTGCAAGTGTGAACTTAAAGTGATTTTTTTTTTTTTCTTAACCAGTGGAATTCTTGACAGCATGAACATATTTTTAATATATGCCAAGCAGGCTTGCATTTTTAATGCATTTTGTTAAAATACTGTCGTTTTATTTTCATAAGAATAGCCTGCTATTTTTTATGCTGGTAATGTGTTTGCTTTGATGTCATGTTACTGTTATTCTGGAATAGGCACCTGAAAAGTTTGAGAGAATTATTTTTTTCAGGTAAAGTTCAATCCATAATAGCTTGCTATATTGTTGGCTGAATCACAAATGAAATGTGGCTCCCCTTGAATGAGAGGGTTTTTCTTTAATTTCTTTTTTCCTGTGTCTACAGGAAAGAAAGCAATGGTTTAAAGTTTTATGTTAAATTTCTATTTATAGTTAAAAGTTGAATTGCACTCTTGTTTTAATTCCTTGAACCACACTACCATACAATCTCAGCAAAATACACCACACCTCCTAATCCCCCCTTTTTACATGGCTTGTTGTTCTGTATGAGTTTTATTCATTTTGGCCTATATCTTTTTGAAATGCATCTTTGGACTTGGGTATATTGAGAAACATGCTTTATAACACTGAGTGACAATAGAAATTAATTAAGCTTGTGAGATATCGTTGATTATGCTTATTTAGTGCAGTAACTTTGCTGCTTGTCCCATTGGATTAGTCGAACTCACTATTTCAAAATTTTTTTACTTGAGTAACTAAAAGCAGACCTGCTCCTGCTTCTCTGCATGCCACTGTCGTTTCTCCTCTTTAGTGCTTTACAGTTTGAAGTTTCTTTTGTTTTATTCTAAAGTACTTATTTTTTATGACACATTTATATGTGTGCTGGCAAATACTATATTGTAGTAACGTGGATTTTCGTTTATCTGGCAGCTTTACAGTCCCAGAATGTTTTTAGTTAACGGATCGGACGCTGTCAAACTGATTTTGGCAAAAATTGCTGTGTAAAATTCACTGACTTCTTAATGCTTTCCTCCTGATGGCACTTTGGCATGGTCCCCTTCTAAAAGTACGGCAGCTGAAAATGCTATTTTTTTGGCTGTTAAATAATTTTTGCGGTGTGTTTGAGGTGAGTGTTCAACAGAAGCAAAATCACTTCGTAAAAGAGCTTCATTTGATACATTGCCTTAATGCTCCAGCTGCTTTTCTAAACACATTTTTGCAGGATGCAAAGCCTCTGTGCATTGAAAATATCAGCAGAGCTTGAATTACTGGTCACGTGCTGGTTTGAAAACAGTAAAACATTTTGAACTGCAGCAGCTGAAGGGAAAAGGTGAAATAAGCTTGCTCTATAAATAGCTTCTGTAGTGAACACACACTTTTCTGCCTGTGACTCTTTTGTTGTCTTTAGATAATAACAAATGAGCTTTTTAGTTTAAAAGTGAAACATTAGTGTTCTTGGGTTTGGTTTTTTTTTTGAATGGATGGATATTTTCAGCAAAGGTTTGTAACTTTTGAGTAAAAGAGGAATTTTCCCTTTGAAGGGAAGTACCTATTTGGAGCGAGGACTTGCAGCTTTTAGCTGACAAGACTTTTTCTGCTCCTTTGGATCTGATAGTGAAATGCCATTATCTTCGAGTGCCTGAACAGGTGATTCCTTTTGCCTTCTTACAGGAGCATGTAACATCCCTCTTCCCAAAAGGCTGTAAATTACTGCTGGTGAAAGCTTTCTAGCAAAGCACAGTGCATCAATTTTTTTTTACCTGCTACTAACTTTTTGTACTTCATTTGGAGAATATTAGATGGTTAAGTTAAAAAGGATTAAGACTATGTCTGTGAAAGCCCTCCCTGTTGTGTACTTTGCAGCGTTCGGGGGCAGGGAGAAAAGGTGGCATTCGATGTCTGGTAGGTTAAATTATACATCCCTGTGAGGGATTCAGAGCTGAAATTTCCTGAATTGTTTTCTCTGGTGTCTTGAAACCTTTCTAAAGGTCATTTACTAACAATTTCTTTCTTTAAAAACAGAAACAGAAAAAGAGGAGGAAAATAGTGTTTCATAATTACACGGCATAGTACATCATTGCAGCAGAGTTAATACAGAGCTCCTACATTTTAGCCTTCAAGGGCAGCTGATGTTTTTGTTTAAACTCTGTAATTTAAGAAGGGTAGGTTAGGTAACTTGACTGTATTTTTGCTGTCATTGTTTAGACCAGGATCTGTTTATGAATGTTGCTGCTTATAACGTGAATTCTCAAAAAGTCTCAGTGGAGTGGGAGGGTGAGCTGTGTTTGAACAGTGTAGGGGCTTAAAGGCAGGCCAACTCTTAAATATTTCTGGAGACCCATTCATCTTTCCAGGAAGCTCTTAACTTTTTTGAATGCTGTATTATATACTGTCAAAAGTGAAAATATTGCTCAAGTATCTGGTTGGGCACTTTTTTGGTTTTTTTAAAAATCTGTTTAATAGAAAAATCTTTCATTTAGCCTTTTTCTCTTGGAATTAATAGGAGTTCAATTACTTACTAGAGTAGGAAGGAGTAGGATCAGGCCCGTTCAGTGTTCAAGCTCATAGATGACAGTTTTATATGTGCTTCATAGGAAAGTGGTGTTAAAAAGAAAAATCTGTGCAGTTTCTTTGGGACCATCAATCCAACTCTCATTTACTGGGAATTAACCTGAACTAGAGCTAGCTAAGTTTTAACAAAGACTCTTTTTGAGAGAAGGCACTTACAGGAGCATGCCCTGACTACTTAGAAACTGAAGGGAAAGGCAGAGGAAGGTGCTCATGATGCTAGTGGCAAATCCACTCCCCTTCTCTGTGCAAGTGTTGAGTGTAGACAAGAGCAGGAATACTGCACACACCTGGGCTTGTTTGTCCACCCCTGTCCTCGCTGTGCACTTTACAACTCACTGCCTCTTCAGCCTCAGCTCTTGACTACTTTAACTAGTAAACATCCTCTTGCAAAGTCGAGGTTAGTGTGTGCATACGACCTTCTTCAGGGTAGAGTATCAGAGTACTGCAGTTGAATGTAATCCAAACAGTGATGCTGACTGCACAACCTGCTCTGAAATGTACAGTGTAAACAAATGGAAAAAAAGAGAGAGTTTTTCCTCTTTGTTTCCTGTAACTTGAAGAGCTTCTTAAAAAACAATTGGAGATACAATATTTTGGACTAGAGCTGTGTATATATTCCTTTTTTCCACCTAATTTTTATGTGATACTGCTTCCTACAATATACTTCTCCGGTATTTCAAGAATACAGTGTCACTTTTGGACTTTGAGGGTGTGTGGTTTTATATTATTTACATTATGAATAGCTAATATATAATACCTTACTTTACTGTCCATTCCAGATTATATGCACTGTCTGCTCAAGTTTGATACTGGTACAGCATATGAAATTTAGTTGTATTGCCTTGTATCTATGCCTCTGACTTAATGCTTGAGTCAAAATCAATGTTATGCTTACATAAAATCCAAAAGAAACACCCAAATTCTGCTATTCAGTGATAAAGTATTGAGAGCCAAACCTGGGCCTTCATGCTGGGCAAACAGAGGTGCATTTAGGTCTGATCTTCAGATTTGAGACCTTGGTTCAATCGGTTGCTGTGTCGACTGGTGGAATATTTGCCAAAGCGAACATCTTTCTAACAGTATGCCATACATTCTTACAATACAAGAAAGCCTAGCTCTTTCTCCTTGTGCTTTATTATGCTGAATGGAAAACAGGGCCATAATGCAGACTTCTGAAACAGTGCACTTGTGTCTCATTCAGTATTGTAAATCTGATATCCTGTGTGTTGATAACTGCAGCAGTTTCCATTGCCAGAGCGCTACACAAACATAGCTTTCCTACTGGATTGCTTGGGTGAAGGCGAGCTTTAACCTGAGCTCTGTGGTGGGAGAGGTGAAAGCAAAGAGGTTAAGTGATTTAAGTCAGTGAGTCAGTGGCAGAGTTGAGACGAGGACCTGGGTTCATGCCACTAGAGTGCACTACTTCCCTCTTACTTATTGAGAGAATGGTTAAATTTGCTGGTAGGTGCTGCAGGCTCCCTGGTGGGGGGTTTGGAAAATTGCTGCCAACTTGCTGAAGTACTGGGAGTTTCACATTGGTCTTTATCAGATGCAGCTCTGCTTCTGTCAAATAAATGTTTTTCTTCTATCAAACTTGCATGAATGTTGTGATGGAAAGGCAAAGAGGGCCTGTAAACTAGCTTTTAACCTCCGTTTTGATTTTATTGGAGAAGAAAAGGGTAAATACAAAAGAAAGGGTTAATTATATTTGTAATTAAAGCAAGTTCTTTAAGATATATAATTTCTCAGAAATAGATGAGGACTTTTACTTTATTAAAAAAAGGTTTTTGATAGTGAAGTATAGTATTTTAACTTACATTATTAAGTTGTTTTTTGTTTTTTTTTTTTCCCCGCACAGGTTTCCACTTGAGTGGCACAGTGACAGAGCCTGCAATGCAATCGGAGCCAGAAACTGTTTGCAATGTAGCTATCAGCTTTGATCGTTGCAAGATTACCTCAGTGACCTGTAGCTGTGGAAACAAGGACATATTTTACTGTGCCCATGTTGTGGCACTCTCTTTATACCGGATCCGCAAGCCAGATCAGGTCAAACTGCATCTTCCCATTTCAGAGACACTCTTTCAAATGAACAGAGACCAACTACAAAAATTTGTACAGTATTTGATCACAGTGCACCACACAGAAGTTTTGCCAACTGCTCAGAAATTAGCAGATGAAATTCTTTCTCAGAATTCAGAAATCAATCAAGTCCATGGTGAGTTTGATACTTGCTCTTTCTTTTGCTTCATTCCCTCTTTGGTTTTGAGGCTGTTTTGTGGCATGCAGGAGTGTGACCTGCTGATGTCCCTTCCAGCCTGAATTATTCTGTGATTCTATGGTGTTTACTAAAGAAGATTCTGTTACTGAACCTTCGCTTTAAGATATGTAGAAAGCAGTGCTTTTTGGAAACAAGAAAAGCATTCATAAGCAAAGAGCTTGATGTCTCCAGCACTGTTAATACATGGGCTGATCTGCTTCGTGCTTGTATTTTCCAGCTATGAAAAACTGAGTAGTGGTGTTCTTTGTATAGCCACATTGCTTAAAGGAACTATCTTACCAACTTACCAACAGCATCTTTTTGTTATTTTTTTTCTTTTTGAATTGATCTTCTGATTGTATAACTGTGTTTTAATCGCAAAGCATAAAAGCAAGTAGGTGTTACTGGTTTTTCCATTCATTAAATATACTTTTGTTATCCTTTGGGATTTGGTTTCTGTATGGAAAGCAAGGAAAAATATAAAACCTGTATTTCAATGCCTTTTTCTTGTTAGTGCTGCAGCAGCCTACAGCATTGGCAAAGGTCTTGATCTTTCCTGCTCTTTCTGCGGCACATGGTTTTAATGGCTATCAGTTTCTTGTACTGAACATCATATGTTTGTTAAAGGGTGCTGGGTGTGACTTGAGGCTTCTGAGGTGGCTTTTCTATGGACCCTGCTGAAGTGGGTAATTGTGTGTTTGAGGTGACTCAGCTTGCTTATTATCCCTGTGTTCCTGTAAGGTTACCTGATAGAAATATCCTTTAAGCTGTAAGCGTCAGGGCAGCTTAGGGGGGAAGAAAAAGTTATCTAAAGATCTAAAAATATCTCTTCTGTTTGTTCATTGACAGGAACAGTTCTTGTATGTTAGATACTTAAGAGGGATGACCATTATTCCAAAGAATTTGCAATACAAACACAACCAAGCTGCTTAGTATTAGAGAAAGAAAAACGTGTGTGTTTTAGATAAGACGTAGGCAGAACAAAAGAAGGGAGTCTTTCCAATAACAGGACTCATTGCAGCCTAGCCCCTCTCCTTAGGGTTCAGTGACCTTGGCAGGACCAGGCAGGCAGTGCTGCAAGAAGGTGAATTTCAGGAGCACTGCTCTTTTTTTGACTTCGGGGGCTATGGGGATGTGGCCAGAGGCAAGGCAGTTGCTGTCATTGTTATGGAACATAATGAGAAGGTGGTTGGCAGAGCTGTCTGGTGACAGTGGAAAGAAAGGGAAACTAAAGCAGATGCAGGACCTTAAGCAAGAGAAGGAAGCTGCTCAGATGTTGTAAGCTGAAGGCATGTATTGCACGAGAGTTGGTAATAGTGTGAACATAGCAAATTAAGGGGAAGGAAGAATCCTGGCGAGTAAGTGTCACAAAAGATTCAAACAGTCAAGGGTGATTAGAAAAGAGGAAGGCAGGGGTGGGAAAGGAAGGATAGAGGATAGCTATATATGGCTGTATTGGCTATACTACAGCTAGTGTAAGAGAAATGACAATTTTTTGCAGAGTGCTTAAACTTGATCAACATAAAGTCTGTAATTATACTAATCATAGGCTTGTTAGTCTTTGTCAACTACTTTCTTATTGTCAAAATATCTCATTACTCATTAGTATTTATTGATGTTTATATCACAGCCCAAATAGCAAAAAGAGTAGGAAACAAAAACCCAAGTTGATGATCAATTATGAAATTTCACAATGAATTTGTCTAGGGGTAGTTTTAAAATTATCCACAAAGCTAAAATGTTTCTTACATGTGTTGCTGTTTTCCTAGTCCATGAGATTATAGTACGTGCTCCTTGACTGGTGGGATTTCTTAATAAAATACCAAAAACTGAATTAGAAAATCCAGACAGCATAAGAAAATACACTGCTATTACCAAAGAAAGTGGAGTTACAAAAGATGATCGATAGTCTTCTGCTTTTCCTCTCAGACTCCCATAAAACCATGGTCTGATTTTTTTAATATGTTTGCAATATTAAAAAAAAATACAGGATTCTTTTAAGGAAAAATTTAAGTTCCTCTGATTATGTAGCAAGTAAGCATTCTTCTGGGATTCATACCGTAATTCTGTTATTTTGATCTTTAATCAAATTCCTTAAAAATGAAGTTAAAAGAAATCTCTCTGTTTCTAATAGCGTAGGCTGGTGAGCGTGAGATCACTATTCACTCTGTCGTATCCCCTGCGCAGCAGATGTTCAGTTTGTAATACAAAAGCATCTTGTAGACCTGTATTGCTTTGAACAGTTTAACCTCACTAAACTAGTGTTCAAAGGTGAGTTACATTGAACACTGCTTGAAGGCACAGGTAAGTAAGAGGAAAAACTTACTTTTATAAGCAAGCTTTTGTAAGAGGAGACCTGGTACAGAAACACCAGAAACAGCTTTGATCAAAGGGAAGTCCTGAATCTGGAGTTGGAGGAAATTCTTTTCAATGTTACCTTGGAGGTGTTTTAATTTCAGCGTTGTTTATATATAAACTTAATTTTTAATTTTTTTTCAGGGTGGCTGAACTGGTTCTGGTTTTCATATATTTCCTACAATAGGTAAAATAAATCAGTTCTTGAACACTATTTATTTATATGTAAGAAAGATCCAGGACTTTGAAGAGCTCCGACTACTACAGTCTTGTTAACTTGCTTATGAATTGGCTAGGAAGATGGAACAACTCTGCAGTTACTTTCCTTTCACAAAAGGTGAATTGGATAATTGTTCATTTGCTTGAAGTTGTCTTATGCAGCATTCAATGACTGGCTTTGGCCACCTTCCTTGTGAAGGAGGTTACTGGGGAAACTAGTGAAGTGACTTACACTGATGACATGGTTTTTGAAATGACAAATCTGTTTGAGTTCTTCAGTAGATACAAGTGATGCAATATCCTTTCTTGCTTCATGACTGAGCCTTACTGCAGGAAAAAAAAGGGGATGCTGTTAGGAGTGCAGAAACATGTTGTCTATTCACTAACTTCTTCAAGAGAGCAGAGTGATTTATTGGGAATCCTCTTCTGTATTTGCCATGCAGATTTTCACTTGGTGCTGATTACATTATAAGAGGGGGTTGCATGTTTTTAGAGCACAAAAGCACCTCTTAGATTTGAGAAGATTTGTTGTGTTCTGATTTTTCTCATGTGTCACTGCTACAGCTGTACATGTTCCTGATGATGTCAAAACTGGAGATCTGTGGGGTCTAGTCTTCTGTACTGAAGACAACTGTAGGTGTTCATACTGATACCCTGACATCCGCACTGCGTAACTGTTGGCTTCGCACGGGGTTGCAATTTGGGGATGCTGACTCAGGAAGCTGGATGTGGATTTGGGTCCTGCTTAGCTGAGGCTTTTTTCCTCCCTGTTAATTTTTCACAGAATCACGGAATGGCAAGGGTTGGAAGGGACCTCAGGAGGTCATCCAGTCCAACCCGCCTAATAAAGCAGTTTCTCCTAGAGCATGTTACACAGGACATTGTCCAGGTGGGCTTTGAATATCTCCAGAGAAGAAGACTCCACGACCCCCTGCGCAGCCTGTTCCAGTGCTCCGTCACCCTCAGAGTAAAGAAGTTTTTCCTCATATTCAACTGAAACCTCTTATGCTTCAGTTTGTACCCATTGCCCCTTGTCCTGTCGCTGGGCACCACTGCAAAGAGTCTGGCTCCATCCTCGTGACTTCCACCCTTAAGATATTCGTATGTATTGATGAGGTCCCCTCTCAGTCTTCTCTTCTTCAGGCTGAACAAGCCCAACCCTCTAAGCCTTTCCTCGCAGGGGAGATGCTCCAGTCCCCTCATCATCTTTGTTGCCCTCCTCTGAACTCTTTCGAGGAGTTCCTCATCTTTCTTGAACTGGGGAGCCCAGAACTGGACACAGTACTCCAGGTGGGGTCTCACCAGGGCAGAGTAGAGGGGGAGGATAACCTCTCTCGACCAGCTGACCACGCTCCTCTTAATGCACCCCAGGATACCATTGGCCTCCTTGGCAACAAGGGCACACTGCTGGCTCGTGGTCAGCTTGTCATCCACCAGGACTCCTAGGTCCCTCTCGGCAGAGCTGCTTTCCAGCAGGTCAGCCCCCAGCCTGTACTGGTGCATGGGCTTCGACCTCCCCAGGAGCAGCACTCCACACTTGCCCTTGTTGAATTTCATCATGTTCCTCTCCGCCCAACTCTCCAGCCTGTCCAGGTCCTGCTGAATGGCAGCACAGCCTTCCAGTGTATCAGCCACTCCTCCCAGTTTTGTGTCATCAGCGAACTTGATGGTACACTGTCCCCTCATCCAGGTCATTGATGAACAAGTTGAACAAGACTGGGCCAAGTACCGAGCCCTGGGGAACTCCACTAGCTACCGGCCTCCAACGAGACTCTGCCCTGCTGATCAGAACCCTCTGAGCCCTGCCATTCAGCCAGTTCCCAATCCACCTCACTGTCCACTCATCCAACCCACGCTTCCTGAGCTCCCCTATGAGGATGTTATGGGAGACAGTATCAAAAGCCTTGCTGAAGTAAAGGTAGACAACATCCAGCGCTCTCCTCTCGTCTACCCAGCTGGTCATGCCATCATGGAAGGCTATCAGATTGGTCAGGCATGATTTCCCCTTGGTGAATCCGTGCTGGGTACTCCTGATGATCATCTTTTCATCTATTTGCTTGGAGAGGACACCCAGAATGAGTTTTTCCATCACCTTTCTGGGGGTGGAGGTGAGACTAACCGGCCTGTAGTTCCTTGGGTCCTCCTTGCCCTTTTTGAAGACTGGAGTGACATTGGCTATCTTCCAGTCCTCAGGCACCTCTCCTGTTCTCCACGACCTTTCGTAGATGATGGAGAGAGGCTCAGCAATGATGTCTGCCAGTTTCTTCAGCACTTGCAGGTGCGTTCTATCGGGACCCATGGATTTGGGGGTGTCCAGCTTACTTAAAAGATCCCTAACGTGATCCACCTTGACCGAGGGAAGGTCGTCCTTTCTCCAAGGCTGCTTGCTTACCTCCAATGACTGGGGAGCCTGAGGGCCAGCCTTGGCAGTGAAGACCAAAGCAAAGAAGGCATTCAGTAGCTCCGTGTTCTCTGTATCTTCTGTCACCAGGGCACCCATTTCGTTTAGCAGCTGTCCTACATTTCCCCTAGTCTTCCATTTGCTGCTGATATACTTGAAGAAGCCCTTCTTGTTATCCTTATATTCACCATTGTAGCAGAGGAAGCTGGCTGGGTACGAGGCTTGGAAGAGAAGAGTCAGGACAACAGATTATCAGTTGGGTTTGTCATCTCAGGTATGAAACACTCACTTCAAATAAATTGATTGGAAGTTCAAACTATGATCCTGAGAATTTGAGTGGAAATAGGAAAGTAACTGTGGGGAGGGGGAGGAGGTCTGTTTGCATATTAATCTCATATTGGCATTGATTTATTATGTGCACAGTGAAAAAGGGTCTGCCTTTTTTGGCATGAGGACAGTCTATCAAAGCAATTTAATTTTTACCTTTCAAACGGCACTGTTTCTTTCCTGAATGTTTAGTGCTGCTGTTGCAATCTCTCTTAGAAGAACTATATGGATTTCTCCAGACTTGCTCCCATTCTCTGATTCTCTGGCTCACAATACGAGTCACTTGCTGGTACAAAACCATATGCAGATGATCTGAAATTTAAGAGGGAGGACCTGAGAGAAAGCAGTTTAAGTACATTTGTCTTACCAGAAGCAGAGGTACCTAGGTAATTGTTTCTGTATTTGTCCAGGGAGATCTAGGTACATCCTCTGCAAGCATTAATCTGTAACGTATATTAGCAGTGCTAGTGGAAGTATTCAAGAAAGAAACATCTACAAAAAAATTGCTTTGAAAGAAAATTTCAGAGTGCTGTTCCCATATATCCTGAGTTCCAAAGGGCAATCTGGAGCTACAGGTGAATATGTGTTAATATGAACTTACTGTATTTAACTGAAATGATGGGGATTTTAGTGGGAAGCCATAGGTTAAGATAGGGCTGAACAACAGAATGCAATGTATTGCCAATCTGCTAGAAAAAGAAACATTTAATGTTAAAGATGATACTTTATTTAAATAAGTGATGGAATCTTTCATATGGCCATGCTTAAGCTGGCAAAATTGATTGCGAGATTAGTTGCAAAAGAAGAATGTAGGAAATGGTAGGTGAGCTTCCTTTCAAGAAGGATGAAAGTTAAGTACTCCAGTGCTTAGTATGAGGATTGTTTAGCAAACTAGACTTGGGAAGGAAGTAACAAGATGACTGGGGAATACTAGAGGAATTTCAGAAACCCAGACAGAAGTAAATAAGTAGTATGATGTAAAATAAAATGAAAGATTGATCCAAGTAGAAGTAACTAAGTAGTACAATGTCAAATAAAGTGAAAGACTGATAGCTGCAAAATAATGTGAAAATAACTTCTGAAATCCATATTTTTAGGAAAGCTTTTTCAGATAGATTAAACATTAAAATAAAACTTGTTACATAGAAAATAGTGACATATGGAAGGTAAAAATAAATTAAAATTGTCCATGCTAGCATGTACTGATAAGGAAGTAGTTGTATCTGCCACACACAGTAGGCTTTGAAACTTATTGCTATATAATGTTTGTGAGACATGGCTTTTAGCAGGAGAGGTTAGATACTCTCAGCAGAGAAGTTTATGCATTTTGCTACATGTGCAGATGGAAGGAAAAGAATTTTTTGGAAGTTAAAGTCTTGATGGGGGTTTATTAACTTTCCTCAGCAACTTAGCATAGCCTGTCCTGTCTTCATATTTTCTGTTGTTAGCACTGGCTGCTTCACAGCAGTTGCTGTTCTTCTTTGATGCTGTGAGCTGCTGAACAGGTATTATATTCCACCCAAGAGTTCTGAAATTAAGTACAAGATGAAGTGACTTCTGTCTAAACTTTGAATCATTTGGGGAATCAAAGGCGTAGTAATATTTTTGAATCATTAATTTAATGATCTTTGGTTTTATGTAATTATTGTTTAGAATAATTCTGAGCACACTAAGTTTTTAAAATCAATTACGGTTCTGTTGTGAATCAGTGTACAGCAGAATTGGTTTCTGCCTGGAATCATTCAACATTTGCGTAGTATTCAGTAAGTCATGCTTTTTATTTGTAATCATTTTTCCATATATTCTTGTCCTTGATGCTGCCATGGAGTGACATTTAATAAAATTTAACTGATCTACAGTTCATTTCTACACTTAAATTAGTAGGATTTTTATAAAATGAAGTTCAAAAAAGTTTCAGTATGGTTATGAGTGAGTAATTTGGCATGGTTTCATCTGAAGACAACTCTTGTGGTACTTCAGAAATAAGGATCAGGGACACAGTTTGCCTTGAAGTCTACTTTCTGTTGTTTTAACCGAATTTAACTGTTGATCTGTACCTGAGTAGTTTGCAATATAGGCAATTCTTAGCCTATTTTAGTCAATGATCCTTGCTTTGCTTCTGCTTGCTTTTTGAGGATAAGTTCTCCATATACAACACCTGTTCTTGAATGGTTGCTCATTTTGAAAGCAGTTGCTCTTAAATTTCCTGTGTAAATGATCAGTGTTTAGTTTTTTAGAAAATGTTGCTGCTTCTTAGAACTTGGGAGTTGATTATATTTAACATGTAACCTGCTATGACCATAAATATGAAAGGCTGTTACCCTGTTTTCAAATTTTATTTGTGTGCAGTGTTCCAAACAGTTGTGCCCAATATTCCTGCTTTGATTGCTAGGATTGCAATTTAGTAATTTTAGTAAAAGAGCATGAGTAAGTATGTATGGCTGTATCTATATACTGAGTATAAATTATTTATTGTATTTAACTCTAAGTACCTGATGTAAAACCTGTTTCAAAGACCAGTCACAACAGAAGTTAAAAAAGCCAGAGGTTGGGGGGAGGGAGATTAATATGTGAGTATCTATAAACTGGCACAGTTTAATTACAGGTTTTAATATTTAATATAATTATACAGTGCTTTTCACTTCCATAGTTCAAATGTGAAGTAATTTATCTTCATGACACCCCTCTAAGGCATGTAAGTAATACTTATCCCCAGTTTACAAGTGGGGAGCGGGATTTGGTCTTGGTACCAAACTGTGCTGTGGAGATTAAATTCAGGGCTGCCCATGTTCCTCTCTGCAGCCAAGCTGTCTGTCTGCCAGAGCCTTGCCATGCCCACTTGGGGTCACACTGCACTGGTGGTGAAGTCACCACCTTTGGGTTGAACCTTCAGCTCTGCTTGGTGTTGAACCTGTGCCTTCTGCCGGCTATTACTAAGGCTTCATCTCGCAGCTCCTAAGGCAGGTCCCTCCTGTTGCTTGTTCAGATAGCTTCTTATCTTACTTGCTTGGTCCCATGTCTTCAAAAGAAAAGTGGCAGTGCAGAAATCCTGTTGGTTGGCCAAGAGTGATCTGTGTGTGAATGGGAGTGGGAACAGGCTACATCAATGAGTGTTCACCTGTGATCTTAAAAAGGGCCTGGTGGAAGAGAAGTAATGTGGAGATGGTTGTGTCTTAGCCCCAGAACAAGAGAGATGAGGCCTCTCCAGTGCCACCACTAGGATGCCTGGCTGCTGCCATGGTGGGAAGGTGGTTTGCACTCATGCCTGATCGGACATGCTGTCTTCATGCCTTGTTAGTCCATGCTGTTGCTGAAGACTGCCAATGGTGTTGAAAGATCAGTGAATTACAACTGTAGCTGGTGCTGGTTACACATATACTGAAATTTCTTTAAACACCCTGATTAAAAACTTTGATTATACTGAGTGTAGCCTGTATAAGATCTTGTAAGGAAAAAGTGCTGAGTTAGATGTATCTGTAGAATTGTGCTGAATTGATGAGCAGCATGGTAGAGCTCAGACCCTCGGCTTGGTGTCTTTCGCTTTTACAGTCTTCTAGTCTACTGGCATGAAAATAGCGCCAATGTAAGTATAGCGATGCTGAGCCCTTGAGGAAGGTGTATTTGAGATCACGCTGGGAGAAGAGACCTTGGGGGGAAGTGCTGCTGGCCTGAGGCAGCATGCTCTCTTGTTCCTGTAAAGGAACCCTGTTGTTAAAGAATCTGCAGTAGCTGTGTTGAAATTTAACCTTCATTCATAAACCAACCAATGAGCTCTTGATAAAGTGTAAACAGTTAAGGAAAAAATTCTGGTTTTCTTCCCTAAATAGGGATGCTTAGCTGAGGAATCTTGGGCTATTTTTAAATCAATTTGAAAGTAACCATACCAGGACTATTTAAAGATAAATCTCCATTGACGTGAGGAATAAATATAAGTGTATTTTGTATACTGGTGCTTTTAGATAGTTCCTTTTCACAGGTCTTATCTGTGTTTTAGAGCAATGAAATATTTAAACTATTTGCAAGGTGATACCGCAAACCTGGGTCTGTGCAACAGCTGCACTGCTTGTTCTCATGTGGCTTCATTTCCCTTTTTATCTTGTTCTTTGCAGCTGAAGATGATCAGTATATTTCATGTAGCTGACTGAACTGAAAGCCCCTTAAAACTAACATACTAAAGATGGAAGCACTTGCAGAAAAGGAAGTTTTTCATTCCCTGTTTTTTGTACTGTGGTGGGCTTGATTCCTGTCTTCTGAGACACTGTTGTGGTTCCTGTGGAAGGAGGGAGAGTTCGTTCACATCTTCAAGGACGCAGTTTCTTATTAATCTAAATGTGTGTGTGTGTGTGCGCAGTGTTCCCAGCTGTAGGCTCTGAAGTTGAAGGCAGTTTAGGAAGTTGAGGAGCTGGAATTTCCTTTGTTACTCTCTCAGCAACTAGTAGACGAGACATCCCTCTGACCCTTTAAATCTTCCAGTTGTATTTTCATTGAATAAAGATTCTAGCATTCCCTGTGACCACTTGAAAGCTTCACCTACATGGGAGAGCTGCAATTGTGAAATGAAGGCTTGAGTCAACAGAATAAATGTTTAATTTCTATATAGCTGAAGAATTGTAGCTATCTTTGCTTTTCAAGTTCTCAGGACTTCTTGGAAAAAGCAAGTTTTTACAAATCTGGCTATATAATTTTCCTTCCCTGTCAGTATCCTTTTTTTGGCTACAGAGGTAACATGGACTTGGATTTAAAAGTGGTAGATGTGTGTAACGTGATTCAATTTCTAACATCTTCTCAAAACCTAACAGAAATAGAGATTACACAGTTGTGACAAGCCCAAAATCAAAATGTCCAGTTAACTGGAGTCTTGAGCATGCTTACATCTGGTATGGTGATGCACTGCCTTGAGTTGTTTCCCTGACAGTGTAGATAAGTGCCTTTCAGCCTTTTCAGTTTGAATACCTTTTAAAAAATATCCAATGGAGGTGCAGACTTCAGAAAAATATAGATTGTTAGGTGGTGCAAGGATTTGTTTTAGTTAATTTTGTCAGCCTTTAGATTTGGAAAATCACTGATCTAAACTGAGAAATTTGAGTTAGAGCAGCCCGTGGCCAAAGGACTGCCTTATGTAAATCTAGTCAGTTCAGTTCACACTAGGCTAATTCAGGTAGAGTTGCTCTGAATTGACTCTGCTGATGGCATTGCCTATGTAAAAATGCTCCTTTGGAAGCACCAGTGTCTTACACAGCTGTAACTCTATTTATGATGGAAATGCCCTTAGTGCTTTAAGACTTTGGATTTGTTTGGGCATTTTTTTTACTCTTTGAAGAGCCATCACAGCTCAGAGGCACAGAGGTGATTATTTTCCTCATGTTCATCAATAGCAGTGCTCACTAGCAGTCACTTAAACGTGTGCAAGATTACTGAAGGTACAAGAATTACATGGGTGTTTTGGGGAGAGTGGTTTTAACATCACAGAAATACTATGCAGAGTCTCATTTTCCTTGTAAAAGCATTCTAGTATAGCTGCCGAGGTGGGAGGGAAAAAACTAACCTTAGTTTTAATGTTTTGTTATAAATATTATTTATTTAAATACCTTTTCATAGGCTGTAATTTCTAAGTGCTTAAGACTACTGAGCAGTAATTTAAGTCTATTTTAAAGAATGTTTAGATTAAAGCCAAGACAATCATAACAGGACAAAACACAAATCCAAAAACCTCTTTAGTAGTCCTCTCCCCTGGACCCATGAACCTCTCTTCTTCTTATAGACCATAATGATTTCTTTTCTTGCTGTTTGCAGGTGCTCCTGACCCAACAGCAGGTGCTAGCATAGATGATGAAAATTGCTGGCATTTGGATGAGGAACAGGTCCAAGAACAGGTTAAACTCTTCCTCTCCCAGGGTGGATACCATGGATCAGGGAAGCAGCTCAATTTGCTGTTTGCAAAGGTGTGTTGAGTACTCTATACCTTCCATTTTTCTCTCCCCCCCTCCCCAAACCAGTCTGTACTTGTTAGTCTCTTACTGAAATTCCTGTTGTTCCAAAACAAGACAATGTTGGGAACACAATGGCAACTTAATAATAAGTTGTATGGCAATAGTCCGAAATCTGATGTGTCTTGATCAGTTTAAGGATATGAAGTAACATTTCAACCATCTGCAGCTTTGCTGTTCTCTTCCCTCCCACCCCAAAATATTGGAGAAACCTGTCAAAATGAGTCTTGCAGCAGTTTGTGTAACACACCTGTGGATTACTTGTGGAAGAAGTGTCTTGGAAGAATTGCCATGGGATACTGAAACTAGAAATTGTTAAAATTAGGAAAGCAGACTAGTTTTTCTACTCAATTTCATACCACATATAAAAATTACACTTCTTATTTAAGAGGTAGAATATTTAACACTGCAGCATATTGTCTGTACTGTGGTTTCTTTTGTTTTTTTCAAGTTTGTATTAAAAGACTCGTTTCCTAGGTGCGAGAGATGCTAAAGATGAGAGATTCAAATGGAGCTCGCATGTTGACGTTGATAACAGAACAGTTCATGGCTGACCCTCGTCTGTCACTTTGGAGACAACAAGGAACTGCAATGACTGACAAGTATAGGCAACTCTGGGATGAACTGGGTAAATGCACAGACTTCAAAATCATTTAGGTGTTCATATGTATAATGAAGAAACAAGTACATATTTGGGGTGGAGAGAAACTTTATTGTGGTACTAGGTAAAGCAAGTTAGAGTTTTCTGCAGTTTTGCTTGTTCAGTTAAGGTTGGGTGAAATTGAATTTCTGATCTACAGCGTGAGACAATTGCAGTTGGAGGAGAGGAAGCATGGTATGAAACAAGTACAATTGCAACAGGTTTTAAGTACCTGAGGATCTAAAAAAGAACAAAGCAAAAAGTGGAAACATAGCTACACAACTGAGGGTAAGTATGTAATACACTAGTGCTGAACTGGAAAGGTTAAGGAAGAAATTGATCACAACAAGAGAGAAACAGAAGGCAAAAAAGAGAAGATTCATTAAGAGTATGAGAAGATAGCAACAAAGGAAAGTAGAAGTCTATTACTGAACAGGAATGGAGATAAATAACAGAGGGCTAGACCAATTAACACTGCTTTACAGAAAAGGTCAGTTGTGACCAGATACATGACTGGAGAGCGGACAATGGAGAGAGGAACAAAGGCTGAAATGGGAAAGGAATATTTAAACTGGTAAGGTCTGAGGACAGTTGGTTCCAGAAAATCACTGGAGACAGTTTTACTGCTTCAGAAGTTCTCAAAATCTGTAGAAATTTGTGGTAGGGAGAGGAAATTCAAAACAACTTGATCATAAATGTCACGAATATTTTGAAGGTGGGTATAGGTATATCTAGTTATAAGGTACTGAAACAAACTACTAACCAGTTGATGTGTAAGTATGTAGAAAATAAAAGCAATAATAGACAACCTGAATTATTTAAAATACAGTGGTAAATCTAATTTGTTTCTCCAAAACATATTTCACTTGAGTGTATGAGTGAAGGAATTAATGTGTGTATCTTAGCTGTAGTAGGGTTTTGGATGCTGTCTTGAAGGCTTTCTCAAAGCAAGCTGAAGACACACAGCCTAAATGGAACTGACTTGTGATTCACTGAACTTGGAGTAGTTACCTCTGCTCTCACTCAATCTGGAAAGACCCTTCAAGTCTAGACTTAGAGGAGGCTGTCTTGCGATGTGTTCTGGTCAATATTGCTATGTCTGACTTGCATAGCATGGAACATAGAAATAAATAAATTCTAAATAAAAAACAAACAAAAAACCTTACAGCAACATTTTGTAAGCACTGCACAGAAGAGGGCTAAAGACCATAATGCTCTTGATGTATTTTAAAGCTCCAAATCAAACTAAATGAAATTAAATCCAAGCAAGAATAACATACTTCATTTAGAAAGGAAGCGTCAAAAGCAAACCTTAAATTTTCCACTGTTAAAGGTTAAAGATGACCATGACTGATTGCATGTTGACTGGTGGGGCTAAGACTAGTTATAAATTGTTCAGCATAAATTATGTTCACTCTAAATGAAGCATTAGGGTAATAAAGCACTAGCTATCTAATAGAGATTATAGACTTCCATAGTGGAAAGCCTTAATATCAGAGCAGGCAGAGCTCTGTCAGAGTGTAGATAGAACTACTTGTCTTCCAGTGTAACAACCCTTTTAGTATGTAATTTTTATGATGCCTTGGCTTGTTGGGGAATAACAGTTTTTGCCAAGCAGGGCATGTGCTTAGGTGGACTTGTACACGGCAAAATTGTGTCCCACCATACTGAAAACTGGAGGGTCTCATGCTTCATTGCTTATGTGGGTTGAGCTGGTAGGTGGTGGGAGAGGCAGAAATGTGTTCTCCCATCTGTTACCTGTAGCAGTCCTACCACATGCTGCCAATAAACATAAAAGGTTTTGTGAAGTTTTCTTAGTGGCTCCTCTTCTTGTTTCATCAGTTTCATATTGATGTCATTTTCTTGATAGCACCTCTCCGAAGGAGAGGAGGTGGAATATCTCTGCCTGCAGCATTGAATAAGCAATATTTTAGATTAATTGAACTGATTAGTTTACCTCTGCTTAATCAGAATTATAGGTGCCACTCCCAAAAAGCTGCAATGCAACCTCCATCCTTACCACTACCTCAGCTGCTGTATTTGTGATCTGAGGCAGGCCCTGTTTGTTTCAGTCCTGAACTGTTCTGCTGCCTCTAACAGCATCAAAATATGTTGATTGTGTACCATGTTTTCAGTTGCACATACAGTTTAGTCACTTCAGGTGTACAGTAGGCTAAGGGTAGACCTTGGTTCTTCTACCTCCAGCTTGTTTATGTTGCTAAACTGTCCATTTCTTCCCCACACCAGTAGGATTCCTTCCACTGGTATGTAGCAAGTTCCCTCAATTGCTGTTCATTGGATGAACCTCTCCAGCTCGACTCTTGCCTTGTGTGAAAGATACAAGCTGCTGCCATGTTTTTGCTAGGATTTCACCTTGAGTTTCACTCAAATTAAACACATCCTTTTTTCCAGGTGAAATGTGTATCTCAAAAAAAAAAAAGTGAATGTGCAAAAGTTGAAGGAGATTTTAAGGGAGAACAGAGTTAAAATAGCAGGGTGTAGAAGGAAGAGCAGGATGGCCCTAGCAATGCATGATCTGTGCCAGTAGTGGCAGAGATAACTCAGATATTTGGTTTAAGGGGGTGACGTTACTCTGTTCTAAAATAATGTTGGCTTCCTGTCTTGTCATCTTCTAGAATGTCAGAGAACTAAAGTATCAGTGAAGGGAGTGAGACAGGCCTTTGCATACTTAACTTTTTGTATTATCTGTTCAGAGTAATCTGGGAGTGGCTTATATGTATGTCTTAAAAATGTTTTATCTATGATCTCATTCATTTCACAGGTAGGTAGCAATTTAACATTGTAGTTACGGAGAATTTTAGGACATACAAAGTATGTAAATATAGACTCTGCTTAATAAAGGCTTCCTTGCTTGGCCTGGTATGCTGTCTGCCAAATGCTAGGCATATGGCCACTTTGTCAGTTCCATCTTGGCATAGGTTTTTAAGCATACTTAAAAGTCTTCAGCCTTGCTCTTTGACTGGGTCACTTGAGCCTTTCATTAGAACTTAACTGATGCTTCCTGCCTGGCATTGGGCATTGGCAAGGGTACTAGAAGGACACAATGGGCTCTGATCGGAGCTTCTGCTGAGGTTTATGGTAAATTGTTGACTTCAGTAGAAGTCAGATTGGGTTTGAAGGTGCTGATTAAAAAAACAAACAAACAGCCCCCTAAAAATCCCCACCCAAAATCCACAAATACTTCACATCTAGGTATGAACCTGGTGATTTTCTAATACAAAGTCCTAATTCTGTAAGCACTTTATGATTCAAAAGTTTCAGCTTAAAAAGAAGCCTTGCACATAACTGGCTAGTTGTTTTTTAAAGCCTTTAGATCAGGAGGAAGAATATAATAATGTTCTGCAGATTCCCCTGTTGTACATCAAAGAATGATTTGAGCTAAATGCTACTTGCTGAACGCCAAAGGTGTAGTATTGGAAAGATCAAGATTACAGGTCGAAGCTGTAAGACTTGCTCATATAGGTCTCATACTAGAAGAATTTAGATGCAGCTTCAGTGATGCACTGGTGAATACTTCCAACTTGCCACGGTAATACATGAATGTGCTTTCCAGAGTTTAGAGAGGAGCTGGAATTCTTCATGTTGTTGCTGTTTAAATGATGTCTCAGTAAGTAAATTTCACATGCTCATCTTCAAGTGTTTAATTCTTGGTGACCATAGCTGAAGACTTCAGTATATTAGTATGATTAATTATCTGAAGTCTCTTGATCTGCCTTTTTAATTAAATTGCTTTGGTGAAATGAGGAGATATGGAAATGCACAGTAAATACCTGCTGATGCCTGTTGGGCTGAGATCTCACCTTTGAAGAAAAGGTCAGGTAACATTCTTTGTAGTCCGGAGGGAAAAAATGGACCATGCAATCTTACTACAGCAGTAATTTGTTAATATTCATCCATGAAAAACTAAGTAAAAGTTGCTTATTCTCTACAAAACTGAAAAGATTTCCTTAAAAAAAGGATAAAATTTGACTTTGTGCCCCAGCCCAGGGATCATGATGGCTATGAGGCTCTGCTTTGGAATGAAATGTTGAGCACTGCCAGATGCCAGACATGGGGAAGAGGCAGAGTTTTGTCGGCAAATGGGATCTGCAAGTTAATTGGTGTTTTCTGCAGGCTTCTGGCTGTGAAATGAAATTGGAAGCCCTTTAGCCACATGGATAATACAGGACCTGAATACAAATGTCACATGTCACCGTCAGGGCCCACTGTGAAACAATAGTGTTCCCACTCGAACACTGCGCCATTACAGATCATTTAAATATGGGGATTACATTTAAACTAAAAGCCCCATTTGCCTTTTACTGCAATTTAAATGTCCTCTTAGCAAAAGCTAAGTGACAAATTAAATGAAAAAAGTGCCCACATTTTTAAAGCTGTAATGCAAAACAACCTTTTATTGCTTCTCATGTGCCACGAATGAATCATTATACTTGTCAACCCTAAACCAAGCCATAATTGGAGCAGCTACTGTTATCAAAGCGGGGCTACTCTTGTGACAGCTTAATAAAGCTGAAACTGTTAAATTAAATCCCAGATGCTTAATCTGATGAAAGCAGTCAAGTAGAAGAATCTAAGACTAGTATCTACTGCTTGGTGGAGTGATGGAGCCCAACAGCTTGTCAACACGTAGATTACAGGATCAGATTTTTTTTGTGAACTACCATTTTCAGTATCTCTATATCTTCCTGCTTGCCTTCATAGTGGAGAAACTTTACATAATTTGCGTGTTTCAAAACAAACATTTCTAGTAGATTTCCTCCATTTTGGTTTTAACATTTTGATTTTAAGAACCGTTTAAGAGAGAGGAGAGCTGTCTTCTTTTTAAGTCAAGGGTTAGTTTCTTGTGGAACAAAAATATGATGGGTGTGTCCAAAGAGCTCTTGCAAGGCAGGGCAGTGGATGAAGCTGGCAAATGCATTCTAGGTTTGTGTCATGCTGATCCTGGTCTCTGGTCGTCTTATTTTATGATGTTGAGGAGAACTTAGGTATTCTGTACTTCTAGCTGGCTAGTCTCCACACTTTCCATAAGCTTCTCCTGTCTACCTCAACCACTTGTTGGTATCTGAAGTTTTTAAGTGTAGGAACCTCTCATGATATTGACATGATACTCATTCATGGGATAAAGCTTTCCTGAGTGATATCCTTAGAATCCTTTCTGTTATACTAAATGGGTTGTTGTCATAAATGTATTTCCTGAACGGCGTAACATGTCTTTGCCCTAGTAGTTCTAGTAGTCTTAGTAGGTTCTCACGAGCACTTTGCCCTGTTGTGGGCTGCTTTTTAAATGTTGGAACAGCCTGACGGTCTAGTTTGAGTTCACATTTGCTGATATTTTGGCCACTTTCTGGATTAGTGATAATTTTTGTGTTAAAATTTAAAACTGAAATATCATTTTACAAGGTCATGTCATGTAGAGAACTAGTACAATGTATTTTGTGAAGGATCATGCCTAAATTTTTATTAGTAACACTTTGTTCCTCATCTAAAACTTAATTCTAAATGTTGAATTTAGGCAAGGAATTGTTATAGATTAACTAAGAGAGATGTAATTACCATTTTGCCACAAGCAAACTAATGATTGAGTGTTAAATAACACTTCTTTAAATTTGGAAACCATTCTGAATTTTTCTGGTAAGTTTATATTCATCTCTAGAAAATACCAAGTTAGATTCTTTTAACCTTAACTAAATTAAGCTATTCTCCATCTATATTTCTATCTCAGGCATTCCTTTCCTTTGCAATTAGAGAGACAAACTTGTATGAATGGGACAGGCCAGCTGTTCTAAATAGATTATCTCTGCTTAATACTTAAGTGGAGGGGAAAAAAGGACAAAAGCAGCTAGGGTTGTAGCCAATATACCCCTAGAGAAATTCTATTCTGATGCCAGATTCAATGACTACTTCAGGGCTGCCACGAAAAAGAATCACTAAAGTTAAGCATTCATGACAGGTTTTGTGCTCTAATACCGTTTTTCTGGAGCTGCATACTTAATGCCATCCCTTTTTAGGATTAGCTATGCAGTAGAAACAGTCACTTTTCCCCATATTTTATAGTATTTCAAAAACAGTACAGCAAGGCTCCTAAGTTTCAAATTTGAGTGCCAATCCATATTTTCGTGATTTCTTTGAGTATGCCAAGTTCTAAGTGCATCATGTTCTGCCTTAAAGCTAAGGACAGTACCAATGCCCTGCACCTGTAGAAAATAGTTAACTTTAAATTTCTAAGTTTAGATTAATCAGTTGCGGATAGTACATTTCTGGACTTGACATGAAAGCTGTGGGAAGAGCTGTGTTTCAAAGGAAGTGGGATGCACTGTGCTTTGCACCCCTTGGTCTTTCATTGTGGGACTTCTAGGTAGAGTGATATCTTACACATTTGTGCCTTCAACTGTATTGTATCCAGTAGGCTGTCTTTGCTGAATTGATAATCCTTCTCTTACTTTCCTTTTAGTTGCTCTTAGCTGCCATGGTGTGGTTGCCATACAGTTATAAAACACATGTACCTTCAGTTCATGTACTTAAGGTTACATCTGCTCTTTTCACAGAATAAGCTGTTGATATATGTCAGTGTATTTGAATGATTTGTGCTGTTGGAGGCACTAAATTAACAGTACTTCTGAGCTAGCATCACAAGACAGTTTTGTTGCTCTAAGGCCTGAGTTATGGGTGACAACTTAAAGAAATTGCTGTCATGGCCCTGGAGTGTCTCGGTTGTTCCTGTCACGTTCATTTCCCTGGTGAATGAAGCCAGGCTGCAGTTCTGCAAAGATGGGTTCTGTCCATCTTCTCAGGATGATTTCCATCCTCCTTCATTATGGGCATGTGCCATAATGGTATTTGAAATGAGGGTATATGAGGCCAGAGTATGACAGTAAGTGGGAGCAATTTTCAAAGAGGGTGTTCTTTCCTGTGTCATCTATCAGATTTGAGGAATAATGGTGAAAGTAATTAACTTTAGTCTATAAGCATTGCTTGAGGGCCTTACTTTTAATGCTGTACAGAAAGTCTGGGTTTCCACTTAGTTCAGTTGGATGGGAACTACTTTTATAGCGGGAGCCAAATTTCTTGAAGTACCCACATTAAAACAGTTTTTGAAGTTTTTATGCCTAAGCTGTTGAACTAACAGACTTAAAATGTCCTAAAAAATTGTTCTGTATTAACACTAGTACAAAACTCATTGTGGCCCTAATTGTGGAATCATGACTGCCAAGATTAAAGGCAGAGTTTTACTATGAGCCCAAGCTGGTACTTAGCGTTATTTTTTCCCTCCTCTCTTTTATTTTTAATACTTCAGTAACATTAATCTGCCATTTAATTTTCCAATACCACTTTTAATAAATACCAGACCTAGAGAGAAGTAGTAGATTTATGGAGAGGAATTACTGAATCTTCACTGATTTCTCTGAGCTTTACTGTAGTCCATCAGTCTAGCCTTGTGATATTTTCCAGTTTTCTGTCTTGAGTGGATACTGGAAAAATAACTGAAAAATTGGAAAAGTAATTTAAAGTGAGAGGTGCAAGAATCTCAGTCTGCTCAGGTCTGTAAAAGCAAGACAAAGGAAATCCCTTGTAATTTAAGATACCTACACAGACTGAAAAACGAATAGGAAAGACACTTCTGCCAAGCAAACAAAAGGTAGCTGAAAATTATAACTGGAGCTGGACAAATTTAACTAGAAAACTAGAAATAAGCTTAGAATTTTGAGTTGTGGTAGCCAGGCAGTAGATCAGCTAACCAGGAACTGTGTTAGATTCGTCTATTAGAAATCTTAATTGAAGTATCCTGTTTTTGTAAAAACTGAACAATCACTTTTGGACTGGAAGATAAAAGCAACTCGAGGAGCCATAGAGCAGGATGGAATTCAGACTAGCCAATCGGAATGTGTTCTTCTGGTCAGTTACAGTGGGTTAGTATAGCTGTGGCAATCTTACTTTTTTCTGAACTTCTCCCTATGCAAGGGCATATTGGCACTTGCTCCACTTCTTTAAAAAAAAAAAGCAAACCTGAGGTATTTTCATCTCTTTCTTTGAGTATCTTGTTTCGTTTGACAAACTTATGAAACTTTCCAGTTTTGGATCTTCCTAAAATTAGTTGTGGGAATAATTCATTCATCTCAATGATAAATTTAAATAGAGGTAGGTTAGTGTATTTATAGTTAGTAGTCACACTAATTTTTCTTCTGAAAATTGTCAAAGTCTCTGAAAATAGACTGTGACTGCTGAGAGTGTATTACCAGTTCACATGTGTGATAAAATATCTGATCTCTGTTTTGGGTGGGACCATACTTAGTGTTCACCACCTACCTGTCAATATTGGCAACTACTTAAAATTTTGAAGAATCATAGTAAGATACTAATAAAGGAGTATTTTTATACTATTTGTGCTAGTATTAGCAATGCTTTTACCTTCAATTAATTGTTTGTGAACAAATGAATGAATAGTTTTGTGAATATTAGGGAAGTTAATCAGTGAGATTCATTTGCAGGAGCTTATACTTCCCTCTAGCTTTCTAGACTAATAGCCCATGCCTTGCCACAGTGGTTAGGTTATAGGGTAGTATAGGTGCATAGAGGGGCATCTAATGGACATGTGACAGATCCTAAGTGCTCTCTTAGGGAGACTGTAGTCTTAGGCTGTGATACTGTAAACTGCACTTTTCAAGCAAATTTCTGTTCTTAAATGAAACCCTTTGGTCAAATGGCTGAGTGTCTGCAAAGATGCAGCAGTTTTTAAAACAAACTCAGAAAAGGATAACTCAGAACAACAGGCTCACGCAAAATGACAGAAGTGCTTGGTTAGTTCCTTTTTCCATTGTGCTAAAAGTTGAAAATGTACAAGACGAGAGCAGGAGTTTTTTGTAACTTGACACACAGAGGTCAGAACATGTAGTTGATAGCTTAGAATAGAATCTCAATACATAAATACCTGTTTCCTTTCAGCTAAATACATGTGTGCCTTCAACCCTTGGAGCAGCAGTACACAGCAAGAAATAAAGGGAAACTTAAATAATTAGGCTTTTTTTTTCTCCCTGGGTTACACCTCTGCTCTCTCTAATGCACATTTAGAGTTCAGTGTGCAGAAGGGCAATGATTCCCTCTTGCCATCAGTGTTGCAGGTAATCTATTGCATTAATCAGCCAGCTAGTGTGAAATGCATGGGGAGTGATTATACTATCATACACAATACAATCAGCACGAAGCACTTGTCAAGACCAATACATCAAAGTTTAATTCAGTAATAGAATGAATTAGAGCAAAATGAAACATTCTGTTCTCCAAGAAACACAGCACCCATAGAAGCCTTTTTTCTGAAGCCTTCACAGAGAAACCAGAATGCATTAAGGAGTTGTTTTTATGAATAAAATTGCAACTTGGATCCAACTGAATGCTGAGAGTACTTTTCCTTGCGGTTCTTATGAAGGAGAGAACAGCACTGAAGTGCTTTGCCTATCTTCACTATTCCATAAAAGCAACTGTTTAATTGGAGCTTTCTCCAGTGGGACTTCTGATTATGCTTTGTTCTAATGGAGATCTCTCTGTGCCTGGAGGAGGGAGGTGGCTTTACCAGTCATTCTGAACACACTTGTCCTTCTTGTTGAGAAGCAATAAATACCGTATGCTACCTTCTTTGAGGTTTCCAAGTGGCTGTCCTGGTGAAAGTGCCTATGTGTTTAAAAACCAGATATAAACCACTTTAAAATCCTTTGCTGACACTTCTACTTTCAAGAAGTTGTAGGTTCTTCCTCCTAGTACTGTTTCTATTCTGGCACTTCCAATCCTGGAACGTGATGCTTTTGTAATAGAATTGATTAGGCTCAACTGGGGCACAGTGGCAAGCATGCAGCAAGTGCTGAAGCCGATTTGTTTGTTCCACAAAGAGAATTATCTTGATTACCTGGCTCCATTTTCTTTGAAATTATCAAACGCTACTAACCTGGTAGCTTATGGGCTTTTATATTTCTAAGAAAAAGATGTGCATTAATGAGAAGGGCAAAGAAATGTCACAGTAGATGTGCATCTGTTTCTTGCGTATTTTAATTTTGCAAATAAATGGATTGATCTTATGTATATTAAGTGTAAAATTTCACAGCAAAGGCCAAGTCTCAGCCATTGATTACACATGTATTGTAAATGAGGAAATGCTGACCCAAGCTTAGCTCTGACAAGGTAACACAGTATTTCTAGGAAAAGCAGATATCTTTGGAAGACTATAATCAAATATTCAAACACAATTTTATGCTGGATCTTCAGTCCTGGTGAGTGTCTTAGCCCCCCACTAAAATGGTTTCAGTCACCACCTTCCCTTTTACTGGGGCAAGGGTAAAATGTAATGGGGTTTACGAAAACTGAGCAATGCTTAGTCTCTCAGGAGACTCTGTATACATTCCTTGCACTCCCTTTGGCTTCATGAATACATGCATACACAGGATGTGTAATTATTACAACATCTACTTTTACAGTGACTGAATACTTCTTAATGTTTTTCAATTTGCATATTTAAATCCTAATCAGTATAAATCCTAATCAGTATAAAGGCATGCTGTCCCTTTCTACCCCATGAATTCAAAGGTATGGATGTCTCCCAAGAAACACAAGAGTACCAATGTTCTGTGGTATGTACAAGGAAGGCATGCATTGTGTAAAGCAGTAATGTAACCTATTTTTGTTGTGGTGTGAGGCATGCTAAAGATGAATGACAGCCGTGCATTCAGACAGAGGGCTGTTTGAACCAAAGGTCTGTTTTGGCAAAGCTGGTTTTTTCCAGGTCAAAAGGATTAGTGTTGAACCAAAATAGGCAATCCCTCATTGCAGTATGACATTTCTAATAGTCATTCCCTTGTGAAATTAATTTCAAATTGCAGTCACAGCATGTCATATTTTCCAATTATTTTGGGGGGGTGGGATTTTTGTATATTGGGTTGCGTTCATTTTGCCACTGTGCTGTGAGTATTTTTATATTGGGAAGATGTAGGTCACAGCCAAGGATTCCAAATCAGAACTTTGCTTTTGGTTTAGTAGCATGGCCTCTGCAGGGGGAAGATGTGTCAGCCTGCTGAGAACCAGTATGAAAAGCTACATGGTGCCTGGGAAAGGGAGGGAGGAGGAGGAGGAGAATGAGCTGTGTTAAGAGAGGAAAACGGAGTATGCAAACACAAACACTTTCTCTTTTTTTTTTCCATTTAATGAGATATTTGTGTTATTGTGGGTGACATTGGTGAGACATCAAATTAGTCAAACAGGTAAAATTGAGAATGCCAAGAATGTATTTTGAGAAACCGTATAGACTCTTGCCAACAGGAGTTTCTAGGCTGAAGTCACTGGAAACAGATACCTTCCCCACAAATTACAAGTAGCTGCCCTTCATTTTTCCATAAGCCTTATCTGTAATAAGGGGTAAGCGTGATCAGCAGTTCCCCTGTATGGGAGCCATGAGGCAGAAACTACAGAACCTCTTGTTTGGGGCCTTCTAAGGCTTCAGGTTGGTGGTGACATTTAAGGGCCAGCTCAGGGGGCTTCCACTGAGCAGCATCAGAGTGAAACAGGAAGAATATCCTCCAGGCTTCTTCCAGTTGGCATGTAGTAAAAATCTGGGCACAAGTGAACATTTTCCTCAGACTTTTTAGTGCTAGGAGCAGGACAGGAACCAGTGAATTAAAAGAGCCAGAATGGAGCAGATGTCAGGGGAGGGGAAAGGCACTTAGGGAGCAGGAGGAGGAAGAAATATGAATACAGGCGAACACACACATGTCAGGGGGAAAAAGAAAGAAAGAAAAAAAACTCAACCAAAAACCCGAGATACCCAAATAGGCTGAAGAGTGTGGGGTCATTGGCATTATGCATCCTTCTCCCAGATGGTAGCCTTTGTAGCACTACAGGAGCTGAGCCTCAGGCTCTTTCTGTTCCCTTCTCTTCTTGTGCGGGAGTTTTGTCTCGCACTCCTCTTCCTGCAGGGAATCAGGCAGCCGTGAAAGCTGGGCGAGATCTCAGATGTGCACGCAGCTCACCCTGAAGTCACTGGGAGCAGGGTGCAGTTGGGCTCTATTGAAATTTTAAGTGGTTTGCATGGGGTTTATTAGACATACACTTATCCTTGTGCTTCATTTGCATAAAAATAGCCTGGGTTTCTGAGACAATCACTGCTAACAATGTAGTTATGCTTGACATAGTTTCCCTCTTTAAACCAAAAAGTATTTAAAGATTTTAGTACTTTGGAGTGTCTCTTCCCTCTCCTGCCTCTTAGATATACCCCATGCATAGGGGAGCTTCTGAAGAAGGCGAGTGAATTCCTTTGCCTCTAGTGATGTTTCTGAGATGTGGAAAAACAAAAGGCCACTCATGTTGTAGGGGCATAGTGTAATCAGTAGTGTGTTACACCTTGCTGGATGATTGAAATACATACCAAATGTGGTTAAGGTATTCCACTTTGCTTTTGCTTCAGTTTGAAAACACTGGGAATCTGGTTACAACGTATTAAATTGGCTTTTTTTTTTGTTAGATGCTGAGAAGTACAGTGTCTCCTTAGTGCCCTCAAGTGATACTTGATTTTGAAAATAAATAAGCAAGCCTAAGTTAACTATTCTCCAAGGCTTTCCAATGTGCCCCATCTTCTGTTTTGTTTTGCAGATTGCAAGAAAGTCGTTCTGTCTTGGGCAGTGTTGAATGCATTGATGCTTAATAATAAGAACCAGTTGTAATTTGACTCTGTTTGGAGAGTAAAGCATGTTGATGAGTGTGTCTAAAGGAAGTTATATGATCTAATTTTAAAAGAAGTTTTTAAAAATAGTATTGGCTTTATTCACTCCCATGGCAAATTTCAGACACTTAAAAAAAAGCAAAAACCAAAAAAACCCAACAAACCAAAACCCACTTGCTATACTGTATTTAACTACTGTGCACTAATAATCTGCTGTAGTGTAGTGTCTCTCTGGTGTTCTGCACTGTGACATATCATATTTTGTTGTGGTTTTCAGATTTCTTTGATATTACTTCCCCATTCCATGTTGGTCTGCATAGCAGGGGACTTGCAACCTTAAGGATCAAGCTGTGTTTCCACTGGCTACTGTGCTGTGGCATACCAACATGCCGAGCTACTTTAGGAATGAATGTAATGTGATGGCCTATGCTCTGGGTATCCATTTTGCATTCTTAGTTAGCAAAAGAATACTTGAATGTGAGCATTTTATTATCCTAGAAGAACCAGCTGCATTTTTTTCAGCTTGTCATGAAGACTGCATAGTTTAAGCATATTCTCTAAATCTCTTGGAGTGTATAAGGCATATTCTTAATGAGCAAATGAACTGTTGCTAAACAGTACTTTCCAATGTCTTCATGCTTCTGTCAAAGTTCACACTGATGAAGAGACAGCTGATTTAGAGAAAAATCTTTCCATCTGAAAATTGTTGCTAGAGACCCTGATGGTTTTATGCCTGCCCTGATACGTAGTTTCAGGGAGCAGGTTCCAAAGTGATGGGATGTGTGAAATGTCAGCGCAAATTAGCTTTCCCTTCGAGCTCCATAAACAGAAAATGTAAAAAAATTTTCTAGTGTAACCAAATTACTGCAGTAATTGCAGTAGATATATCTTATTCCTATTAGACTGCACAAAACAGGTGTTCACTGGATCTTGGAGACTCAGATTTGTTTGGGAATGAGCTATGTGATCAGCAGTACTTCTACTTCTGCTGGGTTCTGAGTGTGGAAGTATGTTTACAAAATGCGTGTCTTACTGATGCACTTCCTTGGTTCCTGTAATGTTAAGCTGGAAGATACATAGTTCTTGTTCGTAGAAAACATTTGCTTCTGATACAAAAATTAGAACAACAACTTGGGTAATTTCCTGCTGTAACTTCGTGTGAATTCTTGTTTGCTTTTGACTCATGTTCCTGTCTGAGCCATGCATTGTGAACTCTGGATATCCTGATACAAAATATCTCTTAATGACTTTGAATTGAGAAGGTTGGCTTGGTACCGTCTTTCCACTGCTTCAGATGGGCCACGCCAGCTCCAAGATCCTGCATTGGGAATTCAGTCTGCCTGGTGTTAGACATAGCTGGGAAGCAAGCAGTGGAGCCTTTGAGGGGAGGAAAAGTGTTACAGTATAGAAGTTTGCAATTAGTCATTGGCTGCTGAATTTTTAATAGAAAACATAATTTAGAAATTTTTTTAAAATCAGGTGCTCTGTGGATGTGTATAGTCTTAAATCCCCACTGCAAGTTGGAGCAGAAGGCCAGTTGGCTAAAACAGCTGAAAAAGTGGAACAGTGTGGATGTTTGTCCCTGGGAAGATGGAAACCATGGAAACGAGCTGCCCAATTTAACCAATGCTTTGCCTCAGGGTGCAAATGCTAACCAAGGTGAGCCTAAACATATGCACTGACTGCAACATATAGTATAACCTCTATCTTATATACTCTAGCCTTGCAGAATTCAGCACTCTTTCCTGGGACAAGTAACTTTCTTGTTGAGGATTGACCAGCCAAAATTATTTTCACTAATACTGTCCTTGCAGAAAGGATAAATAGGTGGTGTTTTTGTGCTGGGGCTGCAATGTTTCAAAGCAAGTGTTTGTGTTTAGTTAGGTCTTCTAACTTTTCACGTGGTGCTTCTAAATACATGTTGCATGAAAATTGGATGTCCTTGAAATATGTCACGTAAAATCCCATTGTTTCATTGCTTGACTATAATCTTGTATTCCTTCTGGTGTTGGGGTTTTTATTTTGTTTGCAGTTACAAAGCCTTTGATACCTATTTAAAGAGAGATCTGTTGCAACTGCATTAAACTTGAGTGTGTGAGAAACCAAAGCAGCTATCTGTGGGGTGTGCTCTGTATGTGCAGTCTGCATTGCCAGGTGTGTGTGGCGTGCAGAGGCAATACTGCCGTCTTGGAGGAGGTGTCTCTTATTACTTGATACCATGCTTTCTAATCTAAAATGCATTTATCAAATCTGAAAGGAGCCTTGTCATCTTCAAGCAAAGACAGCTACTTTGCTAATAACTGGGGAAGATGCAGGATACTTACCTGGGGGAAAAAAACTCATTATCCTCAAAATCCTCAGTATTTTGATACGTATGTCATATAATTATGATAAAGTTTAATATTAAATGCTTGGGAGCTGGCAGATCTGGACTTAGATGGGCTTTTCCATGTTTCTTTTTCTTGGAAGATTACCTCTGAAGGAAATAGATGGTTCATTTTTAAATCTTGCAGCTAGCTGGGGACAGACGTTCATTCAGCATGTAACTCCCTACAGAGGTGTTTTGCTTTCTGTATCTTGTGATGTTCAGCCCAGCCTGGGCCAGGCTAGTGGTAACTCTTGACACGGCATCTCAACATTCATAGACATAGTGCCATGTCGACAGAGCAATCTTGCCATAGGAAGATGTCCAGTAAGGATTATGTCAGTCCCATGGCCTCAGTAGCTCACTTTCTTTATAGTATCTGTATATGTTTATGACAAAAAAAAACCCAACCCTGTACAAGTACTTAAAGTTAATGTCACTTCTTAGAGAACAACTAAAAATCTTTCATGCAATGTTTATCTGTCCCTCATCCCGGCAGCTCTGGGGCTGAGGAGAAGCTGGGGCTGCTTGAGTAGCTGTGTGCCATATACTTTTCTAGTTTGTTTTTAGGGGAGTTCTGTACGTGCTGTTGAATGTCCTTCATCTCTAGCTGTTCCCTCTGCAAAGTCCTGTTTAGCATCAGCCATGCTGGTTTGTAGATCTCACCCTCCGAATGCAAAGTGAATGGCACATACTTCGCCTGAGCTGTTGGGTGATAATGGGATGTGAAATGTCATCTTCGGGCTGCTCGGCACAGAGGGGGGACAAGGCAGGCTGCTGTCGTTTTGGGGTTGGTGAATAGGCAGAAGACAAGAATACTGTGAATGACTGATTCACATATGAATGAGTAAAAGCTGATGCAGCTTTCTGAACTTGTGAAAATGACAGATTCATCGAACAGGCCACATCGGACGGTGTTCACTCGAGCCATTGAGGCGTGCGATCTGCACTGGCAGGACAGCCACTTACAGCACATTATCAGCAGTGACCTATACACCAACTACTGTTACCATGACGACACTGAAAACTCGCTCTTTGACTCTCACGGGTGGCCCCTCTGGCATGGTAAGTGGCTAAACCGGAAAGACGTTTCCATGACTTGTTGCTTTGTTCATTTTCTGTGGCATTATTTGGGGGGGGATGGTGGGCAGATGAATGAAAAGCCTGGCAAAAAGAACAGAGGCTCCCTTGAAATGCTGGCTCAGAAGTAGTCCTTTAAGTTTCTCTTGCATAGTTTTAAAAACAAAAAAAACCCAAACAAAAAAGCCCCTTTGAGTAACCTAGCAAAACAGGCCATTGCAGACATAGAAGCATTGCTATTCCACAATTATTTTCTCCATTTTAGAACATGTTCCTACAGCCTGTGCGAGGGTGGACGCATTACGATCTCATGGATACCCACGAGAAGCACTGAGGCTAGCAATAGCTATTGTTAATACACTAAGAAGGCAGCAGCAGAAACAGCTGGAAATGTTCCGGGCTCAGAAGAAAGGTAAATGTGGGGAAGAGAGAAGGGCAAAGGACATGCCGAGGTGACAGTAACACCGGACTGGGACTTTACATGAGAAAACCGGTTTTGAAACTAAACCAAAAGAGGTGACTTTAACTCATCGGTCCAAATGATCACAGTAGTGGTAATGTCACATTCTGGATGTTGGAGGTTTCCTGTAAGCTGGGTTGTGAGCTGTGCAGGGCAAGGGCTCTGTTCTGCCTTCTGCAATATGTCTGGCATGATGGGGCCTTTATCCCAATCAGGGTTTTTCGTTACACAGTGAAAATATTCACCCTGTGTAATTTACAGGCTTCCAAGCAGAGGTTTGCATTTGGCATGTTGGGTTTCTAAAACACTTTTTTCCTCTGATATATAATTTAGCTGAACTATGTATTTCTGAGGTGTAAGCCTAAAGTTGACATTGAGGGTAACAATGAGGCAAAGTCTGCACTATAGAAATTCATCAAATTTGGCAGTTTGCTCCAAAAGTGTCTCTTACAATACTTCAACTTTTAGTGTTTCTGAATACAGGTGGATTGCTTTTTTTGTTTTTTGAAAATATATAAAATTATGTATATATCTCTATATATGGTTTTTATAAAATGTTCTGTGGTGTTCATCTGAGCACTACCCCTGGGTGGGGTGTTTTTTTTTGAAGGAACGTTCTCCTTCAGATACAGTTTCTTTGCTACATGTTCCTTACTACCCAAAATAATCTCACGCTGAACTTTGTTGTTAGTTTGAAGAGAAGGTGGAAGAAGGGGATGGGTTTGTGGTTAAAGAATGCACGTGTTAAAACTGGAATTACTTTCTCAGCTGCTACAAGAATCCCTTAATCCAAATTTTATTTTAGGTCTTTGTTGCTACTTTTAACTATGTGTATCCTCATGTGTTGTAGGCAAAAATACCAGTGTGAAGTCATACATGTAAATTTTTCAAGTGTGTGTGCAGATGTTTTCCCAGAAAGGAGCGACAAGGTAGACACCTGACTAAAAAAAAAAAAATAGCTGGCAGTTCCTATGTACCTCTTTTTTGTTGATTCCCACAGTACCCAAGGAAAAAGGCTTTTTTGGGCACTATTGTGGATCCCAGATTTGAACAAAACTTAAAAGCACTTTGTATTCTTACTTAGGAGAATTTGCTAAGTCTCTTATGTGAAAGTATCTTTCCTTAATAAGTGTTCCCTTAAAAGCTTTGCAGCTTTTTTAGCTTCTCACCCTAGGGGGGTAGGAAGGGAGGCACCTATGTCTGTGCATGTGTATGTGTGTATGTACCACTGGCAGGTGTGAAGGTCTGCTGCAAGTGTGCTGGTCGTGGTACAGCTCCTTTTTATTCCCAGTTGCGAATGCAGTACCTAGATTTTCAATTTTTCAGTTAAGTCCCTTTCCCTGTGAGCAGTTTCTATAGCTGTCAACTAATATTATGCTATTATAAATAAAAAATAAAGTGTATGAAATGCACTCCATCCTACCCTGAAACAAAGAAGTCTGTCATTCCTATGTTGTGACTCGCTGGTTTTGGTTTTTTTTCCTCTTACACATGGAATTTTTAAAAAACACTCTTTTAATACTGCAAAATATGCTGGTCTTCTCTATAAGCAGATGAATTCTGCAGCTACAGCCCAGCTCTAGGTTTTAGTTCAGCAAACACCACATGCTTCTACTTAGCTTTTATTCATGTGACTGATCTGATGTCCATGGAACCACTTGCAAGATTTAAAGTTAAACGTCTATACAACTGGAGGACTGAAGCCTTTATTGGGCATGACACGAGTGAAGCTCATAAGTAGGCACAATAGAATAAATAGAACATAAGTGAGTCAAGTAAGAAGTCACTGTGATTAATCCTTTTTGGTAGTATTACTTGCTTCTGCCTGTTGTCTTTAGTACATGCTACTTGTTAGTAAGACATTTGTTTTTCATAAAGCATATCAGTGGATTCTTTAAAAAAAGTCCACCTTCCTGACAGTGTGGCTGTGTTTCACTTTGAAGGCCCACACATTTAAATAGGCAAGAAGCAGGATTTAAAAGCTCTGTGATAATACATATGGCTACTCAGAAAGATGGCACTTTGTGAACAAGAGAGAGCAGAGGCAGATACAAGTTAGTGTGTAACAGACAGAGAAACAGAGCATCCATAATGGCTTATATACAGCTTTTAAATGGTCACCTATAATGCCTGATCTCTCATAGTGAGGTGTGTGTATGTGTCGAGGAAGAAAAAAATTGGGAGTTGGAGTCAAAGGGGAGCTGTTGCCATAAGACTCTTAGTTAAAAAAAGGGATTTGGGGAAACTCTTTATATTCGTTACCACAACCACACTTCCTTCAATTCACTGTCCTAAATACTTTTTTCATATTCTAAGCAAATGATGGGGGAGGGCTACAAAACAAAGTATCTGTGTAGGTATTTGTTGACTGAAATTTTAGGATGACAAAAAGTGTACTTGATCCACTTAAAGGACAGGGTTTTTTTGTATACATCATTAAAACTTTTTGCACTTTTTTTAAAGGAGCTGTCATCCTGAGTTTATTACTTCAATAAATATTTAGATACAGGATAAGTTCATATTTTATTTATGAAATTGGAACATATTCTAAAATATTGTCATTTATTTAAGTACCATCAGATAAACTTAAAATGTAAAAATGGTACTGCATCTTTTTCAATGAGGAAACTGTTCTGAATATTTTACCAAAAAAGTCTTTGCTCTAACTTTTCAGCAGATGTTTTCAGAAGAGTTACTGTATCGAGTAAGAGATTTCAAAAGAGACTGCAGTTGAAATTTTTGACGCATAACACTTTGATGGTGCTCAAAATGTTTGGCCTTCGTTCTTTTTCTTTTTCCCCTCTTCTAACATATTCACAAAGGGCAGTGAATTCACCCTGAAAGATACTACTTTCTCTTTCTAAGCAGACACTACTGGAAATAAAACTTTGAGTTCTGTACTGAGAGTATTTTAATCAGTTTTACTTCTATGGCTGTTTTGAGGGGCTAACATGGGCTCTCTTTCCCTCCCTTCTCCCTCCATCTTTTCTGTCACAGAACTTCTCCACAGAGGAGTAACATCAATAACGAATCTTGAAGGTTGGGTGGGACACCCTTTGGACCCCGTTGGCACCCTCTTCAGTAGCCTGATGGAAGCCTGCAGGGTGGATGATGAGAGCTTCCATGGATTCTCAGACTTCATGGGTAAGGCCAAGCAAAGGGAGCAGTCTTCTATACATCTTCATTTACCAGGGGCATTTTTCTATCTTGCCTTTCTGAATTAGCTTCAAAGCCAGTGTTTTTATAGTATAAGAACTTGCATTTGCATTCCTTAACAAAACACAAGGGAGAGAAAATGTTTAAAGTAAAATATGAAAGCACTTAAAAGATTACCAGTTACTCATCCTTGAAGACAATTCCGTATCTCACACTTGAAATAAAACCAAATAAAACTTTATAGCAGCAGCCCTCTTCCACATACATTGCTCTCTCCTCTCTCTGACAAATTGCAGGAAATCACAGGATCACAGAATTGCTGAGGTTGGAAGGCACATCTGGAGATCATCTAGTCCGTCTGCTCTGCTTAGAGCAGGGTCACCTACGGCAGGTTGCCCAGGACTGTGTCCAGCTGGGTTTTGAATAACTCCAACCTCTCTGGGCAACCTCTTGCAGTAAAAAAAGTCTTTTATTTTGCTCGGATGGAATGTCCTGCATTTCAGTTTGTGCCCATTGCCTCTTGTCCTGTCACAGGATACCACTGAGAAGAGTCTGGCACTGTCTTCTTTACATTCTCCCATCAGATATTTATACATTTTGGTAAGATCCTCCTGAGCCTTCTCTTTTCCAGGCTGAATAATCCCACCTGTCTCACTCCCATTATATGAGAGATGCTGCAGTCCTTTAATCATATTTGTGGCCCTGCACTGGATCTGCTCCGGTATGTCACGTACTGGGCAGCCCACAACTGGGCACAGCACTCCAGGTGTGTTCTCACCAGTGCTGAGCAGAGGGGAAGGCTCACCTTCCTCAACCTGCTGACAGCACTCATGTTATTGGACTGCTTAGTTGCAAGTGTACATAATACTTCAAATTGATGACAAAACACTTAAAATTGATAACATACATGGTCTATAAGTCATATGAATTGGAAAGCAGTGTTGCAGTATCAATACATGATTTAGGGTAGGATGTGTACGCCCATTTTAATTTCAGTATTTGCTTCCCAGGAGCTTAACTTATTAATTCCTTATTCTCAGTCTCTTTCCACCTCTGCAGTAGCTTCTTATCACCACCTGTGTGGACAGAAACTGGATTCATCCCTCTACCTGCAGCTCTTTTATATGCACATCCGCAATCTTCTTGGGGCTTTGCCTCAAAACTCCTTTTATTCAATTAGATTTTCTTCAATAAATTTCTAATCCCATATTCGCCAATTCTGGAAGAACCTTTAATTAAAAGAGATAGGAAATCAGATTCTTTGCAACTGTAAAAATACCCAAAACAACCCCATGAAATAAAAACTGTGTGTGTTGAAAAGTAACTTCCTCCTATGCATATGCAATCTACCAAATGCATTCAGCCTTCTCATTTGCTGCAGTTGTCCATCTCCTTACAAGTATATTTTGTTCCCAAATTAGACGGTAAACTGCTACAGGCTGGAATAGCATTTTGTCTTATGGCATGTCTGTGAAGTGCCAAATGAATCGATAGTACTCTTTGAAGCAATTTATGGCTTAGTCTGTGTGGAATTTACATATACTCTTTACTAAAAGTAGGACTTCTGGTGTTAATAATATACTTTTTATCATAAATACAACTGTAACAAATAAAGCCTGTAAAGAGCACTGGCAAACAGAGGATGCTTTAAAATTATGGAGTTCCCAGGCCTATTTTATAACACTTAACAGAGACAGCATTTGTATATGTAGTATTATAGGCAGATTATGGGTTAGAATGAGTTGCTGATGTGTTTTTCTTTTTGTCACCCCTTACAGAGAACATGGGGCAATGCAAATCTCTGGAGTACCAGCACCTGCCTGCACACAAGTTCTTAGAAGAAGGGGAATCTTATTTAACGCTGGCTGTGGAAGTAGCATTGATAGGGCTGGGACAGCAACGAATAATGCCAGATGGCTTGTATGCACAAGAGAAGGTTTGTCGAAATGAGGAGCAGCTCATTTCTAAGCTACAGGAAATTGAATTGGATGATACTCTGGTGAAGATTTTTCGAAAACAAGCAGTCTTCCTATTAGAAGGTAGCTCAATATAGATGCTAACTGCTTCTTTAAACTGTCTTCACTTGCAGAAGCACACAGAACTAGTATTCCCGTGGAAAATACCTTACATACAGATTTTTTTTTTGACGTAGAACTCCAGCAAAATTTTCTTTCCAATCTGTTACGAAAATCAAACAACTTTAGAGATAAGGCATCTATTGACCTGTACACCTTTTGTTTTAATTTTGATTACATTTTGTTCTGTAGATTTGTTGTTTGTCATAACCTTGGTATCCTGATTATGCAACCTAGGCTCACCATTAAATGATATATAGACATCAGTTATCATCAACAGTTCTCAGGTAGCAAAATTCAAAGTGTTCTTTGTATCCTGAAGAAATGACTGGCAGCTTTGTAAACATATGAGGATTTTTCCTTTTGTTCTGAAGAGCTCAAAAGAACTCCTGGGACAGAAATGTAACATTTTATTTGTAGCAATTAGGAAAACAACTTGCTTCTGAAGTTTGTATCACGTGAGAATTTAAATATGTGGTCAAATATGGAGTCTTAAGGCCTGGTCTTGTGACTAAATTTTGACAAAGGCAAAAAGGTTGTGTTTGGGAATTAGCCTGTGTGTTGCAATAAAATCTGTACAAAAAAGTGCATACTTTTGCTTAGCTTTTAAAAAGGCTTAACATGTAGTACTTAAGCCTTACGTTTCAGAGAGTAGTCTCATGAGTTCTGAGGTTGGCTTTCTGGGGTTTGGTTTTCTAAATGGAAGAAAAGACTTCAGAGGAACCAGTTAGCCAAAGGCATGGTTCAAGTTCTGAATGTGTGCTGAGAGGATGGTGGGGAGTATGGTAGTGCTCTAGGTAAGTTGTGAAGACTGTTACACAGCAGTCAGGTTTTGCTTACCTTCTGCAAGACATTTGTCTTCTAAAACTTCCTCTCTAATGGAAGAGGTTCAGTATGTTGTTTTGGGTTCCCAGCTTTGAGTCACTATTTTTGTCCAGGTCCTTAAAGACTTTGGTATCTACTGATGGTGCCGTTTGAAACTGCAGATAAGCCACACCATGGGGAGAGTTTCCATTATGGTGTAGCTGTACGGCTGCTTTATGGCCTTTGGACAAGAACAGCTGCTCACTGGGTCCAGCTACTAACCACTATACAGGGATCCTATGGATTATAAAATCAATTCACTGCATCTATTTACTGGTAAGGATGCTTTATGGGGAAAAGGCAGGATTTCTCTGAAGTGTTTTCTGATGATTCTGGTTTACTACTTTGACGACTGAAATTCTTTTTGTTTTCTTAGAGTAGTAAGCAAGTGATCATAGCAGGAAATCTGCTAATATAACTACCTACAAAATTGCTGTGGTGAGAAGTGTGCAATGATGGCCTTGCATTACTGTGTGCTGGGAAATCTGGCTTTCCTGCAATAGCTTCAGTTTACTCCAGGTTAGGCAGAAACTGACAGCTCACATGGAGGAAAAACTATGCAGTGATTTAAGATGCTAATCATATCAATTGTGTTTTTATAGTTAAAAGTCCTGTAGATATAATAAAGAAAGCTTAATCCAATACTAAGCTGATTTCTATGTTGTTAATGCAGATTAATGCATGCTGTATGTAGCTACCATTTGAGCGCGTGGCAAAGCAGAACATAAGACTGTTGAAAGAACTGTTCTAATTTTTTGCTTGACTGCTAAGTTAATGGCAGAATGTATTTTCATATAAATGCTTTGTCATGTATTCTTCATGTCCTAACTGAGTTTCTGACTGGACCACCAACTAGCAAACATACATGAAATGGCTTATTACATTGAAGCAATGCCAACTAGTTTTGAATGGCTTTCAACTTCACTTGAAATGATTGAGACACACTGTCACCCACTAAATCTTCATTGACATTTCCTTTTTAATCAGCCCCAGTCTTAAGAAATGCCCACCTATGGAACTCAGGATTTTTTCATGCCTAGTGATTTTTATCTTTGCATGTTGTGCTAAGGCATCAGTCAGAAAACCACTGCTGAAACAGCTTGGCTTTTTCTCCTTGTCTGTTCTTCTCATCTGCTTCAGTGTAGAGTTGGCCACGTTAGTTTGAACCGCTGCTGGAAGCAGTTTAAATGACACATGTGACTGCAGCGAAGAAGTCATTCATTCATCCATCCAAGCGTGGTGGGTTGGAGTCTCTAGTAGAAGTAGTAGTAGTAACTTCTAGGACTGCTGGCTGCTATCTGTGCAGTAATAGTCCAATAATGTGTAATGTAAGATTTTTATTCTGTATTTTAAAATATTTAATGCCTGAAGCTCTAGTCGCTGAAGTCAATAACTGTTTGATGCAGTTTTCCTATTAGCAGGAATAACAGTCTTAAGGTTGCAGGAAAAATGTAAAAGTGGGGTACACATACACAGTGAACACTCAGAACTCAGCAAGGAAGTAGTTGCATTTTACTTTTTTGTTGTTGTCAGTCCTGAGGCTGCTGTTACGAAGTTGTAATACCACACTGGCCGCATTGAGTGTGAGCAAAATCCATTGCCCCAGCAACGGGAATAGTTTTCCCATCAAACAAATACAATTTTTAAGATCATGTGGCAATAACAAAACAACTTTGGTGCAAGATCTGACCTAGTCTTCTCTGGAGACCCAAGTCCAATCCAAAGAGTTATTTAAATGCCTAATGTCAGGTGAGACATTAATAGGCATCAGGTGCTGCTGTGGTGGTTCGTTGTGTAACTACAATTGAAGATAGACTTTTTTCCCACTGTAACCACACTTTTTTTTTCTGGTGGATTTATAAAGCAGTCATAGGGTGCATAGGGATTCATGTGCCCTATGTAACTACATGGAGGTAAAGCTAGGATTATCACTTTCTACTCTTGTGTACTATAGGCTTGCTGAATGAGCCCCAAGAACTGGAACCATTCTGTCATTGTATGTGCACTGGTAGTGTGCTCAGTACTATAAAATCTGCATTCTGTCTTATTGTCTTAAAGAATATATGGTATTTAATATACTTTTAATATATTGTATATATGTGATGTGTAATGTATTTCACAGCAAATAGCAATATAATTTTACCTTTTGTACAGCAGACTCTGTCTCTGAATACCAATTCTAACTGAAGGTATAGTGAATGTTTTTAACATCCAGAAGTTGGGTTTTAACAATATGTAAAGACTGACATTCTCTTTCTCTTTCCCACAGCTGGACCATATAGTGGTTTAGGCGAAGTCATCCATCGAGAGAGCGTTCCAATGCACACATTTGCCAAGTATCTCTTCACCTCTCTCCTACCTCATGATGCTGAATTGGCATACAAAACTGCACTGAGAGCCATGCGGTATGTATTCATGAATTGTCTAGAAAGAGCACAAGTAGCGGTTGGGAAAAAGGGAAAAAGCTCAGTAACCAAGACCTAGTCTTTTTTTCTAAAAGAAGCATTCTTCCCTTTAAGAAGAAATTATTTTGATTCTGTTATCTGTAAAAGCAATTGGTGTCTGTAGTAACTATAGTATAATAACTTATAAATGTATGGTTGGTGTTTATCTACAACTGTAAAACAGCATTCTCTGTTACAAATCCTTCCATAATCCCGCTCTTGGGGCACGTGGTTTTGTGTTAAACGAAGACAGCTTTAGTGCATGCATTCTCTCACCCATGTGGTTGTGTGTGTATGTGTGATGGTACTGGTGAGGAAATAAGAAAAGAGGTATGTTACCAGCAGTCTCAGGACCATCTGCTGCTTAGCCCATTTGGTAGGACTATTTGTTCCACTGGCCTTCTTTATAAATTAATTCTCAATGATAGATTTGAAACCAAATGGTGTGGTCTGAGCCAGTACTTTTTTCTTGTGCTTCATAACAAAGCAGTCTTGCTCACTTCTGGATGAATGTTGGAATTTAAGTGGAGTCTGAATATGAGCCAGCAGTGTGCCCGCATGGCCAGGAGGGCCAACAGCATCCTGGCTTGTATCAGGAATAGTGTGGCCAGCAGGAGCAGGGAAGTGATCGTGCCCCTGTACTCGGCACTGGTGAGGCCACACCTCGTATACTGTGTTCAGTTTTGGGCCCCTCACTACAAGAAGGACATTGAGGCACTGAAGCATGTCCAGAGGAGGGCAACAAAGCTGGTGAAGGGTCTGGAGCACAAGACCTGTGAGGAGCGGCTGAGGGAACTGGGGTTGTTCAGCCTGGAGAAGAGGAGGCTGAGGGGAAACCTTATCGCCCTCTACAACTGCCTGAAAGGAGGGTGTAGCTAGGAGGGGGCCGACCTCTTCTCCCTAGTAACAAGTGACAGGACTAGAGAAAATGGCCTCAAGTTGTACCAGGGGAGGTTTAGATTTGGCATTAGGAAAAATTTCTTCACCAAAAGGGTTGTCAAGCATTGGAATGGGCTGCCCAGGGAAGTGGTTGAGTCCCCATCCCTGGGGCTATTTAAAAGGTGTGTAGATATGGTGCTTAGGGACATGGTTTAGTGGTGGACTTGGCACTACGTTAACAGTTGGGCTCGATGATCTTAAAGGTTTTTCCAACCTAAATGAGTCGATGATTCTATATCATATGACAACAAAATGTCCGACTTGCATCCCACTAATCTTCAGTAATCAGGAAAAAGATGCGTCTTGGGGAGTGCTCAGTGTGTGCTGGCTTTATCTCAAGGCAGGCCAGATTGGCAATGGTGGCTAACAAAAGCCTCCTGAAGTAAACTTCAAGGGCCTAAATGATCAGCAATAGATCTGTTGTCCACATACAGTGCAGGGAATAAACTGGTCCCATCTGGATTGTCTGTTTACTGTCAAGAACCTTGTAGTTGATGGTTGACAAAGAACAGCCACAATTGAACACTGAGAGCAATCAAGTCCCGAATTAAAAAAAAGGTGTTGGGTTTTCCTGTCACTATTATCAAGAATGATTGCACGGTGATTGAAGGACACACTGTCCACATAAGGAGTATTTAGCTTCATCAGACAGGTTGTGTCCTAATGGTTTGGAGGTGTGTATTCTGGAGCTAGTTTCTCCAAAAAGCTAAATGGAGAGAAAATAATTCTGTGTTCAGAGGACTAAAGGGGAGGGCATGCATAAGAACAAACCACAGCTGCTGTCAGGTCAAGCCAAAGGTCTTCTTAGCCTGGGTGTTTTTGCCTCCAAGAGTGTCTAGTAATAGATGTTAAAGTCTAAGAAATATGAAGAGTGACCTGGGATACTTGCTGCTTATGATTAGCATTTTAGGAAATACATTGAGAAGACAAAATTGCATTACCAATGAACTATTGAGAACATTAAAACATGATCAGAAAGCTGTCTGGGCCACCATCTAAGTACACCCCTCTTTTATTGCAAGTTAAGCACAAGTGGTCATGTCAGATCAACAAGATAGTATGAGATGTAGTGGGTGGGGGTTTTTATTGGTTTGGTTTTCTTCGTTTGTTTTGGTTTGGGTTTTCTTTTGTTTGGTTGCTTGTTTTTTTAAGAAAGAAAGGTAAATTTTATAAAGTAGGTTTGTGCCCTTATATTTATTTTCAGTTACTGCCTTAGAGTGTTTCTCAGAGATTGTTTGTGTGCAGCTTTCCTCCTTACACTAAACTACTGAAACCAAGCTGAAAGGCTGGAATAGACATCCATCAGCAGCTTTGCACAGTCCACTGAACGCTTCAGTGAACATGACGGCACTGTGCCATTCCTTTTGAACAAGGATTTGGGGTTTCCCCAGAAACCAATCATAACTGAAAATTTGTCTCCTGGAAGTTTCCTTTCTCAGCTGGAAAAACAAGCAAGACACTGAAAGATCCAAATGATGAAATCTCCAGTTATTCATGAGTAGCTCCAGCCATCTTCTAGTATGAAGCTGTCATCTCAGCCAAAGAAGTTACTTTTCAAACAGACCAGTATAAGAGAGTTGTCTGTTCATTTCCATCTGGTAAAATCACAGGAGGCATCAGCGTAATTGGGGCTGTTCTCCATAGCCCTATTGTCATCACTTCATAAGGCAGATGAGAGTTCAGCCCTAGGCAATAATTGGTCTTCCTGTATTTTGATATTTGGTGCTCTTCAGAAATGTGGACTGCTATCTTGAGCTGCGGTGATGGCAGATTTAGACACTTTCTATTCCATGCCTGCCTGCATTCCTTAGCACTTCTCAAATTCTCCTGAATAGGGTTGGTTACTCTTTCCATTTGCACCAGAGCGATGGTTCAGTGTATAAAGGACTCCCAATACAAACCAAATTTAAAAGTAACTTAATACTGCCTTGGGAGGGGGAAGAAGAAAGCAAACATGAAGACTGAATGTCTGTCTCATGGTTGTGAGGTTGAGTGGGTCAGAAGAGGAAAACTTGAGCATCTTCTCGTCCATGACAGGGAGGAAATGTCTGTGGCAAGAACAAAAATCTCATGTGGAAATTAATAAAGGTGCTGCATAGAAATCTGTGCAGTTGCTCATGCTTTTAGAAGTGGAGCATATTTCTTTCTGCACTTCAGCATTCATTAAGGAAGTTAACTTCTCAAGACCCCAGCTAGTTGCTCTCCAGACAAAAGTGTTTAGTATCAGTCTACACCCAAAACTACACGGGTAAATGACCCACGATGGCAGCTCTGGAGTATTTTACCTCTCTGTATTCAAAATCATCTGTTGCTGTTTCATTTTTTAATCCTATTTTAGCATGTGGAACACTCAGTATGAAATCAGTGGAAGCTGAGACCAGAAAGCCTTTCATTCATACACTTCAGTCTGCAAGGACAGAGTTGTGCTGTCCTTGATGGTCACTTCTGTCTACAGTTCTCTGCTTGCAGCACTAAAACATAGGGAATGGAGTCTTGGAGAATGTGGGTCTGCAGTGACCTAGTTGACTGCTGTCTTGGAATCTGAACTTGAATGTTTGGCTTAGTTTGGCTGGTCCCTTGTTAAGCCTGAATTTCACCCAGGCTTTGTCAGCCAGACTTCAGTGGTGATGTTTAATCACAAGGTAACTTTGCTAAAACCTAGCTAAATAATTGATGTTTGAAAGGGGGGTGTGTGTGAATGAAGAATGCTAAATCTGCTTGTTCTGATGCTCCCTAATCTTGCCAAAATTGCATGAAAGCCACCGATTCACAACAGTATTTCTTTTCACAGCAGAAGCATGTAGAAGCTGGCAATGAAATTCAAAGTGAAAAAAGGTTTCCCCAGAACAGCCTCTTTCTTTCATGCTCTTTGTCTGTTTACTGTTACTCATAACCTAATAACCCTTTTTACATTAGGTAATTGGGATTTTTAGCATTTATTGAAACCATCTAATAATGCAGCTCTCCCCCTGCCCTCTCTCTATGCTTGGAAATAATCAGCTGAAGAGTTCAGATTTATTTTTATGTATATAAAGCTACGTTGCACCAGGGGAAGCTTAGATTAGATACCAGGAAAAATATCTTCACTGACAGGGTTATCAGGTATTGGAATGGGCTACCCAGGGAAGTGGTCAAGTCCCTGTCCCTGGAGGTATTTAAAAGCCAGGCAGACAAAAGTGCTCAGGGACATGGTTTAGTGGTGGACGGGTATGGTTGGACTCGATCTGAAAGGTCTTTTCCAAACAAATGATTCTATGTTTATAAAGAGGTGTCTCAGTGGTACTAGAGATTTGACTCTTGATACAAATCAAAAGGAAATTCTTTTTTTATATTAGCATGCACATACATGCATCTTAAAATGTTAATAAAACCTGCTGATAGTTATTTCTGTGGTGTGTTGTATTTATATGCACCTGCTAGATACCCTTCTGTATATTCAAGATTGCCTTTCTCAGGGAATTCTTAAAGATGATCTTACATGCTTCAGGAACCTACAGAAGACTGATGGAAATTAAAACTATCTTACTGCGAAAAAGGCATGCACTCCAGTTACTTAAAGAACTTAAGTATTTAAGTGCAAGAAATTGTAACATATGTTTAAATGAGCTTATTCCATAAGAAATACTCTTATCACAGAAAATCACAATGCATTGGATTTTCAATATTCAGTAGTTCCAATTTTATTGACAAGAGAGATTCAATTGCCTTTGTCCTCCCAGATGACTTCCTGCTAGAAAATCACTTGCATATGAAAGCTTGTAGAAACAGAACTCAGATGTTAACCCTGATCAAGAAGCTAAGCTCCGGAAAGGCTTTTCCTCTGGACATTGTCTTATTACTGTCATTTGATGTCTCATTAACCATTCATGTCCTGGAACTATGCTTAATTGTATTGAATAAAAATGTCTGGGTTTGTTCACTCCTACTTTTGTCACTGGCATTTATATAGTATCTCGTGTATTGGTTGTATCTAATGTATTGTAAGGGCCACCAGTTCAGTCTCTGTTGTGGGCTGTCACTGTGTTGTAGTAGTCAACAAAAGCATTAATTTGAATTTCCTAAGTATGAATTCTCCTTGGTGGATAAGACTGTTGAAGACTGATGCATACTCAAAAGAAATTTTCACTTCAGGATTAGAAAAAGGAGTCTGAAAAGTAACTTTAAAGGAAACTTTCTCAGTCACTGCTGTTTGGGACACTAACATCAGATTATGGTACATTTTATGATGTTGGTAGGCTGAAGTTTAAGAACTTTAAAAAGTAGTCATAGTTGAATAGTAAAATGTCCTTTTTGGACATAAATTCGTGTCTGAATTTGTTGCAAGGTCAAAATACAAATGAACTTGTTGAATGCCCTTACTTTGAGCATTTATAAGTGAAGAAAATATGTTCCGAATACTGTAAAATATTTACATGTTCTCAGTAGAGAACTACTCCCCTTCCTGAGGTCTGTGGTGACAAGGCAGGGAGAAGAGCTTCAGACCTATGCATGATGCAGAAAGTCTCTGCTGGCTTGGCTAATGGACAGCTTAATTGTCCTGTGAATTCCTGCAGATGCCCATTGGTGTAGAAGAGTTTGGCAAATGGACTTTTAAGATTCCATAAGAAGATAGGTGGTTTCCCAATCTTTTTTTTTTTTATAACCAAAAAGGCACAAGTATTATTGCAGCTTTAGATTTGCTCATGAGTAACCTAATGTAATAATGATTTAATGAAAGAGGATTTCTTCCTTATTTCAGATTATTAGTATTGGAATCTACAGCTCCTTCCGGAGACATGTCCCGCCCACACCACATTGCATCAGTTGTTCCAAACCGGTATCCCCGCTGGTTCACCCTAAGTCACATTGAATCCCAGCAGTGTGAGCTGGCATCGACCATGCTAACAGCAGCCAAAGGTACATTGCTGTCAGTTATGTACTCAACTAAATGTATGCTTTTAATATTGCATGGAGTAAACAGATTATAAAACTTGTGTATAGGAATCCAAATTGCAGTCTGACAGGAGCTTGAAATGGATGCAACAAACTGGCTTAAACCTGTCACTTAATTTTCTAACAAAGTAGTTAAGATAGCTAGATGGTAGACAGTTGAGGTTGATCTGAGGCTGATGAGACAGCTGTTTGTTCTTCTGACACACAACATAGACTGTGAGACCCCAGAGCTGACAAATCACTTCTCAAATTCACAAATCAGGTTGACTTTTGGCTATATACTGCACTAAAACCATCAGGTACTAGAGGAGTTTCTGGTGTCTTATATCTTTCTTTTGTATGATTTAATTATGGAAGGTTTTTAAAAGCAAAATGTATAACTGAGACATCATACTATTGCATAGCAATGGCAGACTTAATTATAATGCACCTCTGGATGTTTTGAGAGCTTGTTTGTTTTGCTGATTCTGTTTATACCTTGCAGGTGATGTTCGGAGGCTGGAAACAGTGTTAGAATCCATCCAGAAAAATATCCACTCCTCATCACACATCTTCAAACTTGCCCAGGATGCATTTAAAATAGCAACACTCATGGACAGCTTGCCAGACATCACTCTTCTGAAAGTTTCTCTGGAGTTGGGCCTTCAGGTACTTCCTCCGTTCATTATTACTACAGTAGAAGAAAGGAATTTGACCCAGTGTTGGTGGGTATAGCGTTTGAGCACAGAGTACCATACCCTCTTCAGGCTCTGTCTGGAGTTTCTAGATTCTATTTTCTGCTACAAAGCTCAGTGGACTGGTAAACATAGACCAAGGGTTTGCACAGCCCCTTTGTGCATTTGGGTGGAAGAGAGATCTCGGAGCAGCTGGCTGGAGGGCGCTCTTCTGTTCAGGGATGAGAGGACCAGCGCAATGGATCCAGGAGTATATGCAGGACTGGCTAGAAAGCAAAATTAGTCTGCTTGCCAGACATGCACTGTATTTTCTGCATGGCCTTGAGGGGTTTCTTACAACACCTTTCCTGCCTTTCCCCTAAATGGGATTTTGTAGGTGCTTGTTGAATTACTAGAGAAAGCCAAGGTCAACCATAATGACCTGTTTCTAAGGCAGACTATGCTAACGGCAACTCTCTTACTTCCCTCACCAAAATCCTGTTCTCCACAAGCTGTGGGATAGTCAGATGCATCATAGTCAGCTTGAGGTGTACAAGAACCTCAGACCAGCTTTCAGGCTCTTAGGAGTGACTTTGCAAGCTAGAAGGAGACAGATAAGTTTTAGATATCTGGAGTAATTGCCTGACATTGATGAATCTTAGAGTTTACACAGTACATTTCAACAAAAATAAATCTCTTCATCCCTCTTCAGGGAGTTTTTAAAAAAGCCCATACAAAGATTAGAAAACCACTTATTACTTTGTTTCAGTAAACAAAGTTACAGAGACTTCTGGGGATAGATACTATCCCAGTTGCTTCTCATTGCCTATTCTGGATGTTTAGAAGCTAAAGTATTAAATCAGAAAGTTGAGATTCTGTATGCTTTGTTAGCCTTTCATATTCCCAAGGTTGCTGTAAAAATCTGCTTCTTTTTTCACATCTTGGTATGTTTCTGCCTCAAATTTTTGTTTACTTGAGAGGAGAAAGATCCTCGTGATTGACCTGTGTGTCACCTCAAGCATTCACTGTATCATTCAGTGGTAGCAGCACGTGTTGGATATCAGTGTATTCATGGATACCCCTTTGTGGTTTATGGTGTCATCAGAATGTCTTCAGTGAGATCTAGTGAAAGAAATACCATGAACCCGTACTTTCTCCTCAGTCCCAGGGTTTGGAACAAACTGGTGTAGAACTTGTCCACTGTTGTGTCCCAAGCTTACAAAGGTGTAAGAAGAATCTTAAAGGTAATTTGCTTCCCAGAAGGAAGACACACAGCAATCTTCTGGTAGTAACTCACAGCTCTGTAGACTTCTACAGTAATGCTTTTCCTGCAAAAAGCTTAGTGTCAGGACTGTCTCTAGCAGCCTACAGATGCTTCCCCCTTCCTCGCCCCCATTCCCTTCTCCCTCCCCCAACTTAATGGCAATTAGATTGTCTGTATTCACTACCTAGTATCTGACTACTTAAGACATTATGTGCCCTAGAAAATTTTCTCCCATCACATGGTAAACTAAACAGCAGTGTCCTCACAGGTATGCTGTTTTGCCTGAGCTACAGTAATGACATGTTGGGCTGAGGAGATGATACCAACAATTTCCCAACTCTGTCACTGGGACCTCTGTGACAGAAAAGCCTCTCATTGTTCTAGGTTTGGGAGTAATGTATAGACTCCTGGGTTCTTTATCCCTATTTTCAATGGCAGCATGTGTTATGTGACTCAGCAGAGGGAAGGCTTTTAAACTGGCTGTGGAAAGGGAATCAGCATGGCCAAATGGGCACAGAGCATCTCAGGATTATTCTGTTCTTCAGAACCTTACTGACACAGGTGCTGTAAGATCTGCAGGTGCAGGAGGGGCTTCTATTCCTCTGTTTGCCTGTTGTATGCTACGTCAGTGTAAGTAGGTATCACCATACACATGCAAACAGGTACTGCTGGCAGAACTGCTGAGCAAGTTAGTGCAAGTGATCACTCAATGTGTATTTGGCAAGCGGTGTTTTTTTCCCCAAAACCTGTGAAGGAATGAATAAAACATTCTTTCCAATGTGCATGACTAAGACTAATTTGCATTGGTGCGAGAGCTGATGGTTGGCCATTTCTTGTATCTCTTATGGGTGGTGAGATCTTCTGGTCCTCTATGAGAAATTATTACAAAGATCCTTCAAGACAAAGTCAAGGTTATTCTGTGTGGAAGAGAGCTTGGCTTTCAGATAAGCTATGTAATTCCCGGGGGACTCTTGTAATTTTCAGACTGCCTGACTTGTTGAGAAGCTCTCTTCAATTGATAGCATAGATCTTGGACAGATGTGAAACTCCCTTTTAGGAAGAAGTAGCTCAAGAATGTATTGAGAAGTGAAATAGTTCTTTAGCTACAGTATAAATTAATTTCAGCTCCTCCTTGGTCAGGACATCAATACCTTCTTTATTTGAAACCCTTGGGTCTTTTATCATTGGTAAAGGGCCCCTCTCTTGATCTTCTCAGCTTGTCAGTTTAATCAAATGAAAGGATTAAATCAAAATTCCAGAACAGTTCATCAATAAACTTTACCATGTCAAGAAACTAGACATGGTATTGGGTTTTGCTCTCGAGTTAGGACTGTCTACATCGGAACTATTATTATGCCCACTATGCGTGCTGAAGGCTCTTCTGACTGCTAATCTTTTTGCAGACCACCTCAGTGAGGGAAGTTATCAGAGACAACTCTCAGAGAAGTTGTCATTCACACTGGTTTTGTGCGTTTTTTTTTACCTTCTTCCCTCTCTCACTGGCAGCAGAACTCAGTCCATAACCCTGTATTTTGTCTTTCATTCACTCTGCTGAGGGGAAGCTGAAAATTCTTTGTGGATATTGGCAGAGTGTTAGCCTTCAATTTGTGTGTGCATCAATACAGGAAGTCACCTAGACTCCTTCCCTTTGATGGACAGAATGGGTTAGATAATTGCACTCCAAAGCATTTTGACTTGGGGCTGCCTGTTTTTCTTCCAGAAGAACTGCAAGCAAAGGCTGGTTCCATAATTTACCTTACGCATATTTTCATATTTTAAAATGTGTTGGGTTGCTCCTAGATCAGTTTGCTTTCTTTCAAAATGCTATTCTCCAATCTAGCACTTAGATTGCTGTTTAGTTAAAATGATGCTGCAATGTCTGAGGCCAACAAAGCTGGCCTTATCCTGTAACTCTGAGGGATGTACAACTAGTCACCAGGGTCTCAAGATGGGAATGTTTGGAGGCCACCTTGGTTGGAACCACTCATGGTTGCTTATAACCAGACTTCTTAAAGGTCATCTGTGCATTTGTGCTCCTCAGCAATCTTTTTGTTGTCTTAATTATCCTGTTTACAGCATATGACTAAAGGAGGTGGCAGGAGTAACAAATGTGACAGAAGGCTACATGCCACTGAAGTCACCTTAAGATTGGGAGGGGATATGAGTTGAGAACCTTCTTACAAACAGCTGCTGACTCCAAACTGTTTTGTGAGCGCATTTGTTGAGTTTAATATGTGAGGATCATCATGGAGAGCTCTATGGTTGACCTATTATGTTCTTTATTTAACAGCTACAAATAGTAATACTATGGTATGATCACTGATATTTTAAGGGAAAGACTACTTGCTTTCTTCATCTAGATATCTGTGGGGTCTGTCCAGGTAGCTGAAGCAAGCTTTACGTGCAATTTCCACTCAGTGTTTGTTTCAATGAATGAATGTATTTGCCTATGTCTTGAGAAACAGCATAGGCAATAACCACAAGTGATGTAAAATATGGGTGCTACAATCAAAGCTTAAAGGCCTTTTTCTAGGATTCTGATGGCTTTATGATGGAAGTTCTTTGCAGAGACTCCTTGTTCATGGCGAGAAGTAATTGCTGTGGCCTTCTTAATAACTGGATATGCCTGGAATTGTATACAGATCTTTGCAGAATAAGCAGCCAGTGAAATCATAGTACCCTAACTCCTGTCTGTATTGTTGAAGTCAATGAAAAGAAATGCAGAAGAAATTAAAGGGGTTAGTTTGCCCAACAAGAGTTGACACGTTTCCACCTCAAAGACTTCTGTGCATAGAGGGAGGAGACATGATATAATTGCATTTGAAAAATTGGTAGTTGATTGGGCTTTTTGTGTTGTTTGGGAGGGCTTTTTTCTTCCCCAGAAATAAGTGTCTTCTAGCCTCAAAGGATTTGCAGTGGGAATTACTCTCTGCATGCTATTCTAAGATAGCTGAGCAATATTTTTCAAATCTTTTGATGTATCAACTAAAAAAGAGGTAACAGTGGGGAGGGCAAGAGGCTGCCATTTTGAACCTTAGTGTGTTTGAGTAACTTAAAATCCCTGATTGTTGGTATGTTGCCTTGGTTTGCAATAGGATTAATTTGTATTTTTTTGGTGGTGTTTTAACAGGTGATGAGGATGACACTGTCAACACTGAATTGGCGACGGCGGGAAATGGTGAGGTGGTTGGTAACATGTGCAACAGAAGTAGGTATGTTCTGAGAAGCTTCTCTTGTCAGCTAATCTTAGAGGGTTTGATCTTGCTTGCAAACATCCGTGTTCTGCAAATGTCTCCCACTTCCTGTTCATCTATAACATTTCTTTGGTGAGAAGACATTATGGCAATGAGTGGTTTTGATGCTAAAGGGTTAACAAGAGAGCTTTATGAAGCCAACTGTAGCTGGAATGTGATAATAGCCCTGAGAAAACAGAACATCCTTGAGGAGGATCCAGCTTAAAGTACTAACATTGTGGTTTAGGTTAGACTTACTAACTATATGAGGTAAAAAAGCCCTGTAGCTAAGAAAATAACAGTGTGGAATGTGCATCATTAAAGAAAAAGAAAAGATTTGTAGTAAATTTTCTATCTTTGCTGGCCTTGGAAGGCATGTAGGGGACAAAACATCTAGCATTTTGTGTACACGAGGACAGTCAGGGGTAGGAACCATGAGATAAGGAGGTAAAGGGGAACGTTTCGTGGATGGGAACCTGGCAGGTACTGGCTGTGGTGTTCTGGCAGCAGAACAAGGGGGGTAAAAGCCGAAGTTCACCAAAAGGACAAGGTGAAGAAGAGTGGATGAAGTAAATGACCCCTGAAGACCACCAACTCAAATCACTGAGCATGTGCAACTGGGAGGAGAATATGTAAAATATTTCCAGGAATTAATTTACTTATCCCTGACTTTTCTGAAGAATGTAATGAATATGTATGTAAAATTAGTATATGAACTATGCAATTAACTCTGTGCGGCACGCACGTTAGGAGGAGCAATCCCCTGTGCGGCCGGCTCTGCAATAAAGAATACCTGCTTAATAGTCACCAAGACTATTGAGTTGTGATTTTTGGCTTTTCACGGCTTCATTTTTTTTAGGCACAGACAAAGTGAGACAATAGTTGAGTAATGCAGTGTGCTTCCTTCCCCTGCAAAGTGGGAACATGCATAACCTAAGGGGAAATTTGGGATATTTCCCGTGTCCCCTCCATGATGGGTTTGGGTTTGAGGCTGCAGTAGAGAAAAGGCTTGAGGTTATGGGCTGTTGAGCTGTGCTGCAAGTTTGCTTGCTGTAAAATGCCATGTGAAGCCCTGGAAGGTGGGTGAGAGCAGTCAGGTGTGGGAAGAGGAATCCAGAAAACAGGTGAATGAAATGCTGAGGATGCCGCCTACTGTGTGGCAGACAAGATCTCAAGAAGGGGTTCTCATTTTTAAGGTTTTTTTAAGCCCCTGGGTAAATCTAAGCTTAGCGTAATGCATCTTTGTTATGTGGCTATGATGTTGTGCAGGCCTCTCATCTGCACTGTAAAGCAAACCAAACACCAATGCACCCATCATTAACCACATAAGGTGGAGCAGAACCAGCCTTATACTTAAAGGACAGAAGTGGGAGAATAGTGCACTCAGCAGGATGTTCTGTTCATTTCTGGGCTTTTCCATAGACTTCCTGTGTGTCTTGGTGAGGCATCCCTTAGCTTCTGTTTTCCAGTTTACCATCTGCAAGATGAGGATACACAATCTGAAAGTGAAGATGAGTGCATTAAAAACCATAGCTGTAAAAAAAAAAGAAAAAAAAGCCAGCAGCTGTGGTAGTGGGAACCATATAAGTACTTAGAATAAGGGAGCAGTTTTAATTGTCACTAAAGATACTTCTGTAAAGGTGTTTCCCTGCTGTACTTACTCCTTTCTTATACATCTGAGTTGGATTGTATTGCATAGATGCTCCCGGAGTTTCAGAACTTCAGAGGATTGCTGCTGCTTATTCTCTGGATTAGTTTATTCTTTGCTTTATGCTTCACTGGGAAATTAATGTTGTCAGTGGCATGGGAAAATACAGCTTGCCTTTGTACTCTCAGCCAGAAAGTGGTTTGTGTCTGCAAATTTTCATGCAATGCTCTTGTTTATTGCTTTTATATATTTGCTAAGACAATTATTGCTGAGGCTATCTTACAGATATTAGTGCCTGCTATTATTTTGTGCAGTTGCATATTGGCAAATAAAATGCTGGTTTTAATACTGCTTTAAATTAGTTTACATATTCTAATAGAATTATCCCATAAAGAACCTATAATGTCATGCAAAGTACTCTTGAGACTTAATCAAGATGGTAAAGCAAGGAATCTGTTTATTTAAATGAAGATCTGGTATTCTCTGGCTATGCTGAATTGTTGCATATGAGTGAAGGGGTGCATGGGAAGCACTGGAGTCCTACAGAGAAAATTAGGACCTCTGGGTGTGGTTTAGGCGTGCTCACAGATGTGTGTAAACTACCTCTAGCAATAATAAGGCACTCTAGTTGGCTATAAGGTTCAATTTATGGAACCCATTAGTCACTGTTTCCCCCTTCCTCCCCCTGCCAAACACACACACAAACACATACGCATGCCAGGAATAAAGTGGTACTAAGGAAAATACCTATTTCAGATAACATCAGTAGTTCATATTGCTCAGTGTGTTCTAACAAGGGTCTTGATCTTTAAGCACATATGAATTTGATACAAGATGCATCTGAAAAGCGTGTTGGGAGGAGGTGGGGCTTAGGCTTTTTTTCTTAGTGTGTTCTGTTAAGGTGTGCCATGGTGTTCTATTAAGAAAGCCATTTAGCATACTTTCATATTCTTTTGTGCATGTGTTGTGCCTTGAGATGCACAGTGAGAAGAGTTAAAATTGCCTTTTAAAAGTGTTCGGTGTGAGGGCTGCTTTTGAGTGATGTGATGAGACCAGATGAGCCTGAACTTGTTATCCAAATTGCCTTAAATAACAAGCAAAACAGCTCAGTTGTTCACACCAGGAGATTAAAGCTTGTCTTGCAGGGTTTTCTGCATTTTGGTGGTTGCTACAGAGTTTGCACAGTAGCCTTAATTTTAATGTCCTTTTCCAGCCATGCTGTCTGGTTTAGCCCTTCTTGCTGAAGCACATCCCCTTGGATGTAGTGCCAACCTTGTAGATCTAGGCTAATGTAGTCTCTTGCTGAACATCTGTATCTGCTAGGTTTTATCGGTCGTGACTAATCCTTTCTTTCTCTCCCCAGGTGTTTATGCACTGGATAGTATCATGCAAAACTGGTTTACACTTTTCACTCCAACAGAAGCCACTAGTATTGTTGCTACAACAGTGATGTCCAATAGCACCATCGTCCGTCTGCATCTGGACTGCCATCAGCAGGAGAAGTTGGCCGGCAGTGCTAGGACGCTTGCTCTACAGTGTGCCATGAAGGATCCTCAAAACTGTGCCCTCTCTGCACTGACCTTATGTGAAAAGGATCACATAGCTTTTGAGACCGCTTACCAAATCGTTCTAGATGCTGCTACAACCGGCATGAGCTACTCCCAGCTTTTTACTATAGCACGATACATGGAGCACCGTGGTTACCCCATGCGGGCCTACAAGCTGGCCACTTTGGCCATGACACATCTCAACCTGAGTTACAATCAGGACACACACCCTGCCATTAATGACGTTCTGTGGGCATGTGCGCTCAGCCACTCCCTTGGGAAAAATGAGCTAGCAGCTATAATACCTCTGGTGGTCAAAAGTGTCAAATGTGCAACAGTACTGTCAGACATTTTGCGTAGGTGTACTTTGACCACTCCTGGCATGGTGGGACTTCATGGAAGGAGGAACTCTGGTAAGCTCATGTCACTGGACAAAGCCCCTTTACGGCAACTCTTGGATGCCACGATCGGAGCCTACATTAATACAACTCATTCACGTCTCACTCACATCAGCCCACGACACTATAGTGAGTTTATAGAGTTCCTCAGCAAGGCCCGAGAGACCTTCTTAATGGCTCACGATGGTCACATCCAGTTTACACAGTTTATTGACAACCTAAAACAAATCTACAAAGGCAAAAAGAAACTGATGATGCTGGTTCGTGAGCGGTTTGGTTGATGAAAATGTGTGAATGGGGGATTGGGGGGTGGGGAGGGGTGGTTTGTTTTTACTTGAGCCTGCCTTTGTATCCTTTTTAACTTAAAGAAACAGAGCCACACCGGTATTATATGTGTATAGTTATATTGAGTTTGCAAACTAAACTGTCATGTTGTGAAAGTTTGTGTGTTTATTTTTTTCCTTTTTTCTGTTTGTATGAGAGAGAGGTTAAAAAAGGTTTGGTTTACACTGAGTATATGTTGTCAAGTGGCAAAAGCCCACATAGCTCTCCTGTTCTTTCTGTATACGTTCACAGCCTCAAAAACAAACATATATTGCAATGGCTTTAAAAACCAAACAAAACACCTCCATCCTGTGATAAGTACCTCGAATGGATTCAGCTTTACTCCTTTGTAACTCATCCTTACATTTCAGCATATTTAAACAAACCGACAAATGAAATACTAATAGTTAAAAGGCTGACCACGTGGCTTTGCAGTGCTGTTCATCCAGAAGCATGGCACACAATGCTTGTGCATGTGGAAACTTAGCGACTGTCAACATACATTCTCAGGGATTTATCAAAAAATTAAAAAAAGAATGAGAGCATTTATTGTACTGTATATATATTATAGTATATGTCTGAATATTGAAAAATATAACATTAACTAATTTATAAAAAAAATCTATGTAATGCAAAATACTTGAAGCTGCAGTAGCTTGGTTTTAAACAAAAAAGAAAACCTATCAGAAGGACTGAAGTGCGCCTTGCTTCAGGGTTGGCTCAGGTGGTGAACTATATGCTGGGCATCTATGCAGAGCCACCTTTTGGATTGCATGGTTGGACTGATACCTAATGGGGAAATTTTATATATATATATTTATACAACCTGTGTATACATATATATGTATACACACATACACACATGCTTGTAACAGGCACTATAGTAAAGAGGGACAACAAAAAATACACAGCCAGAGCAGCAAGCCTTAGCATTAAGAATACAGTATGCCAGAATTGGGGTTTGTGCCTCCTAGCCTAGAAGACTTAAAGAAGTATCCTTTTTGACACAAAACGCAAAATGTTTTCCAAAATGATTGACATGATACATTACGCCTTTGCAGTGAGCTAATAATAAGCTAACCTTTGTGCACAAATAACATATATATATATTATATATATATATTCTGCATAGGTATTTTGACTTTGTGCAGGACAGAAAGTTGTGTAGGTATGACTGTTCTACTTTTGAGTTTGTTTTTTTAATATATTTTATTTTCTCTAGAATTACTCAAACAAAAGCAGCCTTCTATCTTGCCTTGTCTTAATGCTTTAAAATAACCAAACTGGAGATCTAACTACCAAACTCTTCATTATATTATTAAATACCAACTTTGGTTACAGTATAGTGTCTTTACTTTAGCTGATGGTTCTGTATCCTTGTGCTTTTTAAAGCAGTTTTTATGTTTTGGTGCAAAAGTTGTCCAGTGTCTCTTGTTCCCTTCATTAGAGAACATGCTAGAGGTATGTTTGTAGGTATTTTTGTTTAGAAAAACTATTTCATGCTCTCCATTTTATTTATTATAATAGGTAAAAAGGTTGTACTTCATCACCCATGTAAACATGCTCATGAAGTTGAAAGTAATTAAGATTTGATACACTGATATCAATTTATTTATGTAACTAAATCACTGTTTTATAAACTTGTTAATGATCAACAATTTTTTTGTTTTGATTAAAATTAGTTTTTTGAAAGTTGATTCTGCCTCCTTTATGGTGTCTGTCACTGGAGTTGTGTACACATAGTTCATAAATCTTAAATACCCAGCTTGCAACTTTGCTGTATTGTGGTGGTAAGCAGTATGACCACCAAGCCCAGGAAAAAAATGTTTGGTTCCTCAAAAATCTGCTGAGGAATGGCAGTATTCACAGTTGCTGGTGGAAGAAGACCTGGTGCATCAGAGGAGGGACCAAATGCTGCCTGTATAGAAGGAACAGTAAGCCTTGACATACTGCCCTGGTAGGGTGGTAGTGTGTGGTGGACGTATGTTCCCGCTCATCGGATTATTTGGGTCACCATGAGAGTTGAGATGTGCTGCAAATATATACAAGGACAGTTCTTGGATTGGCTTTTCTAAAGTATCTTGTGTCTTTTGAGCCATACAGCTCACTCCACCCAGCACGGAGTTCTTGTTCACCAGCTGACAGCCAACACTTCTGCTTTTTTGGAACCCTTGCTCTGTAGAAGTGTGAGTTTTCCAGCCCAGTGAAGAATGGGATATGGCATGGCTGAAAATTGAAGAGGAGCTTTCTGCTTTACCAACATCTTTATCATCTCAGGAGTGTTATATGGTGTCATATTTGAATACATGATCTGAACACCTTGACTTTTTTTTAGTATCTTCAGCTGAATTTAGTATCTTCAGAGAATTGGCACACAGCAAGCAACTATCAGAGATGCCAGTGTACCCGTGAGTTCTGAGTGAGGCTTATGCCACTAGAAGATTAAGGGGGAACAGGTCTGAATCTTTGTACAACTTGTGTAAAATATGAGTCTTTACCAAACCTTGCTACGGGCTGAGTTGTCCTCGCCTAATAGTAATAACCTTCTGTAGCTTCTGCGGCTTCTATCCCTTCCGAGTATTGAATCCTCATTACATTTTTTGCTTTGTTACTTTGTCCTAGATGAATTTTCTGCTAGAGGCTGTAAGGAACAAGAGGGATACTCCATTCTGTAATAGGGTTTGTGTGGGATTGTGGGGGTTTTTTCCTCTCTTGCCTCTTATAAATAATTTGGTATTAAGGATATAGTGGATTATGTAGATTGCAAAACTGAAGCCTGAATGAAGACCAGGCTTTAGAATTAAATGCAGTCCTGATGGTTGCCACCTGCTTTTGATGAGCTCAGTAGCTTAGTCTTCCTTCAGAACTGATGGAAGTTTATTTGGCCTGTTTTCATGACTGAGTAAAATATCTTCTGCCTCCGCAGTGGCGCTGCGCAGTACACTTCACACCATATTAAAAGCCCTCAAGGACCAATCTTTCTAGCAAACATGTCTAGGCCTGTACTGCTTTTGTTTTGTGGAGGGAGGAAGAACCCAGGAATGGGATTCCATGAAAAAAAGCCTGAGGGCTCTTTTGGTGAAAACCAGTCAAATGTTTCTGTAATTTCTAAAATGACATAATTGCAATTAATTCTGAAGCATAAGGAAGCTTAGTCAAAATACAATGTCTCAAATTCCTTATCTTCTCTTCAGAGACATATATTTGAGATACACAACTGAACATCACTGCTATCATCTCCAAGTGTTTGAGGGCTTTTCAACACATCTTTAAATGAGAACTTTTTTTAAATCCAGGATTGCTGTTCAGTAGTGAAGGGAACTGAGCATGATCCTTGCATGCTATAGGCTACCATTGAATCTTCATTCTTTCTGTGAGTTGAGTAAAAGCCTGAAAGATGTGATATTATTTCTGTATTATGAGACTGTCTTCTAGCCCAAGAAACTGACTTTTTCCTGTAAGTTTGTTTTCAGATTTCCTTTATTGATTTTTGGCAGAACAGAAGCCAGAGCTTTTCCTTACCCAAATTGTATTACCATTTAGCTTTTTAGTGTTTCAGCACTTACTTTGTTCCTCCATCCAGTTTTCCCATTAGAGAAAACTGCACAACTTCTCAGCGTGAAAAAGGGAAAGGCACGTATAGGAAATTCAGACTCTAAGGTGCAACTGAAATCCAAGACCACTTCCCTCAGAATATCACAGAATTGCAAGGGTTGGAAGGGGCCTCAGGAGATCATCCAGTCCAACCCCCCTGCTAAAGCAGGTTCACCTAGAGCTTGTTACACAGGACTTCATCCAGGCGGGCTTTGAATATCTCCAGAGAAGGAGACTCCACAACCCTCCCTGGGCAGCCTGTTCCAGTGCTCCGTCACCCTCAGAGTAAGGAAGTTTTTCTTCATATTCAACTGAAACCTCTTATGCTTCAGTTTGTACCCATTGCCCCTTGTCCTGTCGCTGGGCACCACTGCAAAGAGTCTGGCTCCATCCTCATGACTTCCGCCCTTAAGATATTTGTACGTGTTGATGAGATCCCCTCTCAGTCTTCTCTTCTTCAGGCTGAACAAGCCCAACTCTCTCAGCCTTTCCTTGTAGGGGAGATGCTCCAGTCCCTTTATCATCCTAGTTGCTCTCCTCTGGACTCTTTCTAGGAGTTCCTCATCTTTCTTGAACTGGGGAGCCCAGAACTGGACACAGTACTCCAGGTGAATACTTCATGTCTTATTCTCAAAATCTTCTGGTTTTAATGCTGTGGCAGTGGAGCTAAATCTGGATTGCATGTACATGACAAGGAATTTATCAGACTGTTTGAGAGGAATTGCAGGTAATGTTCTGGGGCTAGAGCTGCAATGAGAAGACGGGCTGTGTCTCACTGTGGTTGTCTAGTAGAACAGATGGAGCTCGTGCAACACGGTGCATCTGCTAAGAGGTGCAGTCAGTGCTTTGAATGACCAATGGCAGTTCTTGCAGTACAGATGAAATTCTGGGAATTTCTTTTTTAAACTATCAAAAAGTAAAAATGGCTTCCTAGTATCTTTAAGGATGGAAGATACCCTGAATGCTTTGTGTTAGTGAATTTCTCTTCTATAGAAAGCCCATATTCCATAGTTTTCTCTGTATATCCATACAAAGTTTCCTGCTGCAAGTTTTCAAAAATCTCTGTGAAATTCACTTTTCAGTAATGCTTTAGCATTCTATCAAATTAGTTTGAGCTACAAGAGTATTGATGAAGTTTTTCACGTAAGTGGGTATAAGTAACATAAGTGCATCAAAACTGGGGTGCTGCTTACATGGAGGGGAAATTCTGGTTTCTGAGTTGTGACAATTTGGATTTGTAGTTCCGTAGAGCGGTTTTGCACTAGAAGTAAACTTACCTCACCAAGATACCCTCAATTTAAGTAAAATATGAATTTTTATGAAAAGTTATCCAGCCTTCCATTTCTGGTTTAAAAACAAAAATCCTGGTTATTCATCTACTTTTAACGCAGGATATAGTTTGGAAAAATAGCAGATACCTTTACAGAATTTGGAAGTGTGATACCCTCAGGTGTACTCCGGCTCTGCAATTCTGGCTGGAGATAAAATGTTCACAGACAAACATTTTCTATCCTTCTAAGTGCTTGTCCCCTTGAAAGTATACTTTTTGCGAGGGTAAGTGGGGAAGCAAGGAGCACAAATGTTGAACCCTTGTGACAATGCAATGGGCAGTAGAGACTTAGGGGTGTTACAGCATGTTACAAATGACACCAAATAGGCGATGAAAAGCTTTGTAAGGTTCCTAATCGGAGAGACAACAAAGAGTCAGTGATAGCTTTACTTGAGAGGAGAGGTTGCTAGGATTTGGTTTCCCGGTAGAAGTGTACACTCCACAGTGCACATGGGGAGACAAGTCTTACCTCTGCTAGCATCCTGGGCAGTCAGCATCAAGTAGCACCTAGTTGTCAGCCGAAATGTTCATGATCCATCCTTATAGGTAGTATCAGTATCCCTAAAGTTAATAAAATCAGAGTATTGTATGCTCTGAGAAAAAGAACCTGCCTTAAAAAGAAAATTACTATCAGCTGCTATATTTGCAGGCATCTGCAAGGTCATAGGATCAAAGATTTCTATTAACAAGTATTGGCTGCAAAGCACAAGTTATTTCTAAAACAAGCCTTGACAGATTTCTATAGCTGCTGTTGTAGAGAGTGATTATGGCTAGTAAGGACCACGATCATGAACTGCCCCAGGAGCCAGCCAGTGAGTAGCCTTTTACTGAGTTTTGTACCAACTGCATTTCATTGTTAAAACCTTCCTTTTTTTCCTCTTTAGCCTTTGTCTTTTTGTATATGTAATTTCAAAAGCTTTGTATTTGGAAAATTGCTTACCTGGAAGACGATGCGCTTGTGGTCTGATGATGTAAAACGAGCAATGGAGCTATTGGTAACCATGGTCCATGGTGTTGGGAAGTACCTGGGGAGCAGTGAACGAGAAGAGTGAGCTGTTCGGTCACGCTGACTGTAGGGGCTGGTGAGATGAGACCTAAGGCAGCAGCCACGGCTGGCACGCAGAACCAACACTATCTGCCTTCCCACCACTCTGACCTTGGAATTGCTTGTCTGACCACAGAGGAGTCTTGGTTTGGCATCCCAGGAATCGAAGGCAAATCACTGTTCATAGAAGGATTGTGGAAAGTCGAAAAATGGACAAGGGTGATTAAGGGCAGAGCTAAATATTCCTCTGGTGAAGTTGCTGGAATTGCATCAAGGCTAATCTTGGCAGACACTTTTGGGAAGCCTGTTAGTTATAAGAACAAGAGTGGTGAGAGAAGTAATGCCAAATTCTGCCTGGTCAGTGAGCAAGAAAAACCATTTGGGGTTTGTGGCCTCCAATTCCTGATGACCTGAATCTCATTAAACGGTACAATGACTATTTGTAATGCTTTCTTTATTGCCTAGCTCTTCCAATGCACAGGGGAAAGTCAGGCAGACTGCAACTTATCTCTTATCAGATGCCTTATGAATACATTACAAATTAAGCCCTCTGTCCCCTCCAAAAATGAGAGGTCTGGGACAAAGGTTGGCCTTACTTGGCCCATCTTGCCTACATGTTAAGGAACCCTTAGCAGCAGAACCAAACCAATTTGGGAGGCTGAAGTTGCAACGGGGAAAATTGCATTAAAAGCTTTACCAGCAAGATCCTATGTATCATGCGTAACAGCAGTTGTTCGCTTAAATTAGTGGAGATCATAGTTTCTGAAGAAAACATGATTTCTTTTGTGCCTCTAATTGACACTGTAAACACAGTTAGTAGATTAGTATGGTAACTAAAAATATCTCAGGAAGAACCCTAAAAGTGGAAGACATGATTGTCCTGCTAACTTGTTGCTGAAAGGAGCAAATGCACCTGAAGAGGAATTTCTTCACAGTCCTGCTTCTGCCTGCCTCACCTTGAAGACAGAGCTGTGGTTTTGGTGGGGGAGAGGGTAAGAAGGTATTTTTGGAAGGTGTTTCGCTTCCTGAGTTTAAAGGCCTTTTTCCTCTAGCCACCTGATGGCTCATTTCCAGGTATAGTGTGGATGCAGCAGTAACCATGGGAAGACATTGCCCAGTTACCCAGGATGTCTTTGCTCCGCTGCCCCTCTGTGCCAATACAAATGTCTGACCCAACACACACTTTGTTCTCCAGCGCACTGCAATTTTTACATCCTCGAGGAGGTTGTCTCCACTCCTGTCTGCTGCAAGGTCTGGGGACTTCTGGTTTTGAAAGCTGAGCTTCTCCAACCATTCACAAGAATCTAGGGTCTAAATTACAACCTTTTGATAGTCTGTTGTACGTAGCGTTGCTTGGCTGCTACTTAGTCATTTAGGAGGTCTTTCATATACTGTCTAAATCATATACTGGGCAACTGAGAAGCCTAACAGGCATGCTGGGAAATTTTAGTGATGATACCTAAATACTCTCAGTCTTCTAAGGGAGGGTTATTCCATGTGAGAAAGATTGACCATTGAACTAGCAGAGTGGCTTTGGTTTCACAGCCTGCATTTTCCCAACTGTCACCGTATTCTCCATCTGGAATGATCCAGGATTTTCCCATACCTCAGCAATTCTCTTTTTCCATTTCACCCCTCGCAAGGTGTGTACAGTGTTGTACTACATTCCCCATGCTGGGCTGTGGTACCATAATGTAGCAAATAGAGTTTGGCCAGGCTTGGTTTGGTTTTGTCTGGGAACCTGGAGGCTTACACTGGTCAGTTCCTGCCTCTCGGAGATAATTAAGGACTGTATATGCTGGTTTTGGTTCAGCAGCCATGGCTTGTAAGAAAGCAACATGATGCTACTCTGAGTTTGATGTAAATAATTTTGTGAGTGTACTGACTTCCCTACACAGGAAATGCAGGCCATAAAAGCCAGAAGCTAGCAAGAAACAATTTTTTTTTTGTAAAAGGCAAAGATTTTCCAGCATTTGGCTTTTCATCAGAAAGTATCAAATCAGGAAAACAGTAATTACTGACAAGAGTTTGGAGTGCATCGCTGAGCATGTTACACTGCCAAGGCACAAGTTCTCCACTCCTGGAAAAGTCCACACAAACCAGACAGGATGATTTGGTCTTTCAGTTGTCTGTTGTTTAGCACCCAGATGGTCTGTTCAGTTTGAGGGTGTGTGTGGGAGATCTAATGGGATGTAACAGAATGGCACTGACTCTATCTAGCCCAGTGTGAAAATGCTAGTTTATGCACCTGTTTGTCCTGCTGAACTGGAGAATAACATGTATTTCTGGCATGCTTGCCACATTGGCAATCTCCCTGTGCTATCTCATTGCTCACTCTGCTTTACTTACAATACATCTAGGTTATCTGTTACCAGCAGCAAAGCTGAGTCTCTGTTTTCTACTGATGGGAAATAAAATGAAAGACATTTCTAACATTTGGACTGGTGCTTGAGAAGTGCAGCTGCGCTGATAGCTCTGAGTGGAAGCCTGAGCTTTAGCGACTGCTGAGTTCGCGGCCTGAATTTGCCAGTATTTTTGCAGGGGTTTTGTCTCTGCTTCTGTTCAAGTGTATGCTTACAGGTGAGCGTGTTCAGTGGAGGAAAATGTAGACTGACCTCATGGTGTGGGGACAAGGGAGTTCTCCAAGCCCAAATATGACTATTAAACATGGGCCCAAGCTTTTCTTCGGGTGCTGCAGTTAGGTGAAACATTTGTGGACTTATGCACAGAACAGGCTGGCTTGCTAGCTGGTACCCACAGCTTCGGTCTTTCCAAGCAGAACATACATTCTGCAAGGACATGTTATAGCCAGGCCAGAGGACTGCAAGGGGCACAAAACAACCAGGCGACATGTTTGTTTCTGGCCACAACTACAACGGCTTGATAAACCATGGGCATAGATAGCCCTGGAGAAACTGTTTCCTCTTTCCTTAGCACTAAATGCTTCCCTACTAGATGAACGATGGTGAGGATTAAGGCAGCAGGGTGAGCCCTGTGCGGGTCATGCAACTGAGAGACTTAATGGATCTTCCTTAGAGCCTCCCTGTGTTGGGTCATCCCATCCCATCCCATCCCATCCCATCCCATCCCATCCCATCCCATCCCATCCCATCCCATCTGTGAGCCTGAGTGACTGCGGCCCCTGTGCCTTCGTTTGAAGTGAACGCTCTTTGTGCAGCTCTTGGCTTTCTGCAGATGTTTCAACTTGCCAGAAATTCTGGTGCTTTTCTGCGTGTATGAATTGTGAGGAATTAAACTGCTTATTGAACTGCCACACTGTGGATTTGTGATTTAAATTCAGAAGTGCTAGAGTTTTGGAATTCTGCTGTAAAGAATATTCCTTGGCTGGGTCCTTGGTGCCTGACTTTTCCAAGCAGTGGTGGTTTTCAGCTTGCTGCGTTCATTTCACGATCAGCAGCACAACTGCACAGCCCTCTTGATGCTACAGAAAGCACATACAAGACACAGGTACTCTGGAAGCTGTAATTCCAAAAGATTAAATACATCTGGCTCCTGTTTTTTTCCACAAACTCTTACGCTATATACCAGGCGAGTAGCTGCTCCCACAGAAGACCTCAGGGATCCCTAACACGAAGGCCAGATGTAAGTCTGGAACAGTCTTACTGATTTAGGTCTCTGGATTAGCAAGATACAGGAGCAGATGGCTGAGTTTCTGCACGTGAATCGTCCCTGCGAGGTCAGTGGTACTCCTCTCTTCCTTAAAGCACTCAGCTAAAAAGAGGACTTGGAGGCACAGTGGGGAGCACAGCCTGCTCTGGTGGGGGTCGCACCGGCCGCGCAAAGTACGTCACCCCCGGGGCCATCCGTGTCGGGCTGCTGGGGGTGACCCCCCATCTGCACCCCCCTTGCTGCAGAGCTCCTCCAATGGGTCCTGGGAGAAGCCCGTCCTGCTCCGCCTGGAGAGACGCAGTGCACCTCGGAGACTGGGAAATGGGCGTGAGGGGCTACACTTGGGAGGCTGGGGAGGGAACAGCCAGGCCTTCTTAAATGGGAAAGCTTTTAATTTAATGTCCTTTGTTTTCTTTTTAACAGCTTAAAATAAAAAGCTGAACAGGAGTGGAAATTAAAACTTCAAGTGCTTCTCGGTAGCTCTATTTCACTCACTGATGTTTTGCAAGTGGATCGAAGCTCTCTGCAGCCTGGTGTTTAAAAAAGTTCTCAGATTTAAAGGTAGCCTTTTGTGAGCACCTGCTGAAGGAGGTTTTCAGGCTGCTGCTTGTTTACAACTAGCTCATTACAGGCCTGCCGCAGCAATGTGCAAGGGGAGGACGAGGGAGGCTCCCTCCCTAGGTGAAACTCCCATGGCTGTAGCTTGTAACCCTCTGGAGAAGTGGGTACAGTACAAGAGCAGTTGCTTTTAAGGTTTGTAAAACAAATTATGACTGGCTACAACAGGAGAGCCGTGGAAGTAAAGAGCTGTGTCAGAGGGCGAAGACAAATCACTCTTTTGATTTAGATAATTTTGGGCTACAGAACTGCATTAACAACCAAGATCCCGCAATTGCTTGTGTATGCGTGTGTGTGCATGCACAGTTTTAAAAAGTCTTGGTATAGAAACAGATGAGTTGTGTCTGTCTCTGCCAAGTGCCATATGTTTACAGCTGAGTTCTAAAACACTTTAAAATAGAGATTTTTAATGGAAACACTGACGCATCCTTAAATATGTTGATGCTAATGGGCACCACCATGATAAAGCCCACAGAGGTTTTAAAAGATATATGTGTTGTTCTGGAAAAGGATATGCTGGCTTCTGCCTGAAGTGAAGCTTGTCATTTCAGTCCTTCAAACTGTTTGAATCTTCAGTGGCATCTGAGAAGCCCTGGATTATATCTAATGCATCAGATGGTGCCAGTATGTAGGAAAATAACGTGTTTGATATCTGAAAACTTCTCCAATTGCAATATGGGAACCACAGCCCTTTCCAGAACATGTAATTTTACCTATGTGTGTGTGATACACCACATAAAGGCATTCCAGCTTCTTCCCTACACTTTATTTCCTGAAATAAATCCCAATATGGAGCAACTGTTCTAGCTTTCTGTGTACTGGCTGCCATCACCAAACCCCTGCTTTTGTTAAAATTCCCCCCAGGAGAAGCTTACCTTCTTGTGGTCAACTTTATTCTTAATTATTTTCTTACAGATTTTAATTGGCTTCTGACTTCCCTACCGACAACAGCAGACAGAAACACGCTGCAGCACTTAGCATTGGCTGTAGCTACAACCATTCACCCGAGCTCTCGCGAGCGGGGATCCTTCCCTGTGGCTAGCGAGAGGCGGCCGGCTCGGGGCCGGAGTGGGGCGGCCATGCAGCGGGGCTGCCCAGCATCCTCAGCTCCCTCAGGACCGTGAAGCTCGCCTTCCCACGCTTGGTACGGCAAAGTGGATTGGTAATCCTGAGCGTGGTGGCATGGGCTGGACTTGAGCTGTGGTCTCGGAGGTAACACCCTCGTGGTGGAAAGCAGTGTGGAGCAGGGAACGGGGATGTTACATGCAGGAGGGCTGCTATTCTGCTGGGCGTTGCTGGAGCCTTTCCTGGGGCTCGCTACCACAGTCTTCCCTTTCTCTTGCATGAGACTTAGCGACAGCACATTTTTTCTGCGGCTGTGTTTTCTTGTTGTTGCATTTCCTTGTTGTTGCCACGGAACAAAATGTCCCCTGGCGCGGGGTCTCCTGGTGCGTGCCAGCAGCCCGCTGCAGCTGGAGGAAAGCCTCCTGCCCCCAGTGAACTATGTGGGATGAAACTATGTTGAACCGTAGGGTGAAAAATTGTGCAGTATGTCTGAGGAGACTCAAAGACAAGGCAGGGAGTGTTGTACGGTCAGAGTCCAGGGTCGTGCTTTCATGGGGAAGTGAAAAAGGGGCCAGGTTTCTTTGGGGTGAAACGCTTGACTGGGTGCTGACGGGAAGATGATGAAAAATCCCCATGACAGAGAAAAGGAGGTGACTCGCACTGTGGGGGTGATGTCCTTGCTGTCTTCTGAGCTGTGGTGTGACGGGTAGTTACTACAGCTGGGGGCAGCAGAAAACAGGCAGGCTGACAGACGTACCGATGGACTGCTTTTCCCCTCTGTGGGAGGTGTGCAATTCCTTTTGGATCTTGAGCAAATTCCACCTGCAAAACCCCCAGAAGCTTCCTAATTTCCAGTGTGCATCGGAAGGCACACGGGCGAGGCAGGTGCCGTGTCTGTCAGCAGGCGGAGCGGGGGGCAAAGCAACCCTCTCCAAAACCCTCTCAGGCCAGAGAGGCGAGCCGTGGGCTGGAAGGGGACAGCACGGGGTGGGATGGACACGGGTGTCCTCAGCTCACACCGGTGGCAGCTCCATCCTTTCAGCAGGCCAGGCAGGGGCCCAGCTGCAGTATTTCCAGCTACAATTTCACATCTATGTGCGTGAGGAATTTTTTGCTGTATACGCTCGGTGCAAGTGCGCAGTCTGCGAAGTGACCTACAGAGCCACCGCAAAGGCGCCAGCTTCCTGAAAGCCTGCGGTTCGTGCATGTGCATCTAATGTGGTTTCTTCCATAGAAGAGCACCGGAACATTTAACTCAATATCCTGAAGCTCCATGAGCTTATTCATCAGGTTTTCCTTCCAAAGTCTCAGTTTTCCCTCTGACCTGCCTTCCCTCTGCATCAGTCCCAGACAGAGATGGCTCTCTCAGGTTAGGGTCCTGTTCTTATGTAAAATGTTACCCTAGGGGGGACCCACAGCGTGTGACCCAGGTGGCAACAAAAAGCAAAACCCGTGCAACAAGTTCAGTCTTTAAACAAGGCCGAACTTCTGTGAATGGTGGGAGTTTACCTCAATAAACTTCGGAGATGTAAATAATGATGAGAAACCCACTGTTTGTATTAGACTAATCACAAATACAGCAGTGGCTATGTTACCTGAATAAATCACTCATTGTGAGCTGCTTTGTGGCTTCCTATCGTAATTAATAATTCCTGAATTGAAGTTGTCGGACAAGGGTAAACATTTATATGATGCTAGTACCTGAAGACCCCAGCGTGGGCCCATGTCTCCTTGCCTCGCCTGTGCCTCCAGCATAGGGATAGGAATCAGCACAGGCAGAATCCCTCTGTTCAAAACTATATGGCATTTCCCTGGTGACTCCTTTCCTTCCTGAGCCTGGTACCTGTCCAAGAAAGGAGAATGGCTGCTGCTGTGCAGTCTATTCTGGCTAATCAATCAGGTAGCATATGAGCCTCAGATATGAATCACAATAACATAATTCCTGTAATAATTGTAAGGAAAATTATAAGTTGGTAATACTTGTGGGATTGTTTACTATCTTCCGCAGAGCAGATCGAAATCGGAGGGACCAGGAGCAGCAGGCTCTTTGGCTTTCTGACACAGCTGGATAAAAACAGCTTTATCTGAATAGCACTGCTGTTAGCACAAGGTTTCTCATCTGTGCATTTTGGTTCCCCAACAGTGGGACAGTGGATGAGTTGGATCTTATTATTAACTTGTCTCAAAGTACCATGTAAAATTAATAAGCATAGAGAAAGCGTGCTTTCAGATCTTGAGAGAATTAAAGAGTGTCAGAGACAACATGGACTTCAAATATGTAATGGAAAGTAAGGTGCATTCAGGGATTTCTATAATAAAGATAATGGAATCCTTAAACGCAAGAGGGTCAATGAGCTTTTGTTTTGATCTTAATTGCTCTGTAGAAACTGCTCTAATGATGATATAGTTACAAAACATTGCTATCCCATCATGTTTACAGCAGGACTCAGATAATATTGATAGGAACCACCTGTGCTGTAACCACATTCCCAGACTGTGCGCCTCTGAGGTCTGTTGTTAAAATATAGTTTGGGAATTTGGTTTAGACACAGTCTGGGCTCAACAAAACTGAGCGATGCTTTAGATGAAGCCATCCAGTGTGACTAGCTGGTCTTCTCAACAGTTCCTCGTGGGATCATATTAAAATCAATTGCCTTAAATACAGCTTATTTAGCTGAGGCAATTTCTTCAGCTGATCTTGAACCAGTCTTTCCTCCCCTATGTACCTTTCCAGAAAGACAAAATTTAGTCTCTTCTGCCTAAACTATGGCAAGTTGCATGCTTCCATCTGCTCATACCAGAACTGACTGTGGGATTTAACTGCTATTGAGCAGCCTCTTCTGAAAATTATGGTAATCAAATGCTATCGTTTGCTTGGTAGGGACTTTTTAACTAGCAAACAGTAACCAGGTGTTTTGTTTTGTTTTTCCAGAGTGGCCCTCTGTAATCTACAGGACATGGCAGAAGTCAGCCACCCAGGGCAGCGACCTGTTCAGGTTTGAGCTTTGGGAATTTTCCAGGCTGGAGTGCCTTCCAGGCAGCAGGTAAGTTTGCGACATATGGGAAAAACACCTCAACACGGCTCCTAAAGAGAATGGCTGGAAGGGAAATTTTCCTTCATTGTAGGCGCTACATGGCAGATTTCTTACAGGTAAAGCAGGTTCTATTGAGTACTAAGTACAACATCATAAACAGGAAACCTAAGGGAAGCTGAGGAACCTAGCCTGTTGGTTAACAATGTTTTAAAGTCTGTGGTCCTGAAACACATATTGTCATTTCCTATTCAAAAGTTTTCTGGTTAAATCCACATGCAGAAGAGACTGTTCCCAACAGTCATCCTCACCTCTACTCCTCTCCAAAGAGCACTGCGAGGGTCGTGCTACAAGTATCCCCTCAGCAAGCAGAGGTGGGCTTTGGTGATACCTACTGAACTAGGTAATAACAGATTGGAGGACGCCTGTGGGTTATTTCATGCCTTTTTTTCTGAAGTGTGTTCAGTTCTTAGGTGGTATTTTAGGAGGACCAATTTTAAAACAGGGAAGTGTCAGCATGACATTCAGCTCATAAGAGTTTCCAGGATGGGACAGAGGGGTGTCTCTGCCACTCAGAGGTGTTACGCCAACTCCAAACATGACACAACGACCAAGGGTCTTGCAGGGAATGGAGGCTGATTTCACCCAAGAGATTTCTCCCACAGCAAGAAGCTGACAAAGCCAGGTCCCAAGGCACCCAGAGCTGTGTGGCTGGAAGAACATGCAGGTGTGCTTTGTTGAACTAATTCACGAATTATGTAAACTGCGCCCAGAAAGACCAAAGTCAGCTCAGGTTGCTGAAACTTGTGCTAGGACTGGGGCAGTCTAACTGGCTTCATAACTCATTTTTGCATCATAGCCGCTGTTGAGTGCAAGAGAATGAATAACTCCTCTGTTTCACTCTGTTGACGTATGTGCCTCCTGTTATTCCAACCAGTCCTCCCCAAAATGCTAGCAACTCCTCCACCAATGTTCTTTTAATATGGAGGGTGAGCAAAAATAATTTATTTACAGCTACCAACCAAACATAGATTGTAAGTTTTTGGAATGTCTGATAGCAGCTTTTAAAGGCATATTTGCACTGATTTCAGTTAGCTTGGAGAGCAAGATGAGGGAGTACTCTTCAGCACAGGCTACCCAAAGTAGGCTTGCTACGTGCATAGTTGGATGATTATTTTGGGGCCTAAGTTCAACAGAACAATGAATTATAATTTCCGTATAATATTTCTATTATCTCCACATATTTCTGTACATTCAAGTGGGAAGAAAAAACCTGCTAAATTCACAATTACATTAAATGAGCTGAATACAATGCATACATATGTGTAGCTCTGAAAGAGAATGATCTTCATACGTGAAAACCGAGAGATTCAGAGTCACTGGGCAGTACACATTTGCAAAAACAGACCAAATGCAACAGTTGGAGTCACTGGAGAGCTAGATAGGAATTTGGGGTGGGAAAAAAAGCCAGCAATGTGTATTATTCATCATTTGTCATTTGCAGTTGAGGAAATGGAATGCCCTCTGACACGTCTGAAGAAGTTCATGATTTATTGGAAGTAGTGAAAGAAGTGTAAAGCCAAATAGTAATATAAACCCCTGGGGATGTCTTGCTACAGTCTTTTACATAGCATTAGAGCCACTGTAAATGGTTGGACTAAGACAAAAATCCTAGCAAACATTTGGTATTAAATGCTTGAGATATGAAACTATTCATGCTTTGAAGTCAAGAGATTTTAGTCTTGTCCAGCATCGTCATACTAAGAACTGCTTCCTTTATTTAAAGATCATTCAAACTCACATAAACCAAAGACATTATGATGAGACTCCTATTCTCCTTCACTCCTTCACTCTACACCCGTCCTCTTTTTACTGGAGGTGTCTGGGATGATGAATGGCATTAGCTACAGCACCTCAGCTTTGTGGACCTGTTGTCACAGCAAGAGAGCCCTATTACTTCACAATTATCACAGTGGGCATTGTATGAGGTTTGCTTTTGATCTGGGATAATATTGCCACTATTTATTTTCAGTAGCCAGTACACACAGAACCATTTCATATAAAGGGGCCAGATGGAACAAAATACTCAAAGGCTTAAAAAGGTAGTGAAACAATTTGGGTAACTGTTTTCCGGATATTACCTCTAAACTTCATTTCTGCATGCAAGCCTAAATGAGCAGCAGAAACTTCCTAAACTGGAAATCCACGAATACTCCTGAGACACAGCATCGCTTCAACAAATGATACGTACACAGCCGTTCATGCCTGGACTCGATCCTACACAACCTGACATTTGTGGAATGAACACTCACTGGTTTCTTCCTGCTGCTGCATTGCAGGTTACTTGCTTTGCATTGTACACCAGGAATTCCATGCATTAGAGCATGGATGGAAACAAGAAGAGGAGGATATAGAGAAAACTAAATCAAGAATTCACCTGTCGCGGATCCAAGCACCAGAAAGCACATGCTCTCGAAGTATGCTTTCTATGGTCTTTTAAATAGCACTCAAGCCACTGTAAATAGTTGGGCTTAGACAAAAACAAGTGGTGTTGGAGAGGTAGTCTGTAGCTGTATGTAACGACTCTGAAAGTCATCTAAATTCTTGCGTTTTGTCCTCAGAAAGTGCTTTTCCTCTAAATGATCACAAGTGTGAATTTGTCTTGGAAATAAGCAGCAATACACACACAAAAGGCAGCAGATCAGACTTCGTGCATGGTAAGCAGGGGAAAAATCCAAACCTGGTAAGTTACCAGTGCAAGTTAGTTCAGTTATTCAAATGTCAAGAAAGTGTGCACAGCAAATAATATGGAATAGTGCTGTAAGTGATATCCTAAGGCAGGAGAATGGGAACCACATGTCAGTGTCAAGTAGCTCCTTGCAGTTATAAAATGGTTGTGTCAAACAGACCAGGGTTAAACTCAGCTTCTGTGTATTAAAGTGGCATGCAATACTCTTGCAGTTTAAACACCAAGTTCCTTTCTGTTTTTTAATTGTCTCATTTTTGCATGTGCCAGAACACATCGTTATTAGTATTAGCCCTTACCATCACTCCCCTGTCATTATTTTTGTTTTTTCCCCTATACCAGACAATTTCAGCAGCCAGCTTCAAGAATGGAAGTGCACATTTCAGCTGATTTCAGACACAAAGATTCCAAATTCCGACATAGTGCATGGCGCTGAGTTCACGGTCTGGCAGTTTGGCCATAGAAATCGTCAGCCATTTAAGCAGAGTTCAGACACAGCTTGGCAATGCTGCTTATAGCCCGGAGTAGACACAGCTGAAGATCGGGAATGCCTGGTGAGTTTTTCCTAAGCATGCTGCAGGGCAGGCACATCTGTGTTTTGCAATGTGTGCAACCAACCAGCCCAAACAGTTGATAAAATGTTCCTCTGTCGTCCGTTGCCACTGAGGTCTCTGGCACCCTTCACGAGTACCTCAGCATGTAGTAACATCTCTTTTCTGAGAGAACAGTATCATGATTTGGCCTGTCTTGTCTAGTCTCATTTTCTTCTTTGATTCCACCCCCTTCCCCTCCCCCCAAATGATGGGTACTCGTAGCTTAGTGTGATGACTTCCCAGCTGCCTGTCCCCTTTGGACAGTCTCTCACATGATCTATGTGGAGTTGTGTTGTCCATTGTATTCTCCATTGCCTCTCAACAGTGAAGGCACCTTCCATCACGCGTTGCTGTCAGCTAGGCCACCCCTTACCCTTCCTGCGAAAGGGGTTAATGTTCTGGAAACTACCCAAGCTTCCTCTTCCTTGTCCAGCTGTTTTTTCTGCCGATGAGTTGACAGAGTTAGGAAATTCGATGCAGTTGCCCACAGTTTCCACTACCTCAGTCCCTTACAGGGCTATATGCCATGAGGCTATATGCCATGTATGTTGCCTTTCAGTGCATGTGTGCTGAAGACTACCTATGACAGAAAAGCACTAGAAGGGTTCTGTAGAGACCGTAAGTGAATACATAGATGGAAGTGTAAAAGCAGGATCGAAAGCACTGGTTTAATCTCGTTGAAATAAACACTTACAGCTTTTCTGACCTTTTCCTGTAGATCATGTCAAGCCCTTCATCAAGTTCAGTGTGATTTAAAATTTAGAGCAACACTCCCTTTAGGCTGTTACATTAAAGTCCAGATGCAAGTGAATGTTCAGTCTCAGTCTGAAATTTTCCACCAACTTCCAAGTTCATAACCTGCAGGCAATTGCAAGAAGGTTGGCTGCACATGCCTATTCATTGATCCCAAACAGGGACTCTTTGTACACAATGGCAGAGGGATGATGTTGTTTCCCCCTTACTGCTTTGAAATAAAGATGATTTCCTAACATGGACATTTTTTGAGAACCTGCTTTTGGTACGTTTTGTTCTAATCTTTAGTTTGCAGGCTATTTTCTTGTTTACTGAAATATGATAAAGAAATATTTTTCATTACCCTAAAATTTATACCTCCTCTGCAACATCAAATATTCTGCAGCTGCTCTAGTTTTCACTTGAGGACACAGATATGTATCATGTTAAGAACAGGAGTGAGGGTGATGTAAACAGGACTTTGGGAAACCATCTTTGACTTTGGTCGAGGAGGTAGGGCGGAATTTAACAACACTTTCTAGAGGAACAGCTCATATCCCAGGGACATGAGTGAACATGTTTCAGCCACCTACCTGCTGTACTCCTCCTGGTTTGTGCTAGCAGGGAAGGAGTCTCCCCCAGCCTGAGTTGCAGTCTCCCAGTCCTGGACACCTCTGATTAGCAGCACCGTTTGGCAGTACTGTGTTGCAATTAATTTGCAGCCCCAGCTCCAACTCCATGCTCTGTTTCTGCCCTGTGATTTGCTTGAGGTCCTACATGAGGCCAGATCCTTACCCCAGGCTCAAAGGATACTTCTTCCCTAGTCAGCAAGTGGCCTTTTCCCACTGTGTTATGCTGCTAAAGCAGCTTTTGAGGGACTGGAAGATAGAAACACTCTTTAGATGGATGCAGCTATTCAGCCTCATACTGAAATCTGGTCCAAGTGATCACATTTCTAATATCCCAATGGTGTAATTCATGCGTTTACAGTGTCATTTATGGTCTACACAGCTGTGGTGCACCTTCCCCAGTGACCAGCCAGTCTCAGGCCTGTCTGGGCACCTTGCTTGTTTTGGCGAAGCCTGTTAACCCTGCTCCTGTTCTTAGCTCATGTCCAGGAGCGAGGCAAGTAGGGGTACATCTTATACTCATTCCTTGCCTGTACGTATGCCATTAAAAGGAATGTAATAATGTAGTATGTTTATTATTGTTAATAATTTTCTATAACAGGTTTAGGTTATGGGGTTTTTTAGCCTAATAACATCTTTTCCAGCAAGGCAGGAAAAGGGTTCTTCAAATGACCACACTGCTTAGAGATGAACAACTCAACCCCAAATCTGTTACCCGAGTCCCACCATGCTCCCCTGCCTGAAGGTTTCAGGAGTTTGGAGTTTGTGTGGGGGTGTTGCCCCTTGGCCACCCCTGTGACTTCATGGTTACCAGAAAATCACACTGATTCACTCTGCTGGCGCCTCTTGCACATCCTGTGTTTCTTCAGACTTCCCCATTCTCTTTCCTTCTCTTTCCACCTCTTCACCCCCATCCTTCACCCCCATGTGCTATTCTGAGGTTGCAAACCATGCTGTGCCAGGATTTCTCTTCTTGCCCATGGTCAGAAGTCTTTGCTGAAACTGAGCTTTCTTACTGAGCACCTTATGTGAGCTATGAAGATCAGTAGTAACATAGGAAACTGCAAAATCAGGCACATTTTTAAACCCTGCGAATTAAATTAATTTCAATTTCTTCTCATGCTGAATAGGGAACTGCATTAAAATTGGGAAACAAAATTATTTGTGAAGCAAATATGTTTGTTTCATGTTAAGACATCTATCCTAAGTTTTCTCAACTCCTCTTCTGCCTCTTCACTTTGAGAAAAAGACACAGTCCTCCTCCCCTATCCAAAGAATGGAATGAAATGAAACATCTTGGTTTGGAGTCAGGTTATGAATTTTGATCCACAATGAATCTTCCCCTCCAAAAAAGAAGATAAACTCCTCTAGGTTGGCTCATAACAAAGAACATGTTCTTGGTGTCACCAATAAACTGAATGAATCCATTATTCACAGAGCTTGAGGGAAAGGCCTGCTTTGAGTCAAGGGCTGGAAAATGAACTTGATGTTACATCTGGCTTTGCCGATCCTCAGAAAGGGATGATGCTTGAGTCAGCTACAGACTGGTGATGTCCTCAAGCTCCCAGCCTTGCGTGGTAGGGATGTGAAGTATGACAAGATGGCCTTAGACAGAAGCCTGGTGTGGATGTCAGTACCTGAGTGCCTTTTTTACACCTCTACTCAAAAGGTCCACCACAGCAACCTCCACTTTCTCCATCTGGGTGCAGGGGAGCCATGAGCACAGTGGTCTTCCCTGGAGGTGATGAACATTACCTCAGTGATGCTCCCAGACCCACTAATTCTCAGAGCAAATGCACTGAGGTAGCTCATCTGAACCAAGTCTGCCATTCAACAGCACGTCGCGTTCAGTGATTAGGCTGGAACCCGCTGCTTTACTTCCCAAGTTTTATTAATTTCAGTGTATATTGCTGTTGGCTGTGCTTCTCAATAGCTGGTGGGTTTTGTGCTACAGATGGAAAATAGGCACATACAAGGAGCTACCTTCAAATGCAAGCCTCGAGGGGCCTGAACTTGAGAACATTAGCGTGTGCTTGTGGTGTGCCACCAAGTGCAGGTGGGCAATTCAAAAGCATCTGCACCTCTGCTTACACAGGCTGTGTTCAAGGACTTTCCTAAGTGATGTGAAACAAAGTAGACATGGCAGAAAACTGTGCTGCTAGAGCAGCTCCTCAGCACCGATGTCCCCCACGAAGCAGGAGAACATCTGGGCCATCTAACTGCCTTGATGGGTGCTCACATCTTTGTGCTGACGCACGAGATGTTTCACTGCCTGCAAAGCAGGAGGATTGTGCTCAAGCTAATGCATCTGAGCATCCTGGGAGGGTGAGAAGTGTCTGGGTGGGATTCCAGCTGAAAGGGCACCTGGGCTGTGTGCTGTCAAAAAGAGCTTGAATTGTGTTGTAAAGTCACTGTAGCTTCACCAGCCAAAGTTGTGACCATCCTACTGTTCCCAGCCGATGGAGAAGGGATTCCTTCCGCTGTTCCTGTGGCAGGATGAAAAGCATTTGGGGATGCACCTTTCACCCTTTGCTCCCCCGTATTTGGTGCTGGGGTGCTTGCCTGGGCTGGGGCCTCAGCCATGCTAGCCTCTCCTTCCTGTGGCTCCTCATTGAGTGGCACCCCGGAGAAGAGGGTCAGTTGTTACCGTGCCCACCTTACACAGCACTTTTAGGGTCTGTACAAATATCAGTTGACATTGCAGCATCTGCATGATGTTGAGTGTGTATTTAACCAAGGAAACCCAACTTATTCCCCTGGTTCTTGGGAGATAAGGGATGATCCAGGGCTGGTGGGCAGCACGGTCAAGGGGTGACTCATCCCATCGGCTCTGAGGAGGAAATGAGCCTTTCTCCACACCAGACTTCCCTTTCTTCTGAAGGACAATAGGAGAAGAGAAACCTAAACTGCAGAAGGAACAACGTAAATCAAGAGGAAGCAGGAAAAAGATGGAGTAAGACAGAGTGGCAGAAAGCAGGACTAACTGCCACAAAGCAAAGGTGTGACTCTGAAAACAAACCCACAGAATGGCAGCGGGAGTTTACACCGAGTCACCTCTGGGGAGATGGATTTGCTGCAAGGGCCGTTCTCTGTGTGGCTCCACTCCTCTGACACCACCTCTGGCTGCACAGTGTTGTCCTCGTGTCCGTATTTCTTGTTCAATGGACACCAGAGGTGAAGGCAGGTAATGGCAAATGGGTGTGAGTTCAGTTAATCAGGACACAAAACCCTTACACCGTATGTTGTACCTTAGTTCAAATGGGCCAAGTGTACCAGGTGAAAATATGCAAACTGTTTTTCCAGTCTCTCTCCCTCTCTGTTACCATCTCTAACCGTTGGGTGTTTTGGGTAACAAAGCACAGGATATAGTGCAGAAACCACCATCATTTTTTTGAGGCTAAGACTCTGGCACCTACAAAATCAATAACATTAGGAACACAGGGTATTGCACAGGGCTTGTTTCTTGACCCATTTCACTGATCTGTTGCCTTTATATTAAAAGTGTACCCATCAAACATTGTTTATACTCCTTCCTCCCTATAGAACTTCTAACTTCACAGCTTCTCTCTGGCCTTTCTTCACCTGTGGCATTTTTGTTTCTACAGCAGCTCTGAGAGACCTTCCCCTTCCTTTGAAAATGTATTTGTTAAGAAGTTAAATTTTTCATTGGAAATGTGAAGGGCCATCTTGTGCCTTGTCTTTTGTCTGGCCTCTGAGGTCCTCCCCTGTCCCCTGCTCTGTCCCTGTGCCTTTGGTGTGCTCAGGGCCATGGCACACAGAGAGCTGGAGGGAAGTAAAGTGTCTGTCAGCTCTTCTGGAGGCCCTGCAATGTACTGCACCTCCCCTCTGGTGGTCAGGAGTGACATGTGAGAATAATTTCCGGGGCTACTGGGAGAGAAATAATTGAAAATAGGAGCAAAGGTTCAGATGCAGAGCATCTGCTCGGGGCTTCTCTTGTAGACCTTGCACTGTCTAAAAATTCAGGTGTCCAACAACAGCAGGGTGGCTCAGAGGTCAACACAGGACCAGGGCAATTGATGGGAAGGGTAGTGCCATTCCAAAAGGTAACCCCCCAATTCCCCATACCAGGTTAGCAGGTACCTGGAGTGAGTCAGGAGACATGAAGCCAGATGTCCTCCTCTGCTCCCGCTCCTCCCCTGCCTGGAGCAGGGCTGTATCCCCTCAGGACCCAGAGTATAGTGACTACCTTGGTGCAGGGCAAGCAGGCTTTGTTGCTTGGAAGATGTTTTTCACTGTGCCAGTGCTACCCTCTGCCATTGCACTTGCTGAGGTTCAGAGGGTTTCTTCAGAAAAGGGCCTTGGGTCAGGACTACCTTGTCCCACCAGATGCCAGGCTATGAGGTTACAAAATCAGGTTTTTGTGAGTTTTGCGTTTTGGTTGTTTTCTTTTTTCTTTTTTTTTTCTTTTTTTTTTTTTTTCCCCCTCTGGCTTCAGGGCACTCATAATTTTGAGTGGTGAAGGGGAAAATTTCAAAATGGAGGGTGAGAGGTGTCCCTGCCTGGAGGACTCAGCCAGGGAAGGATGGCCCCATGGGAGCTGCGGGGACCTGGCTACATGCCTTCAGGCTGAGAAGGAAGCCAAAAACAGGCTAAGAGCTGACTTTACTTCTTCATTTACATTTGCAACTATGTTTCACATTTTATTGACTGTATGTGTGAACACACAGGATTTATTTTCTTGGAAATGTGCAAAGGAACTGGAAACATTACAGGTATTGGTGAAAAAGTGCATATAGCTGATTCTCATTTTTAAAACATGCAACTTACTTGAAAATGCTTCTTCTTCGTCTGGGGAGGGGGGGCTACAGGGAGAGCAGAAGAAAATACTGTTTGGCTTCGGTGACCAATCACACCATCCAACTAGTGAGCAAGGAATAGCTGTGGCACCGCATTCACAAGTAAGTACACAGTCTGCAAGATGTTCCCATGCATTATTCAGTGAATAATTCTAAATAATGAAAACACTGAAATCTGTGTGTAGATGTAATATGAGGGACCACAGAAAATGCATTGTTCAATAGGAGAAGCTGACCCAGCTCTGGTGAAGAGCAGCAGCAACCGTTCAGGAAACCTGTGAGTCTGTGCAAGGTGAATTCACTGTGTGCCAGCAACAGTGACCCAAGCCCAGCAATCTGTAGTGGCTGGTAGGTATCATTTAAAGTGACGAAGCAGTTGCAAGACTACGTAAGCTTCACCCAGAGGCTACACCTTCTCTGCAAAGCCGCCTTCTGAGTCGTTTTCATTTTCCACATGGCCTCCTCTGGAGCTGACCACAGTTGGCCGAGAAGCAGCTGTGGTGCTGGGCAGCACCTGCACGGCACCAGCCTGGGGTTTGCAGCACATGGTGGTCCTGGCCCTGCTGGTGAGCTGTGGGTACTCAGACTCCAGCCTATCCCCCCACTTAACGTTACGTATCCATTGGGACCTTTGTCTGTAGCTTAGGCTTGTGTTAATGGCAATGCACAGGTTATAGTCTGCATCAATTCTTGCAGGCAAGGTAGGTACTTATTTTTATCAATTTGGGGGTGTAACAGCTTTGCATGCATTCGGTTGTTTTATTCTGAGCTGTAGCACGTATTCAACCAGCAGAGCGATAACACTTCCTTCCCTTAAGGTACCCATCAAAGTAATCATATGGGTAAAAATAGCTCATGACCAACACCTTCCTGGAATTTTATTTCCCACATTATGATCTAGAGGAGAGGGGCTAAAACTCATAGCTCTTGTAGCAAATTTCCCTGTTGTTTTTGAAATGTTCCAACCTGGTGCAAGGCAAAACCTTAGGAAAGTTACTGGAGGGCCATAGGGAATAACAGTGGATTTATACTGAAACAAGAAACCTAGATCATGGTAAGGTGTTTTGCCAAGCCATAACTTGTCATAAGGCCAAACACAGGTGAGTAAATTGTAGCAAAAAGTTGCACTTGCTTTTATTGATTTTTGATTGCATTTTTATTTTCGTCCACATAGACAATGTGTTGCTGGCTTGCAATTAGACCTGACAGTGGGGGAAAGAACAGTAACAAGAAATTGAATCAGTCATTTGTTTGAAGGCAAGCCAAAAACAACAGTATGGAGAGAAAGGAAGGAACTTGTGAAAGATCTGCTTACTGCTGTATTTCCGACATTCAACTCCTTAGCTTTAATAGTGCTTAAAATACCAGTCACAATTTGTGGCTGTGAAGGAAAATACGCAATGTTTTCTGATGATTGAGTGGTTTATTCTAAAGACACCACAGGAGAAGAATGTCTTGGGGCTTCAGCAGGTTTTAAATGTTGTACAAGAAGTCAGAAAGAAATTGATCTAAAAGATGCAGTAAATGGATTTACAAGTCTTATTGACTACCCTACTGAGTTACTGCTTCCAAAAAGCTCTGAAGTCCACATCTGCACGAAAGGCTTTCCTTTCAGATATTCAGCCTGCACAATGTGCAGGCATTCAGCATTGATACATGCTTTTATTTTTATTGGAAAAATACAGGAGGCAGGCTGATGAAGTTCTTTTTTTTTCTCAGGTTTTGGCAATCTGAAATCACAAGCAGAGTATCCATGTTCTCCTCATGCAAACCCTCAAAGTCTTGGGATGTTGTGATGGAACACGAGCCGCACTTAATCTTACTTTAATCTTTACACAAGAGCCAAAGTGCTGTGGCTGTATAACCATTAGCAACATAGGTTTTATTCAAAACACTTCAGAAATCTGGATCAGCTTGTGTTTTCACTAGAACCACAAAGTTGGATGGGAGAGGCTGGATGCTTTTGCCTCTGCCCCTCGAAGCTCTGACCCCTGACCACTGCGAGAGAGCACGGCTGTTATCTGAGCGCCTGGAGTCACTGCCCGCCGTGCCATCATGCCTTCTTGCACCTCCGTGCCCGTTAGAGGCTTGTCAAGATGAAGAACTGGCCACAGAGTGGCTTGGTGAGGAAACTGTGTCTGAAACTGTATTCTGATTTGGCATCATGCAGTAGACATGACCTCCACCTTTGGGGTTTGGGAGTGAAACTGTTCTGGCCAGCATTCTCTCATTTGAGGAGCTGTAGCTGTGGGAAGGGAGTTTGGGTTATTATGGAGGGAGAAAGTGTGGTCTGAAGGGAGCAGCTTGGGAAAAACATAGACTTCTGCCTTTAAACATAGGGCTCTGAGGCTACTGTTGTCCCAGGAATTTGGGCCGGAGCTCCCATGGCCAGTTCTGGAGAGCACCCAGCTTCTCTGTCACTATAACTGAGGACGGCGGGTCCTGTTGGGAAGTGTGGTTTCCTCAGCAGCTCTGGCAGTTGTCCTTTCCTGGAGTAGCTCTGCTTGGCACTGAACAGAGCTGCAGCAACACTCTTCAAGAAAGCCACAGAAAAGCAGAAAGGACCCATGAGTCCTCTAGAAAGGCACAGAAAAATATCTCATTCCTCTGCCCCCAAAGTTTGTTTCCTAACCAAAAGTGTTCTTTCACAGCATCTCAGCATTAGGTTCCTTTCTGCAGGAGATGATTAATTTTAAGCTTGAGGGGGGGGAAAAAATGTAATTTTAAAGTTATTCCAGTTTATTTAAGGAAAACTACAAAGGTATGGTCTATCCTTTCTTTGTACCTTCAACATGGAGAAAAACTGGCAGAGTTCAAGCTAGGCAGAATTTCACCTGCATTTTAGCTTGTTGAAGGACAGCCATTAACGAAATTTTGAACGTGGTTCTCTCAGGGTTAACAACCATGGAAATGCTAGACTGGGCAGGGAATCCTTAATATCAAGCCTCCGAAAGTCTACTTTCATTTTCAAAAGCTTTTTTTTTAAATCAAATACACATCAAAACAAAGTACATGAAGAACAGAGGAATATCTGTTTTCTAAAAGACAAAAGTTGCAAAGAAAATTTTTGTACCATTTGTAACTCTATTTTGTCTTCTAGGTCAAAACAGCTGTGATATGTTGGAAAGGAGGGAAAACAAGAGTAAAACTTCAAAACAATGCAACGTTTCATTGTTTTTTTAGAACTGAAGCAATCAAAACTTTTTTTCTCTATTTTTCTCAACACCATCCTTTTTCTCACCAGAAAAACGTCACTGTCAAATGTGGAACAGGCTCTCCTCATTCCTAAGGGCGTTTCTTCACTGCATCTCTAGCTCTGAACATATCTGTGCTGCTTCAACCAATTTAAATCAGATCAAGTGAAACAAGCGGAGTGATAGCAGCAAGCGGGTGCTGTAACCAGGTGAACCTGAGAGCCTCACCGAGCAAACCATTTACCCACACTCTCGGTCAAGCTTTTTGCCTATGTTGAGCTTCATGTTGCTGTAACATCCTGCTGGCTGTACCCAAGCCAAACAACTGCCAAACTGCCTTGCCCATGTACGTCTGGACAAGCAGCCGGTCTCAGCACTGATTGCGGCAGCGACACACGTCGGTCGCGGGATCTCTCCATCGCCACCATCCAGGCCTGCAGTTTGGAGGGGGTAATCCGTGAAACAGTTATTGCAGAGTACTAGTTTCCAAAGATTTGTTATCAGCCGTGTGGGAACAGCAGCTTGAGTAAATTTAGATGAAGATTAGAAAAATATTTCCTGCCTGTGAAAGTAGAACAATATGCCAAGAATGTGTGTGGAGCCCATAATTTGGTGCTTTTCAGCTCCAGACTGGAAGGAACAGCCCTGCAGGGAAGGACGTGACTGCTCTAAGTCATTTATCTTCATCTCTGCTTTTAAAACTCTACATTTGTATATACTAGGGTACCTATTGATACATGGGGGTTAATGTAACTCCATATGCGAATAGATTGCGAAGGCACATGGGGTGATGTCAGCACACCTTGTTTTGAATGGTATACAGGTTGTGCCCTTGCATGAGGGGTCGTGGCAGGGGGAAAGGGTTGTCAGGCTCTGGAATGGGCTGCCCAGGGAGGTGGTCGAGACCCCATCCCTGGAGGTATTTAAAAGAAGGATAGATGAGGTGCTTAGGGACATGGACCTAGACAATTCTATGATTCTATGGTTTAGTGGTGGGATGGCAGGGTTATGTTAACGGTTGGACTTGATGATCTTAAAGGTCTTTTCCAACCTAACCGTTTCTATGATTCTATGAAAGGCTGGTGGCACACGTCGTCAGCCAGGAAGAGGTGTTGGCACCTTCACTGTCCAGCTCTTCCTCCCCTGCAGCTGCACAGGCCTCGTACATCGCCAGGACTGCGCTCACCTTCCATGCGTGTCTGAAAGTTGGGAATTGGAAAGGAGGTACAGTCATGAGACTGGAAACACCAGCACACCGGTGGGGGAGGAGGGAAAAAGGGGTAGTAGGCAGGGAATGAAAGGAGAAATTAAATCCCCTGTGGCACCAGGGTAAATCTCTGCCTGGAATACGTTTCCGGTACGAAGTTCTCGTGAAGTAATTTTGGGCATGCAGCTAAACCATGTCAGCTGTTCCCTGATTACAGACCGTGAGAATGCTCTCGCCCGTGGTGTATGTGGAGCAACTCTTTCCCTGAGGCGGGGAGAGAGACGCTGGCGTGCATCTGCCCCGGAGTGAGAGCATGCCCACAGGCGGCTACCCAAGCAGCCAGCAGCACCCTTTTCATTCACATCTCCTCTTAGCCTGTGGTAAGCTGTTTGTGTACCATAGGCAAAGACCTTAGGAAGAAAAAGGCTTGTTTAAGACTTAAATATCAGCTTGCTTTTTTTTAAAAAGGAGGGAGGATTTCCTGCCTTATTTTAATCTGGAATTTGTTTATAGCATTTACGTTTGAGTTCAGTAAGAAGTTATCAACACTGACAAAGAAAAACTCAGTAGCTCTACAGCAGTGTCACAGATGATGCCAGCAGGGCCTTTGGCATCATGTGATATGATTAATACGAAATTCTCTGCTGCTGCGGTATATCACTACAGTGTTTAACATCTTTTTCTCAATGGATGCTGAAGGTGAGCATAGGTGCAATTCATTATTCTGGGCACAAAATCCTCTGCTACGAACCACAATACACCATCATTCAAATGAGCCACACACAATAGGAGAAAAATATCCAGGCAGATTTTTTTTCCTCTTTCCTTCTGCAAGGATTTTTTTTGTTTTTTCCAAGCATGGTAATTATAAGCAGGCAGATAATTTGAATATTGAAGCATATGGGATACAGGGGTGTCCTCTCTGTTTTATTTTGTACATAACTACTCTGCAATTATGATAACAACTGGGGCTCTATTCAGTCTTGCTACACAATGATCTTTTTTTTTATGGTGCATTTTTTCAGGTTTTTATGCTAAAAACATACCAATGGAGTAAAATCTGTCTAAATTGTTCTGTAAGTTTTACTTTTAGAATTTTGTTTTGGCGGGTATCGGTCCCTTAATTTCTGTGTTTTAACATAGCTCAGCAGACATTTTTTCTTCATTTTTCTTTGCTATGCCATTATCTTTCATTTCACTCAGAGTACCATTGGAATACATTTTCCTGTAGTATTTTTGGTGGCACGTGTAATGGAAAACACAGTGCGCTACACGTCCTTTTTGTCAAGTGGTTGTTGTGTCTGTGTGCATGTGGATACAGAGATAATAGATACATTTTAGTCATTAATTATAGACTAAGTCATTTTTGTCTGATAGAAATCTCATCTATTTTAGGAAGATGACCACTGCGTAACAGAAGAAAACAATGTGAGCACTGGACAAAGGATGCTAAACAATTAAACCTTGAATGCACAAATCTCATTACTGGATCCCTTTTGTGTCCGGCCTGCTGTATTTCACGCTGCTGTCGATGACTGGGGTTCCCACTGACCCAGCCATCACATAATTATGAAAAACAGGACATGCACAACAATAACTACAAGGGCGCTGAAAGGAAATTACAGCACTGTGACCGTTTGCCACGTATACAAAGACTAGCACCAAGATGACAGATGCATGGCTCAGAAATGGCCAGCGCGGCCGTGGAACTCGGAGAAGCTCGTCCTGGGAAGCGCCTGGGAAGGTTCATCTCGCTCACCAGCTCACGCTGGTCGCAAGAGCTGGGATTTGGGTGCGGAGGGACAACTCGGTCGGCCTTAGCAGCTGGAGAGCATGGCCTTCCCGTGGGGAGCTGCTCCGCTGATCGGTCCCCAGCCACGGGGCACAGTGGCCACCAGGAACCCCCCGTCCTTGGTGCCTAGTGTGCAGGCGCCCTGTGCTTTCATGTATTGCTCCAGACTCCAGACTGGAAATGACATCTGGAGGCAACGTAAGGAGGAGACTACACAGCCCCAAAGCCCTCCCGCTCTTACAGTGTATGACAATTTGCGCTTTGATTTTTTTCCGTGTTAGGCGTCGCAACACATCAAAGAAGAAAGAAGCAATGAAACTGTGCTGGGGAGAGCACTGATGCTGACATGTTTTGCAACAGCAATCCCTTGTAGACTAATGAAGGCTCTGCTTTACACCTCAGGGTACATGGCAGCAGGCATGCTGCTGCATACAGCCATGGAGCTATATCTAATGACACCAACCTCGGGTGTCTACCTACCCCGCGACAGCAAGGGTGCAGCACATGGGTCCCTGGGGAGACGGGCTTCTTGCCTGGAGCCCACTGCTGGCTTGTTCAGCAAAGAAGCAGGCGTGACACACCTCCACCGTCCTCTGGGAGGGAGAAACTGACCCTGGAGGGAAGCCCAGGCTCTCAGCAGCCTGAGGTACAGCGGGTATGGCTCCACCCATCTGGATAGATACGGGTGCCAAAAGGGCTCTGGTTCTTTCCAGCCTGGCCATCACATGCGATGAAGGTGCATGAGGTGCACGTGCAGTGCCACTGACAGAGGGGTCGTGAGTCCCAGCAGGCATCAGGGAATGTCTGTGCCTCTGGGGCACCCAGGCTTCTGAACATCAGCCCGTGTCTGCAAAGGCCTTGTAGACCAGCAAACGTGAGTCCCTGCAGCCTCTCTGGTTTGATTCCCGTGCACCCACATTTCCCAAAGCCTCTGTGGCAAGTCCTGTGGTGCGACATTAACGCGAGGCTCTTTCCTGCAACGCACAAAGGGAGATGCTAAAAGGCATCGGGTGCTCTGCCTTGGGTACAACCGCTGCTGGGGACATGGCTGATGGCAAACCCCGATGCATGCAGCTCCAGGCCCAAGGGTGCAGGCAGCAAGAGAGGCACCGGGGTTTGCTGGCAGGTAGTGAGAGCCCGGGTGCTGCAAGCAGGCCTGATAAGAGATGGTGCAGCTGAAGAAGAAAGATGCACAGAAGAAAGCCCCGAGCAGGCTGATCCTGGACTCACTTTTATAGTATCTGTGAAAGTTTCCAGATGTTGATCTTCCTTACCTTCACCTTTGCTTTAGCATTGCAAGGAGCTCTATCCCTCCCTCCTCAGGCTCTGCTCGGAGCAGGCAGGACTACTCCATTGACCCAGCACAGATGAGAGATGCTGACCTTGGTAAGTGAGATTCTAACCTTGCCTTTTCCAGGGCTACTTCATTCCTAGAGAGCTCATAACTTTTTGGGAACTTAACTTTCCAGATGAATGTGGTTTGATGTCTTCAGCAGCAGACATTCTTCAGTTGTTGTTTTTTTATTTTGAATATAGATTTGAAAATTAAATCTGAGGAGGCAGAGAGGCTGAGTATAGATTTTTGGCATTTTTCTTCCTATTGCATAGGAAAAAGATGTTTTTCTCTAGATCTTGTATATGCTAAGCAAGATTGCTTATGGACTTTGATTACACAGTAAAAATATAAATTCCAAGCTGTGATAATAGACATCACTTTGGTGACAAAAGTCTGCTCGGGTGGGGGACGTGGGGAGGAATGGAATGCATGTTAGTGTGGCAGAGGAGGAGGTAGGGGAGCTGTGTGCTGGTGGAAAGGCTGCAAACGGGAATGAAAAGGAGTGCAAAAACTCAGTCAGCCATCTAGGCTTCCTCATGCTGTTTTTGTGAAGACGTTCATTGTCCAAACAGGGAATGAAAAAGTACAATGGGCTGGGTGGTGGCTGCTGGAGGTGTAGGACGCATTGCTGGCACTAAAGAGGGTGGGAGGATCTCAGAGGAAGGAACAGACGAAATGGTGGGTGAGACTTAAAGATGTGGTGTGGGATTTGCTGCTCCATGCACAGGGTCACTCACTCACCAGGGAACAAACATTTCTGCTATAAGGTTTTTGACCAGCAACAGAAAAAAAGTCCTGAGACCCTCGTAAAGTAGTGTTAAATATAATGGACCTGTGAGAAAAAGGCAAACCCAGATGACATCATCAGAGTTAGGGAAATATCTTGTATGTGCCAGAGGGTGCAGTACTGAAGAGATCCCATCTGGAAATGTGTATGTAGGCCTGGTCTCCCGTGTTTAGTGAAGGCACTCATATAGGTGTGGGGCAGAAGGAGGCTCCAAAGACTGCCACGGCGATGGCAGCCTGCCATAGGGGATGGGGTCCCAGCTTCTTGCCTTCGCTGGCAGAGAAGGGGACATGGCCACTATCTGTGAATAGTTTGGGAAGCATAGCAGTTCAATGCCAAGAGGGAAAAGAGAGTTACACCTAACAGAAAATACCAACTTAAAAACAACTTCCTGTAACCATCCCTGAAAAAATTCGAGCAAGGAATTAGCAGCCAATTTCTTTTGACCATAGGAGTGTGATGTTTTAATGTCTCCTATTCATATTCTTGGGGACATAAACCTGTTTTTACATTTTGCTTAATCTTTTTATGAAACAGTGTGTCTTGATGCAGTTGCCTGGGGCAGCAAGGTCTGTCCTCCATGCCCCTTCCAGCCTTGTTTTCCATGGTAGCTGGATTCAGAGGAGACCTTAGTTTAAGTAACACTTAGAGCAGATCTGACAGGGGGACAGCTTCTCTAAAGGTGTAAGTGAGAACCTTAAGAACTCTTCCTAGAAACAGTGGAATACATGTTCATCTCATACCATACGAGGCAAAACCTTTCTCAATGCCAGACCATCAATCATCAATCATATTTGCTAAGAGTCTACTAAGAACTATTATATCAAAGAGGAGAAGGTATATTTTTATCAACATTTGCAGAAAAAAACCCATCCCAAACTCACAGTGTGGTGCAACTATGAGTTGACATGCAGTTCCTCCCCAGCACTGCCATACCCTGGCTGCAGCGGGCTGGGTGCCACGGGCAGTTTCATGGCAACCTATTTAACCTGAGCCCTCTCCAGAGAGGTGGCTGCTACTGGTTTGACCATGGCAGTGCTTCTCAGGGTGAATCGCTCATTTGGGACAGTGAGGGACAGTTATGGTGGGGATGGCAAAAGGACAAGGCTGAACCTGCAAAGGAGCGAGTGGCATACATTGCCCAGCTAGGTAAAGATCATGTGTGCACGTGAATCAGAAAAGAGGTGAATCATTTGGGAATCCTCTGTGAAAAGTCCACCTGCGACTCAGCTAGGCTCAATGGCCAAGGCAGCTTATACGTCCAAAGCATGCTTCTCAAAGCATACGAATTTTCCCTTTGTGTACTGCAGCTTTCCAGGGTCTAAATCTGGCTCAGACCCATAGGATGGTCATCTGTCAACATGAGCTTTTTTGAATACTTGTAAGAGAAATGGACTGATGTCTCAACCTACCTATCTTGTCCATACCAAAAAAATTCTGCCAGAGCATTCAAAGCCTGGTGACAGTCTCAGGAAAAGCATCAATGTGCTGGAAGACGCCCTGCATTTTCCTAAATGGTGAAGCGGCTCTTTTCACCAGCACAAAACATTTTGAAAAACAATGTTCTTCTACAGCACCTGCATGGCCATGTTCTCAATGGACATGTATGGTATTTAAATGAAATACCAGCCAGTACATGCAGTCCTGCAAGAAGCAGTGAATTATCCTAAAAATTTAGAAATGGCCTGCCCTTAGGCTGTTGTAAATGGTTACAAGCTTTGTCTTATTGCACTCATTCCTCTGGAAGAGAGGGCTAGTAGCTGCGATGTGATGTTCCATATCACACACGAAAGAGAAATATTTCTCATCATGTGAATCAGGGTAAGCTCAGTGTCCCACAGTCCTGGCAAATAAAACAGAGTTCGGAGTTGAGTCAAACCTCAAAAGGTTCAGAGTCACTACAGAAAAAGTTCAGCTTGTTAAGGAAAGCCCTTCAAGGCTTGTCTGGGATTTCTAAGCGCATCCCTCCTGCTGCCCAGGGAGGACACAGGGAGCTCCCTCCTCCCTCTGATCCTGAGGGACCCATCATGCAGATCACGTGCTGAGGCTTGGGTATGTCCCTTGGAAAGGCACCATCTCCAGCATGCTTGGGCTCTGATTCAGGGAAGAAAACATGTCCTTCTATGAAAAAAACCTGTTATTATTTAATTCAGGGAAGTCCTACAACCTTTGTTGGAGAAGTGGTCAGGTCAGATGATCCCAGCTGCCCTTACATGATGTATTTAATTTATATATATGGTGCATGGATTTAGCTCACTTCAGATAAATAACTATAACCAGAGGCATGTACCTCGCTGTACTGTCAGTTCTCCACAGTCAGCCCCGTGCTGCTGCTTGCCAGAGTTGCCATCCACAAGGAGATGTCATCCACAAGGAGACAGAAAGGAGGCAGGCAATCCTCGTAGCTAACACCGGGCGTTCACACCAAAGTAAACACACAAAATCAAATGGAACTTGTATATAGACAGAGTCCCCTGTTCAGTACAGCTGAATTCTCATTTTTCTGAATCAATTCTCATACCCCATGTCCAGCATCAAAACTTTTACTTTTTGGTGCCAGCCTGATGAATGTGTTTGGCAAAGCAGTCTGGAACTGCAGAGAAAATGATAACCTACCCCCACACTTTTTTCTAACCACCATATAGAATATGTTAGAAATATACTGTGTTACTGCAGAATTTCATAGTATTGTTAAAATGCACAGAAAGGAGATTACGCCTTATGAAAGCTATTGGGTTTTGGAATTATTTCTTTGGATCCCTACTGATCTCAGCCCTATTACATATAACTTTTCCATAAGGAGGCAGGTATAAGACCTTCCAGAAGCCCATAGCTGAGGTGTGCCGTAACCCTGCTGAACTAAACACAGAGGTCTTGACTTACTTTAGGATGAGCTCTATTTGCCCACCTCTGGGTAACTCTGGTGGAAAAAAAGACGTGTTTTTCACAGGCTAAATAGAACAGGATTAAATTTAATGTAATAAGACCTTGCACTGTATAGCTAAATACATGCACAGTCACCCGTTAATTAGCCTTAATAGTTTGTAAAGAAAATAATATTCCCATTTTACAGATGGAGAAACTGAAGAAATGGAATTCAGAATAATATTTATAAAAAGTACAGGGTCCTAGCCCTTCTATTAGAAGGGGAGTGTCTGGGCATCAGACCACCTATTGGGAGAGAGGGACCTGGAGGAAGACACCTTGGAAGCTTACACGGAATTAGAAAGTGCAAATAGTATTGCTCAAGCCCATCTCCATTTGATGTGTTTAGAAAAGCTTTATTTGTCTTCAAAGGAATAATGGTTTGCTCCCTCATTTCTCACTAATGAGCCCTTCAGAAATGTAAAATACTTCCACTGGGAACCTACTCCAGGATATTACTCTTCTTCCCAAGCTGGCTGCCCATGCCAACAGAGGTGGAAAGCGTCTACACCACTGTAAGCACAGGTTTGTCTGCTGGTGACTCCACCGTGGACATACCCTAAAATAGTGGTTGACCGCGCATCACTGCAGTGATCTGAAATGTATGCAGCATCAAACTCCCCCGCCACTGCGGCGGGCGAGGGAAGGGCCGGAGTCAGGCAGGGCTCCCGGCTCATCCCCAGCACTTGGTGCTCCCTGCAGCGTGCCAGAGCCCCCTTCCACGCACGCATGGCTGGTGGAGATCTCTGGGCTCCTGGGTGGAGACCTTTGCTCCCTCCCCGCAGCTCCCTGAGCCTCCGGCCAGCCACTGGAGGCAGGTTTACCATACCCACTGTTTCTTATCCTCATAACATACTTGTTTTTCTCCAAACTACTAATGGCCTCTTGAATATCATCTCCTTCGTCTCCAGAAAAGGCAATCTGGGGTAATTTCTGGAACCTTCCTCCCCTCCCCTTTTTCCCCTGCCTTTTTCCCCTGATGTTTTTCTATTCCAATGCAGGTGTCTTCACCCAGGGTGTCACTACTCACTTGCAGTGTTTTCCTCTATGTTTCGTCTTGTCTGGCAGTACACCAGGCTGCACGCTGCAGAATGCAGTGATACGGAAAAGAGCAGGAGTCTGAAATTTATCTTAGTGAGTTGATGCAAACTCCCCCTCCCATCCCGGTGCATGCTCAAGGACTGGGGAGCAAATTCAAGAACATGTATAGAAAAGGACTGTGTAAACAGAAAACTGAAAAGACATGAGGAAAAGTGTATATATAAAAGCTCAGCACATCTTTTAACATGATAGTGGGAAGATATTTAATATCAGCAAACTATCCAAGCAAGCTGAGGTTTGGGACTCTGTGTTTGCCTTACTTCTCTCTGTGCTCTCATCCAACCTTGAAACGCTGTTCACTGTGTGCACAGCACAAGTAATAATCAGACCAGGCAAAAGCAGTAAACACGCACAATAGCTCAGTGTAGGGACTGGTATTACATCACTTTAGGCCGTGACTATATACAAAATTGTTAGGGGAGAGACAAGGGCTGATGACTTTTCTAAGCTGTGGCGTAGATGCGGATATGTGGACGTGTAACGGAGTAAGGAGGCATGTAGCTGGGCACACAGAGCCTCCGATGCGTAACCAAATCCTGCCCCCTCCATGCCCACTGCCTGTGTCTCCCCCCTCCATGGGGCCGTGCACGCAGGCTTTGCCTCCTGCCTGCTCCTAAGTGAGAAATGCTGTGAGAGGTCACTGCTGAAAACATGCAAAATGCAAAAACATTAATGAGAGGAACTGAAACGGGCCATTTTGTGTATTTCAACTTCACCCGCATCAACGGGCAGAGGGATGCCCGTGTCGAAATGCTCCTCAGGTCAGCTCCTGACGTAAACCACCCATGTTGCAGCTGTGGCACGAGGGCTGTGCTCACTGATGTTTCCACTTTCCTTCTGAAGGCCTGAAGATCACTGTATCAGGTCTTCTGCCTGGTGAAGTTAATGAGCCCTGGTTAACTCAAACTTTGGAGCAGCTGCAGAAAAGCCAGTTTGTCTTGGTTTTGTATCCAGATGTGGTTCCACCACTTGCCTGAACAAAAGTGCAGGACTTGAGAGACTACCTTGGTTCTAGGTTTTTTTGGAGCATTCCAGATTTTGCTTTCATCCTCCCATGCCCCTGAAAATCAAACTTAAACACATCAAAGCAGACATTTAACAAATGAAAAGGAAGATCATGCACTTTCATATGCAATTACATGCCTTGTACATGAGGCATTCGCTTCCCAATACAATTTTAAAACTATGGAAGCTTGCCAAATTCTAGTGTATACCGAAATATTTTCTGGAACTAGAGAGGTAATTAGAATTTTTTGACTAGCCATCAGTGTGGATACACAAAGATCAGGAAAGGTATAATTTATTTGTCTGTATAAAATTTTATAGTATTATAATTAGAACTGTTCTGATAACATAAATTCACAGACACACAGGATTGGGGGGTACTTACTGTGCAATCATGTCCAGTTCTTTACTTTCGAAGGCAACCATATCACATAATGCCTGCTGCAAACTTCCCAAGTGGTATCCTAAAGGTGCTCTGTTTTCATTCTTTTTTCACGTCCCTGTGTTTTTGGAAAGACGTATGCTGTGGAGTCACAGTTTGATAATGAATGTTCCACAAAAAAAGAAACAGGGCTAGATTTGTTAAGCACCTAATTCTTGCAGCTAATTTGAGGAGACCTGCTAATGACGCAATGACATGCTACCTGGGCAATCGTTGTACTTTTTAGAGAAAAGAGCAGCCCTGAGGATCTGCTACTCAGAAATAGAGACCTGTCAAAAGTGTGGTGCTTATGAACAGATCCTAAATCATTGAGCCTCTCTGAGAGCGTTATAAAAATAATGTACAAAGCAAGTCCTTGAATATGCAATTTGGTAAAATTTGTAAGTATTGCATTGTGTTTATGTGCTGTGTTCTGTGTAATCCTCAAAGCTGCTCTATAGGAAAGCTGGGCTGAGTTATTATCAAGACAAATGGTGCAACTGCATTTTTCCAATATGCTGGGCTCTGCTAACATGACATTAAAAAACCCTTTAGGTGGTGTTTGCAGTAGTTAATGCTTATCACCTGCATAGATATAATCTTCATCCTAATTATTGTTCAGATTTTTCACCAAACACTATTGACTGGGCGCTATTTGCAAGGGCTGGCCTGCGTTCTTGAGGTTTCCTTCCTTCATCAATAGAGAGAAATGGGTTTCTCCAGACATTGTTCAGAGTAATGTAGTTCCCCACAGGAGCCTTTCCATGCCCAAACACAGTCACACTGGCTTTTGTGACTATCCATCAACATTGGCAACCATGCTCAACGTGCTTCCTCCTGGAGGCTGTTTGTGCTGGTGTTTGGTGTGATGGAAAGACCCAAACTCAGCCCAGGAGACAGAAATTTTCTTGCTCCCTACAGAGCTGCAGGACCAAGCCCTGAGTCCTGGTATTGATTACTCATGTCATACAAGTCCTTTCGTTAACTGAGCAAGAACATGATAGAGGTTAAATTCTTGTCCACTGAGAAGCACACAGAAGCAGCATGTATTTTTGAGGAAAGACCCTCACTGAGCATGCAAGCTTACAAAAAAAGTCATAGAAGAATGAGGGAAATTTCCAGAATACCATGTCTGCAAAGAACCTGTACTGCCAAAGCACTCTTACTCCTGTTGGTTACAGCCCAACACTCTCAGGGACGTTTGGGGCTCAGTGAAGTGCATTTGACCTCATTTCTACTGCCCACACTATATTAAGCTTTATTTGGCCACATTGCAGATAAACCAGTGTGGAAGAGTGTCAAGACTGGCCTGAAAAGAGAGCTAGGCAGCCCAGCAATTTTCTTCTCCCCTCCTGTTTTTTTTCTCCTCCAGAGCACTCTGGACTCAGCATTCATTCATGGGGGAAGGTGGGAACTGAAGCGGATGAGAGTCATGGCAGGCACTTGCAGATCTACCAGCTCTGCGGACATGCGGCCCAGCAGGGACCAGCCAGGGCTGCAAGACCCCAGGCGGACCAGCACCTGCAAAAAGAAAAAAAGAAAAAAAAAAAAAAAGAGTAGTGAACATGTTATCCTCTTTACTGGGTTCAACAGAAATTTTTAAAAATACTAGGATTACTACAGAACCAGCCAACATACAGCCCGTAGTCCACATAGCAGGCTTGGCCTCCTACTTTTGGGTTTGCACTTGAAATGGAGGGTAATAAATCTGTTTTCATGGGTCATTCAATATGCTAAGTAGGTGGTAGCTGGAAAATGAGAGACAGAGGTAAAAAACCCTTTTCTAATTAATGAAATATGTGGATCTGTCTCCATCCATGAAAAAAAAAAAAGATAGATATTCACATGCAACTCTAGGGGCTTATTAATTAGGGGATGGAAGAAGGGAAATATGTAGAAGTTTGGTATCTTAGTGCTTGAAGGTACCAAAATTTCTCTTGAGTCTTTAGTGACTATTGCTCAGCTCTTTATCTTGTGGAAGTTCAGTAGAATATCTTATTAAATTCCAGACCTGCTATGTATTGCAGCACAGAAGCAGCTGGTAATTTTGAAGGAATATTTGTGTTAACTGCTGTGTTCTGTGGAGACTTAATATAAAGAAATGTATTCAGGAACTCTGTTCACTATATTGGCAATGGGAATTGGGAGCGTCACTGAAAGGAGCTGCCTCTTACTCATTTCTCAGGTTTAATTTTATTAACGGATGCAAATGATTTGTTAAACAAATATAAAACAAAAGGAAAAGGAGAATGAACCCTGTGTCATCACTGTCAACACTCTTCAGTCTAAACATCCTGTTAAAAATAACCAAAAACCCCTGGGTACCAGGTGCATTTTATCTTGGGTTTGCACTACACTCTTAATGAAAGGCCTTGAAAGGAAATGGCTAAAGAAACTACCTTAAAACGTCAGCATTTTTGTGTAAGTCACACATTTCCTTGAAGGCCGGGTCACTGTTTAAGGTCTAATGTGTTTGGAGAGCAAAAAGAGCTGTGTGTTATTAGGCAGAATCCCTTTTATACACAGGGAATTGGATCAATTTGACCCTGATTGTCTCTCTCCACTTTATTGTACCACTACTTCAAACAGCCGGCCCTTGGCATTATCTTAAGGAAGGGGCTGATTGAACTGTAGGTCTGGCACTTGTCAGCTGTGGATAATGTTGGCTTCAGTCAGTCATGTTCACACATAAATGAGCCATGACAGAGATAGACTGGTGAATAGAAAAAGCCCCTTTACTGAGGGTAACCTTGTGTAAATGCAACAAATAATAAAGTCTGCTCCTCAGGAAAACAGCCCGAAATAAGTAACGGGGTGATATATTATCTCTTTTGATAGCAGGAATTGCTCATTTCAAAATGGGCACCTTGTGAGGAGAAATGGTAAAAGGGCTATAATTACAAACCCCTTCTGTTCTGTAACGCAAGGTAACGAATGAACGGGGCTCCTGCTCCACTCGTGCTCGTGAACCGAAGAGGTTGCTGTGTATGGAGAATTGCAGCAGCATCATTATGACATCAATTCTTCCTTAGAAAAAGCTGATGCACATCTCGAGTAAAACAGCAGAAATAGAAATCCCCTCCCTCTTCTCCCTTCGTTTTTTTTCTTTCTTTCTGCTTGTCAAGAAATAAGAAATCGTAAAAAAAAAAACTTCCGTTCAAGCCAGAGAGTGAAAAGCACGATTCAAGTGCAGAGCCCTGTAATTGGAAAAAATCAAAACCAATATAAGCTCATTTCTATCCATGTGATGTCACTGCAACTCTGCTATGTACAGTGTGGAAAGAAATTAAAAAGCGATGGAAAGAAGGGTGGAAGGAAGGTTTTCTGCCTAAAGCAAATACAACTCCACCACACTTTCAAAGCGATTTGCATAAACAGCTCTCCCATGATTTTTTTATTTATGGCCCCTACGTTTCTAATGAAATACTAATTAATACTATCACCAGAATTGTCTCCCATCCTCAGTTCTTCATAGCTTTGTCACTTTGATTAATGCATAGTCATTTATTAACTTATTTAACAAGCTGAGGTGCCTCATGACAAACCAGATTAAATTATCCCCATAACAGTCTCATTACTGCAAAAAGGGAGTTTTAAACTTAATAAAATTTATCCTCAATAATGTTAAAGCTTTTTCACTGCAACCTTAGAAGATGGAAATAGGGGTTTTGTTTGATTTATAATATATGGAGCTGTATAAAGCATCCATTAATAAAATTTATATGTACATTTAAGCTTGATCATTGCAGTGATTCTGTAGCCCTGGGTGCTTATTATTTAACTTTTGCTGTATTTATGAAGATAATTAATGTTCTGACCAGACAGAGACTAAAATACCCAATAGAATGAGATAATTAGGGGCATAAATAACATTTAGGTCTTGTCTTTTGATTTTTTAATTAATTGTCTTGTTTTCCAGCTAAACCTGGTAAAGAGAAAATTGGAGTTTACCTGGGGATGATGACGACTTTGCATGAAGCAACCTAAGGGTGCTGGAGCCAGCTGGGAGGCTGTGCTGGGGGCTGCTGGGCTCTGCCCAGCGGAGAGGGGTGCAGCGTGGCAGGACCCCGCCGCCCCCCTGCCAGCAGGGCCAGGCTCACCCCGGGCAGCCCAAATCCCACACACTTCCATCCCAGCCCCCCCGAGAGGGGAGCGGAGACGTGATCTGGCATCCCACAAGAAAGCCACCCTGCCACGGGGCTGAGGAGGATGGGAATGCCGAGTCTGTGGGCGATGAGGATATACCCACCACGAAGCCATGCTGGAAGCTGTGGGAGCCCCTCCGACACACGGGCTGCTGGGCTCCCAGAGGGTGCAGGGTTTTTTTTGAGCTGCAGCCCTTCCACTGTTTGCTTTCCACAGGCAGGCAGGGTTGAAAGAGGCTGGCAGGCAACTCCTAGAGTTTCCTTCTCCCCTGGGTTATTTTCATAATGTTGTATTTATTATTTATTCCAATTTCCTTTAACAAGGAACAACCTGTCATTCTACCTATGTGCACCTTAAACAACATGTATAAATCATATAAAGATAACAGGAATGTAGTCATTTGATTGGGAAAGCAAAGCCCCCCCTCTTTAGAGCCCAGTTTCCCTTTATCCCTGTGCACTCCCCAACAGGCAGCGGGGGTGACGGGAGCAGTCTCAGGCAGTAGCGAGCACATTGGATGAAAGGGAGGGTATGTTCCTGAGCTGAGGAGATGTGGAGAAGATGCTCACTGTTCATTGTTGTGCCTGAGAAATAAATCAAGTGATACTTCAGGGGGAAAAAAACTACCACGGCCTGATAATCTGAAGTGTATTGTCACAAGTTCCCAGTGACAGTGCATGCAAAGAGCAGTTGCATGCCTAAATAGCTTTTGAGATTGGACATTAAACAATTTTACCACCTATGACGTTAGTCCCCGTTCAGGTAAATAAAGGTTACCTCTCAGGGCTTGTTCCCAGTGACCTGGGTTTCACTATGTAACATGACCCAGTAAAGCTAATGAATACGATAGCCTTTTCACCAACCTCTGATGAATATTTGCAGTAAAATGACACTTTCTAGCTGCAGAGCCTCAGGACATAAAAAGCAAAAGTATGCGGCAGGTTAAAATTAAAAGCTAGTGACAGCAGTCTCTGTAGAAACTACTTAACAGCCTGTACTGATCTTGCATTTCTTCTGAGCTAAGTCAGCTTTACCATATTCTCATTTAGCGCCTCCTCTTTCTTTTTCTCTTGCCTCTTCTTACTATCCCCTACTGGGTTTTTATTTTGCAAAAACTGAAGATGGGTGATGGCAGATTGCCGTTCAGGTAAAAGTCAAGCTTGACAGGACACAGCACTCAAAAGACCTTTGCTTGGGTTCGTTTAAGAGTAGGGTTAGGGTTGCAGAGGCTGGTTAAATAAGCACTTCTTCTTTATTCCTGCTATTAAATACATTAAAACAAATGATTCCTCCGAAAAAAGCGCAGAAAAAGCAGCGAGGAAGAATCAGGCTGCGCTTTGCAGGATCGTGCTGTAATGAATGCTTGCCAGCTTCCCCGCGTGCAAATCAGACAGTGGGCTTGGCTTCTCCTCCTGCATGTGAGAGTGGAAGATTTCCATCCTGTTACCTCTTCATCCTGCTCATGGGGACTCTGCAGAGACCTTTCACATTGCACTTGGTCCCTCAGTGAGGTTTGTGGGTTGCTGTGACAGCAAGGGTAGCTTGAAGGACCTTCACCAATCTAGAGTCCCTTTCAAAACCTTGAACTTCAGGGCCAAAATGCAGCTATGGAAGAGTTCAAGGATTTTGAACCTGTGTTGAATTAAATAGCCTGAGGCAAGGGATTGCTACAAGTAACAAGGAAGTTATGTTAGATCCAAAACAAAAGAGAAGGGATTAAAAAAAAAGACAAAGTGGGTCTGAGTCAGTTAAGGCATACAAAGTCATGGAATCAGTTCCTAACAGGGGAAATGTCATTAGATATACTAGTAGGAAAAACAGAGAGGCAAAATTAATATCATCTGGTTTTAATATCTGATACATACCATATGAAAAGCTACATACAGGTTGATCTTAAAAATAACAAAAATAATACAGATTATGTGCCGATTTCCAGTTCTTAGCTCTCCTGCTCTGTCTGGACAGAAGACTGACTGGAAGCTAGACAAGTAAAACATTGCTATTAATAAAACAACCAGCCCCTAAAAGACACCAATAGACATTACAGAGGATGCTCAGAAGAGGATCTAACAATGAGAAATTCCCAACCAACTTTTTCAAATTAAAACTTGAGATTAAACCTCTAGGTAACCTTCCTCAGGTTAGAACAACAAACAAATCTTATTATTTTACTCACAGATCTTTATGGCTTCTCTCCTGATGTGCAGTACCTTTATTATACCACTCTCAGATCTCTCTTGAATAGCAGGTGTCAATGTTGCATAATTTTGCTGCATTGTAGCGTGGTTGATCTTTCTGTATAATAAATAGATCTGTCTTGTAATATGTGGTTTCTTTCCCCCATTATTCTTATGAGAAGGTTGTTTAACCACTTCACTCCCCTGGGGAAGACTCCTTCTTATTTCCATTTTACATCTATTCTTGTCAATCTTACATACATATAAGTACATATATATGTTCTTGCCCTAGCATTGTCCCTTTGCTTAAATAACATTTCCCTATCCCTCTCCTGGTGAGCATGGGTGACAATCTCCCTCAGCCTTCATTTACTCTGCTAAAGACACTGAGATCCTTGCTGCCGCATTTCACATAGATGTGCACCTTGCTGGTAGTGCAGATTTAATCCCTGGTTTTCTGATACCAAAAGGACCTTTCTTTTTCTCCGGTGTTTTGTTCCCAGCCAAAAAGACTTCATGTTTTCTGGCCAAAGTTCCTGTCTTTGGTCTTTCAGCAGATGACTTACAGATTATAAATTTAGTCCTTATTGTATTGCGGTCATCCCCAACATCATCCACTGCTTCTGAGACGATGTCGTGATCCTGATCTGTGTTGATGACGCCTTCCATCTGAGCAATACTAGTATATTTAATTAACACAGTACTAAATTCTGTGTCATCTGTGTCCATGCATGTGCATGCGTGTGCATGCATGTGACTGTGTATATATGCTCTCTTGTATAAACAGAGAAAAATAATAACTTTTTTTTTTTTTTTAAATACAAGAATTTCCTGTGTACAAATCCATAATGGGATTTTTCAGTGGGGTTCATGAATTCGATAGCTTGGTCCTATGGAATTTCATACCGAGGCATCTGACTCCCTTACATTCTCTTAAAAATCTTAATGTTAAGGAAAAGAAAATGACAGGAGCAATTTCTAACTGCAAGGCATTATTTGTAAGGACCAAATTTCTCTGAATCAATTTATTCTGGACCAATTTAACTAAAGGTGAGTTTGGATCATTAAATGAGATACTGCATCCTTAATAATTTTCTTGTATTTTTCTTGACAAGAGTAACCTGTGAAAATTCACAGTGTGAGAAAATGTACAGCATCTGTCTGCTGAAGGAATTGCATTTCCACCAGCAAACCCGGTACACGGTTACCTTGGAGAGCAGGGAACTGTTGTCACTTCTCGCTTGGTTGATGGATAAGACGTAAAGTTAAATTTCAAGGTGGAGAAGCACCCAAGAGGTTGCTCAGACTCCCTTAATACATGAGATGTCTTTGACACCATTGCATAGGTTCTTCTGTACTTTTTATACAGCAGAGTTGATAAATGCATTAAATGCATAAAATATTTATTGGTTCAGGGACAGGATAGAACGCGACAAGAAATGAGATCTTTCCATACAATGCTACAACATATGAAAATTGAAACTGTATTTTTTCCCCCACTCAGAAGCATTATGCAAGTGACAATTTTTTCTTTGAAGAATTAAAGTACAGAAATGGTCTGGCAATTGAAAGTTGCAGGTTTGCAGAATCAGATTTATTCTGTTTTTAAATAAGTCATTGTGCGAATTGAGGAAACAATATTGCTAGCCATTATCTCTTTAGTACATTCTAATTTAATGTCAACCACTAGGTAAGATTAACAAGAAATGTCAATTTAACTACATCAAACTAGATGACAAGAGACTCCCATGTCAGGAGAGGAATGAAAGTTTTGTGGAAAGCGGGGGTAGTGGAGTCGTTCTCTCTGCATGCTGTGTGCACTAACACAGTGTTTAATTATTTAAGTAAATTGAGGAAACGTGCTGAACATGGGGCTGTAGATACCTCTGTTTAGCAGCAGAGTAGGTGCAAGGCGACCTCTCCAAGTGCCGCTCCACTGCACTTGCTCCGGTGGTGCCCACTCCTGGTGACTGGTGGTTTGATCTCCACGTCTGCTTAATCCTCCATCTCTGCCCACACGTCACCAAGGGTGAGACAGCTGGTGCTTCCCATCAGTGCACAGGGACCGTCATCTTTGTCGTCACCATGTGCAGGCATCACATCCAACCCCAGCTGTGCTTCAAGTGTGAAAGGGGCATTACTCATCTCCTGAGCCATCATCTTCTCCATCCTGGCCTGGAGGAAACACACAGCCTCGTGCCAGGGCTGTACAGCAGAGTCCCATCACAGCGACGGGGGAGCCAGGCTGGCTGACAGAAGGTGAATAGGTACGTAGGAGGTGAGGGCCAGGTCAGGGTGCCCTGGGCTTTAAACAGGTAAGGATCAAGAGCCCAGTGTCAGTTGTGGTAAAGTTTGCATCCACACCAAGTGTTTATTTAGTTGAAGCAGTTTTATTTTTCCAGTGCAGAAAATTATAGTGTTTGTGTGTTTGCATGCATGGGTATGTAAACACAATTGCAAAGGATCATCAGGGATTCTGGGAAGGTATAAATCAGAAAAAAACATTACTGGCGTTTAATTAGCCTTTGTAATATGCTCTGTAACTCCAGTAAGAAATTAACTCTAACTGGAAAATGGAAATTCCTTGTATTAACGTGTTGCAGTCTGTAGGCTGGAAGTTGCCCTCTGCTGACTGTGGGTCCGTCAGTTCCCGGGGAGATAACAGCAGACGGCAGGTCCTTGCTCTGCCCTCTGCTTCTCCATCTCCTTCACGATGGAAGGTGGGAGGATGTGCGGCACATCCTGGGACTGCAGTCTGGTGGCCTCACAAGCATCACATACCACCCGTCTCACAAATTTATCCTGATCCACCTTAGAGCTGGCTAGATTCCTTGCTCCCAGTATTTCTGTTGGAATTTTGTTGTAAAAGGTCTCTTCTCACATGGCTAGAAACCTCCCTCTGATTTTTGGCCTGTGGCTGTTTATGGCCATCTGATGTCCTTTGCTCTCTTTCTAATATGTCATTTAGCTTAAATAGCACCTCTCCTTCCCCAGAACTTACAAGTGGCAGCTCTAGTCCATTTCAGCCTTTATTTGCCAAACTAGACAAGCTGTATTTGCCTCCACTCCCGAAAGGGTCTCCTGTCTCCTAGTGCTGCCCGCTGTCTTTCCTCATATCTGTTTCTCTTTTAACTCATGTTCCTTGAAACACAGCAGCCAGAACTGTGTGCAGATGTTGTCTCCCCAAGGTCTTGTCTCGCGTCATCTCTGCTCCTTACACGTCCTTGGTTTGTATTTGCTGCTCTTGAGTGGCCACGCAGTAGTAGTAGCTGCATGCTGTCATCCTCAGGGTATCCGAACCTTTCTCCTGTTATACTGTTTCCAGCTGATGAGCTCCCTGTTTTTAGCAGAAATTTTTATAATTTCTGAGTTCCTGATGGAACCATCCAACCCTGGATGGTTAAATTTAATCCTGTTTTGTAGTCTCAATCTCAGTTTCTTCTAGATTTTTTCCTCTATGATACTCTGATTGACATTCATTCCATAACCCTGCTTTCTGTGCCACAGTAAGGGAAGTAATTAGTATCTGCCCTGAAATGTATTGATAAGAGACTGCATCGGTAAGTCTCCGCACCTGTAGTTTTCTTTCACAGAGAAATGTTGCTTTATCTCTCTTTTGGCTAGTTTAATGCATATCTTAAAATTTGACTCACTCCTATTTTCACCATTCTAACTAATAGTTTCTCATGTGGTCCAATATTAAATAATAGGTAAATAATACGTTTTGCTGAGATAGCGTTTAGACTTAATCAAGCTTCTCTTTAGAAAAATCTAGTATTTTAGTAAAACAGGATAATAAGTTTCCCTGTCATGATTTACCTTTCCAAAGTTTCTGTTGCATAGTCTTCTGTGTAAAGCCTTTCATAATACTGAAGTGAGTCTAACAGCCCTATCTCTCAAGTCCTTTATCTTCTATCCTCAAATACAGAGTCTATGAATGCTATTCTGCAGTCATGCAGCATTACTTCAACCTGAAAGATTTATAAAAACAGTCCTTGCTCCTGGACCTGCAATTTCACATACCAGGTCGTCTTCTGCTCTGGGTGAGGACAGCCTGTCCCCCGTCTCCCCATCCTGGGTTGAATACATTACATTATTCAAGTTTTATTTCAACCACAGCTGTGGTGACCTCTGTTCCCAAATCTTCATTTCCATTACCCATCCTGTTCTTACCTCCCTGCTCAACATTTTATTTCTGTTGAAACTACAGCAAACTATTTAAATTTGAAGTCATGATTCCCTAGTCTCCCCCTTCTCTAACTGCAAAGCAAGCCCGCTACCCAACCCTTTTCTCCTTGTTATTTTTATGACTAGCTCACTTTTTCATAGTTTGCTCCTGATTTTATTTGTAAGGTGTAGCTAAACCTGAATTTTGAGCTCCAAGAGGTGCTTTTCCTGGTAGATTTTTCCTATTTTGGGTGTTCTTTTCTCATTCCTAATAGTTTTTTTTTTTTTAAACTGCAGCTTATCCAGATGTTTCTAAAGTCTTCCTGTAATCCTTTTTTCCCTTTTCTCAGTTCCAGTGGTTTTAGTATCTTTTACTTAAGAGTATTCCTGGATTCCACACATTGAATTTCTTCAGCATTTCAGATTTTATCAACAACTCCTTTAGCTTATTTTGCAGTTTTCCTTTTTAAATAGAAAATGTTCTAGACCTATTTTTGTTTAGCCCTCCATTTTATTTAAACTAAATCTTCCCAGGTCAAGTCAATCCAAGTTTGTCTTCTATGTTTGATTGTTCTGTACTTATGTTTGATTCTTCTATACTTTTCTGAGTACCTAATAATCCAATGCTGACATAGTATTATCTCTAGTAGGTTCGGTGGTTATTTGGCAAGATATTTGTCAGCTATCATGTCCAAGAATAAGTAAGCTGTTCCATTGGTTATTGCATTTGCTTCTTAATCTATGTCTGAGAGGACAGTGACACAACAGTGATACATCTGTGGTAGTGTTTATCTCCATAATAACTTTATAGAGATATTCATCCATTTCTAAATCTGACCTTGTAATTGACAACTAATACTATTCCAGGAGAAGTTTGGAATTTGATACTTTGATAAAATCAAAGTTACACAAGATGCTCAGTTGTTTCTCAACTACTTCATCCTACAGTTCAGGCAAATTCAGTGCTTTCACACTTGATAAGGCCTCTCTGACCATTGTTCACACTCTTACTGGTCTATTTCCTTTCTCCATACTATCCATCCATTGAGGAGTCTTGGCCTATTGCCACATAATTTCTTGTTTGTTTTTTTTTTTTTATTTACACATGATTTTCTGACCCTGGTATGTCAAAACCCAAAGAGGAGATTGTCTCTCTCCTGCCTTTCTTCCATTCCAAGTCTCTTAAAGCAGACACATATGTCCAGCCAAATTTCAGCTACCTTATAAATGAGAAGATCCAACAGAGCATCCAATAGGCTCTTCAGGGAGCTGCTGTATAAAAAAAAAAAAAAATTACTAGCGTAATTTCTCCTGATGTCACATCATAGTTGTCATTGGGTGCTCAATAAGGTAAGAACTGCTTAGCTTAATCTTACAGTCTTTTTCCTTGCTCAGGTGTCACACAATGACACCACTAATACAAAAAGATATGTCAGAAGTGGTTATAATTAGATAACATTAGGCAGATTATAATATTTCTGTCTAAAATGCTCATGCAGAATGCCGGCTTCAATTCACCTCAGAATAGACTGCCTTCCTGCGCTACATGGCAGATCATATGAAATATACAGTCATCATTATACCATGCCATATTCAAAAAATATTGTCATCAAAATGGCAAATAAATTATAATTTTACAATTTTATTGTACCAATTGTGCAAATAAAATATAACCTTTTCAGTTTTCTGGTGATCTCTTTGACTTTTGAAATCACATAATCTTGACATAAATAATGGTTCATTATCCTCTAACAAAGGCACCTAGAAAATTAATCCACAGCATTAAGACTCTGAAAGACAAGCTCTGGAAAATATTGCTGCAGAGGTCTAGGAAGTTACTATTGCAGTTGTCTTTTTGGCTTTCTTGCTGGAATTTAGGTTCTCAGTAGCAGAGTGGGTAGGAAGAGTGTGTCCTCCTACCTTGGCTGCTCCAGGGCACATACCCGTGTGTTTGCTTAACCTGCTGAAAGAAGTACATTAAGTCACAGGTTTCTTTCCACCAGCCCTGCTGTGCAAGGTGTGCTGCTCAGAAGGGAGTGACAGCAAACAGCCGATGAGCTCATAACATCTTCAGATGCTGCAGCTGTCAGCAGTGTGTGCCTGTATCAGATCCCCAACACCCATAGGTGTTATACAAGGACTTAAATATAAAGCACGGAAGTCTGGAAATATTTGCAATTTGCAGACCTGCTAGATATATTTTTGATTTTGAAGACAGATGGTATTTTGTTTATTTATGTGAATGGTTCAATTTCAGTTCTGATCCCATTAAGACGAAAGCTCTCTCCGTGTATTATTGGTACTGTCCTCGTACAGTTTGTTTTGTGATGACAGGGGGCTGAGCAGACAAAGCTATTCTTTGTCCCATAGAGTCTAAGAGACAGAAACAGAAAACAGGCAGTGCCTTGGGAAAGACAGAGACAGCCCTTAAATATGCCCCCCTATCTTTCTAGAAAATATTAATATGGAAAGAAATGCCTACATACCTGCCAAATCTAAGACGACTGTACTTTGTTTTTATTATGTATTTTCTAACATTCAGCCCTAAAAATTCACAGCCATCATTCTCTGTATACATCCCATCTCACATCCTTTTCTGGTGACCTCTTTTAATTCCTGTTTAAATCCTGTACACAGGACAAACACTGTTCATCACCTACTACATTGTTTTGGCACATATGCTGGTACCAAAGAAGGGTAGAGCAGCTTCTGACAGAGAATATGAATTCAGAAAGGGAATGGCTGCTGCACCATTTTTTCTGGATGGGACTTTTCTTTCCTATCTGTCTTTGGATTTGAAGCATTCATATACGTCTCAACATGGGTGCATTTATCAGGCTATTTTAATTACTTTGCTGGCAGCTACCAGCTCATCATTACGTCGCAGGTATTGCACATAACTATTCTAAGTTGTTGCTGTGAGCACCTCTGTATGTAACGCCTGTTCCTTATAAAGAAAGCCATGGCTGAGGCAATCTCCAAGAGCATCTTTGGGACTGGAGTTGTGCTGGGCATTGAGGGTGCATGAGAGCCTCCAGAAGGTGAAGGTGGGAGAGCAGCCCATACCCCTCCTCTCAGGCTGTGTTCCCAGTTCTGATTCCACTGCTGCAGCCGTGGTGGAAGAAAAGCCAGGATCACAGCCAAGAGTGAGGGCAGTGGGCTGCTCTCCCACTTTGCATACCTCCAGGTATGGAGGGTGAAATAATAGTTCAGGCTTGCAGCTTGGGTTTGGATCTAGTTGTGTTATTTGTAATGCTGGTCTATAATTGTAGGTCAGCCACTTTCAGCCTTTTTTAATTTCTGTGCAGGGAAATGTGGGCACTGAGGGCAGAGATGTCTTGTGGTCAGCTGAGGATGTGGGAGACAACCCCCATATGTTTGACTGGCGACTCCTCCATGCCTGCAGGTCAGATAGATACCCTGAATGCACCCCTGTTGCATCCCTCTTGGTGGGACACAGCAGATGAGGGAGGAAAGTTTACTAGATGGTCTGCAATGAAACCTCTACTTACTCTCTCCATAGTCATGCTGATGCCCCAGCTCCCGTGCAAATTTGGTGTTACCTCTTTGCTGCAATGAAGTTTTATTCTGCCACAGACCCATGAGACAGAGACATGTATATGGAGAAGTACAGCCTTTTACAGGTGTTGAGCCTAAGTGACTCCAGAACTGATGGAGAACAACTTTAAATTAGGTGTATTCATTTTGGACACTGAACTGTTGAAGTTCACACAAACCGCTGCTCATCACACAGTAGGTGATGCATGGCACCAGGACGCAGAGATTACCTGGTAGAAGAAAAAATGACAGTTACTGAAATAAGTGCCTTACAATTGTATATACAGAGGGCAAAAAGAGTTATATTCACTCTCCAGATTTCCATAAAGGTTTTATCAGCAACTGGCTTTCTAGATCCTAATGGGTGTCAGCTTCCCAGCCTCTCTCCTCAGTCTCTGCTTACTCTAAACGCGAATAGAAATGAAATATTTCCTGAAATGAAACACTTGCTGAAATGAAACACTAAGAAGAGCCATGGCTTGAGCAGCTGGTGTTTTAAAATGTGATATATGTACTAGCTCCTTCTGCAAGATCTGTACTCCTTGCACCTTCTGTAAAAAGAAACATTGACACCCATCCCTTAGGGCTTGTATACAGCACCACACAGAATCTGCTTTTAGTTAAAGTGGTGCAATTTCTGCGTGTTTATTTTTTTAAGAAAGTCTTTGAATGTGTTATATGCATTTAACTTGTACCTGTAAATTCACCAGTGCAAGATGGACCAAGATAAGCAAGGTTTCAACTGATAATGGGTGTCTACATATTCATAAATGATGAATGGTGCAACTTTGTAACAGCTGAATTAAGCTAATGCAGATTTATGCAATATAAAATTATACCTTTAGTCACAATAGAACAACTTTTTATAGGGATGAGATCAGATAAAGAACTGATAAATGAAATGTATTTGGATTTCCAAAAAGCTTGCTACCATCCATTGCAAGACCCTACTGGGAAGTCTAAGTAATTGCAGGGGAAAAGACAATGTTCTGTCATGGATTAGAAACTGGCAGAGTTGCAACAGAGATATATGGAGATAAAGTAATTTCCCAACATGAAAGCAACAAAACATGAGGGTACTATGACTGGTATCATGAAGTGACTTGTCTGGTTTTCCTCTGTGTACTGTAGGGATCATTTTGAATCCTGCCTTGGCAGAGATAACCATGTTGATCAAAAAGTGCTAAGAGTATTTTTTTTTTTCAGAAGATTACTGCCTTAATTTCCATTATGCAAGTTTGGAAGGGTTTCTTAAGTCAATCCCATTACTTGGTGCAGGTCTATCAAAAATCTTTGCAAGAACCTGGGGTGTTTTAGAGGCAGAAGGAGGAACCTGAATGTCAGATTTAGTCTCTTCCAGTATCACTCTCCTTTCCTCAGTTCTATCTTTTTTCATTTTGCTACTGAAGAAAAAAGAAAATGGATGAAGAAAAAAAGGGTGCATTTCCAGCCAAAGATTCTTTTAAAGAATCCAGTAGGTTCTGTGTGTCATAATCATGGATAATAACCAAGTGGAGGAAGGAACAGACCTGACCACCCCCTCGGCTGCTGCGAGCAGGGCTGGGGCCCCCCAGTCCAGACTGTATCACCACCAGTCAAACACTGGCTTGCAGGGGAGCCTGACCCTGCAAACTGCCCCAAACCACTCACTCATTTCACCTCCTGCTGCTAATCTGGGTGCGGGCTGGGGCTGCTTTCTGTCTGTGGAGAAGAAGGGGAGGGGGAGGAAAGGGTTTACTCTTATATTCCTTCGTCGTCGAGTTGCCAAGTGTCATTGCCCCATGCTTGCCCGGCTCCCAAACCCTGCTCAGCCTGGGGAGAGCGGACCCACAGAGGATGCAGCCGGTGCCAGAGCACCCCTGTGCAGTGGGGAAGGGCGAGGGGTCTCTGTGCCAGGACGGCCCCACGGCTCTGCCACGCACCGGGACATCGGGTGAGTGGTGGAGGCCCTGGGCTCCCTCGGGTGCCCAGTGCTGGCTGACATGGCACTGGGGGGGGCTGCAGAGAGAAGCTGTAAGCATGAGTAAACAGCTCAGATAACCTGATACTGGAAATGAGCAAATAATTTGCAATGAGTAATGTATTGGTGATTTTCATCTCTTTCTGATTACAAATTGTCCATGAACAAGTCAAGTTTATCAAATATTCACTTTTCAAAACACCAAATTACTGTGTATAATTCACGAGGTGCAAATTCTTCCTGTGTTACTCATTTTAAATATTTAATACTCAAAATATGAGTTATTTTGATTGCCACATGGTGCAGCTCTGTCAGACCCGTGCACAATCTGATGCCTGAGAGTCAGGTGCACGGCAGGGATGCTGACCATGGGAGGAGCTTTCCATAGGATTGCCTCTGGTGTAGCAACTTACCTGTATGGACCCAATAAAAAGCACGGAGAGGATGGAAACAAACCCAGGCAGCTGTGTCCAAGTCACAGCAGAATTATTAGTGGCTTTCCTTGATGTACAAGTTGGGGGCACATATAGCTTTTTGCTGTCAGGGTCTGTTCTTGTCTTTATAAGAACATTCAGAAATTTCTCCAATGCAAGGTAAAACCAGCTTGAATCATTGTCCCTTTATAAACCTCGCATTGCAATGTTTTTCACAGATGCTGAAATTAGGCAGAGCTGTCTCCCCTCCCCTTATCCCTCTATTCAAGAGTTGCATCATTTTGGGCCTTCTGGCTTCTCACCCATCACTCAGGGAATCCCCAGGCATAATGCTAATGACTCAGCCGAAGCACCTTAAGCTGGAGTTCATCATGCCACATTATTCGAAGATATTTAAGTTCTTGTTGTACTCTATAAGCTTAACCAAGGCAGATATTTTGCTCCTTATCTTGCTAGTGTCATCTGTGCTATTCACCTTCTCACAACTACTACTTTGTAAATCTTTCCCAGATCTCTGAAGCTGTATCACAAATACCATTCTCTCAGCTTCTCATGCTGGAGCTGTTTCACTCCTATAAATAAGAAAAAGTTTGCTGGAGCAGGACCTTGAACAAGGACCTGCCAAACTGCTACAGAGCACTAAGTCAGCAGATCATGAGGTCTCTCCTGGATCCTGATGAAAACATTTTTTTTTGGAGCATTCCTGATCTATCTTTCATACTTGGTACTTCACTTTCCACAGCATAGCTTCTGTAGAGCAATATGTCTCCTTTTCTGTCATTCCACCTAAAACAGGGAGGAATTACTGCCCTCTGCACAGGTTGCATTAAAACAGGGTAGAAAAAGGGCATTGGACAGACTAATTCTACAAAAGCTAAGCCAAATATATGGCTGCATATGTCTGTAATAGCAGATCATATGGCAGGTAAGTGAGGCTTTTCAGAAACCCTTGCTGTAACTGCAGGGTGAATCAGTCCTAAGAAGATCTTTTCCTTCCCTAGATTTTGGAGAATTTTGCTACATCTCATGCATTGTAGCACCATGTCCTCCATATGCTTCAATGGAGCATGTGAAATGGGATGCATTCATTGGGGTTCCATATGTATGCCCATCTTGATTCATTGTGCCATGCAAGGATGAAAACTTGTCCAAACCAGAGGATGCAAGAGTGCAGGATTTTTCTGGTGAGCAACATCAGGCTGTTCAGACTGGTTAAAGAATGCAGGGATGGGAAAGAGTCACAGGCCACCAGTTCCAGTTATTTCAGGCAATGATATTGTATAGATTGTTTGTAGCCCCATAGAAGGATTAGGTATGATATTTGCTTTCGCAGTGTGTGCTGCACAACACTGTTTTTTTTTTCATACATCCTCCCTGTTTTGCAGATAGGAAGATAGAGGTATGCACTTCCACACCAGTAAGTGTAAGTGGATTGCATAAATCCATACTCAAACTTCCAAATAAACGAAGTATGGTTCAGAGGTACTCTTTCTTGGATGCCACAGATTAAATATCACTTAAAATTAAATGCATAACTGTTGGCCCCTGTGTTTGAAAGCGTTGGTCCTAGCCGCCCTTCCCTTCAGGTGAAACTTCTGATGTGAAGAACCTGCTAAAACCTGTGAGGCCAGTTATGGGCAGAGCTGAGAATAGAAAAGAACCTCCCGGCTCGGTGCCTGATTCACCAGGTTTCATTTGGCATTATGTAAGGAAGCCAAGCAAGTTGTCGGTGTTTTATTTAGTGTTCTGCACCTCCAGGATGCACTGATCTCATCTAAGTAGCACAGAAACTCCTGTATTTTTGGCCTCAACTTGTGGATTTGCAAAATGAGCTAGAACTGTCTTTTGGAGGAAAAAAAAAGGCAATTCTTTTTTATTTTAGCATCTTCTTTGCTTTCATGTCTCTTCTTTGCTGGCTCCTAAGAGCTAGAGATTCACCAACGTTGTCAAATGAAAAACAATCCTACAGGAATGTTTTGGACAAATCTTGCTAGACAGGAAAAGTATGTCCAAGTTTAAACTCATAATTGAATGAAGAAGGAAGTTATCTGTACCAGTTTCTATCTATAGCAGGCAAACCTCTGTTTGCATGAGTGATCTTAACCTTTAACCTTTGCCAGGAGACTGTTAGAAGCAAAACAAATGGCATGAAAGGCGATGGAAAAGGTACTGTCAGTGTGGCTCCTACCCGCGGAGCTAACTGCGGGGAAATTATTTACTGGGGAATGTTCAGTACAGCTTGCAATTTGTCTCCTGACCAGCAGCAAAGAGGATGTTAAACTGTTAAAGCTGCCACTTTTGGGGAGCTGAAGGGTGGAGAGGTTGGCAGCAAGTGGGCATGAGGCTTTGAGAAAGAGGAGAAACGTTACTGCAGATGACAAGGTAAAACAAGCTGTGCCCGGGACTGTTCCCAGGAGCTGGGACAGGATCATCTGCACAACAAAGTCCTCATGATGGCCCCAGCCCAGGGCAACTGACAGGTGCTCAGACCCCAAGCACTGGTCATGGACTGTTCCCTGCAGGTGGTTTGCAGGCAGCCACCCAGTTTTGGTAGGTCAGAGCATTTGCTCAGGTAGAAGTGGGCTGTTGCGAGCCTGTTGGCCTCCATGCCAAGTTTGCTGCCTGACATGAGCCCTTTCAAGAAACACTTGAGGAGCGGCAGAACTGTGAACCTTTTCTGCAGTGCTGGAGGGAGCAGTGAGATACCCATGGGTCTGCCTTCTCGCAACAGACGGGTTTTCCAGCCACACGCTGGTTTGTATCTTGCAGATTACTGAGTTCCAATAATATCCTGGAAATTAAAGTTAAAATACACTGGAAAAGCCAGATCAGTACACAGAGAGATCTCCTGGGAGACCAACATAAGGCTCTCTGTCTGTAAGATCGTCATCTTGGGAGCACCTTCATCAGAGATGGGTTTCAACTCAGAAGTTGTCAGTTCATCAACCCCACATCTGCTTTAGGATACATGCACTCCCACATTGGCAGTGCTGATTTCTCTCCTTTCTCTGCTAAGGGTCCTTAGGGTGGCTAATCCATCTCCAGGTATCTGTGTTTGGCTAGATTAGTATCATTCCATACCTCTGACCTCACAGAAACCTGTGCAGTGCTTGCTTTGTAAGTTAAAAGAAAAGAGGAGAGAAAATAACTACAGAAGTTTTCTTTTATAAGAGAAAGCAGTGTGTGCAACGGCTGTTGCAGAGAACTTCTTTAAGAAGGACAGTCCTCAGCACTCTAAAAATAGTTAACACAGAACTGATTCGAAGCCTGTTTAAGTTAGCGGGAGATTTCAATTTTGAATGGGTCTGGACTGAGGTCACAGGTGGGAATTACTGAATAACTGGGCCAGAAAGAAAGATTAGGGTGGAAAAGGATATGCTGCTGGGGAGAGCGGAGAGAGATGCATGGAAGGCTGCTCCAGAGCACCAGACTATCCAGGGTAGGAGGCTCACGTTTGAAGCACGAGAAAGCAACATATCAGAGGGAACCAAGTGGGGAAGCTGCAGGAGCAGAGCTCAGTCACAGTGTTTCAGCAGAGGCGGGAAGATCTTGATGTGCCCAGCCTGGGAGCTGGTGGGATCATTCACCACCTCCTTCCCCCAAAAAGGCCAATGAAAGTCCGGAGGGCTGTGTTTAGCAATCACTTTCCTTCAGATTCCCCCTGCCTCACCTAAACTCAATGAGTTGTGCAGGTGAGATGGACCCAGGGGAAGTGAGGAAAGCAGAACTCCTGGCAGCCCATTTTTCCTGAATCTGTGCTGTTTTTCATGGGATGAGCAGGTGCTCCATGCTCACACCACCTACAGGTGACACCTTCACATGAACATCAGCTGCAGATCTCATGGCTCACAGGATTTTAAGGGATTTGGCTTGCTCCATGAGAGTCAAAAAGGCAAGACCTCTACTCCCTGAATGGCTGAATGAGGCGGCTTCTCTGCAAGTCAGTCCTTCAGGTGTGTCCTCCTGCTTATCTCATTGCCTTAGTTGTACTTTAGGTAAGATGAAACAAACCTGGTCAGGAAATCTTACCATTTGTGCCCTGTGCACTGGCAGCAGATGATGCTATCTAATGGATTCAGTCTTCCTTCACAGCAGGGTCAGCAGTAAAAAATTCACCTGTATCATGAATTATATATAAACCCTTAGTCTATACCACTTTGTTTAGAGCAGGATGCTGGGCAGAGAATTGCAAATTTGCCCAGCCTGAAGAAGGTGGGTTTGTAACTATTAGGACAGCTGTCCCTAGAGCCTGCTTCTGCCTGCACAAGAGGAAATGACTGCCTCATTTTAAGGAAAAGGGCATGAGGAAGAAGAAAGATTTAATAATTTTGTGCCAAGACTTAAGGCAAGAACGAGACAGCAAGTGATGTGATATTTTCATTTCACAGGGAGATGGAAGCTTCCTTGGTCTCCTAACCCAAAATACTGAGGTTTCATCCAGTTAAGGTGGTATCTACCTCTTTAATAGGACTGTGACTCAGAGAGCAGGTGACGGCTGATTCTTTCTGTGTATAGAACTATAATCCTTCTCAATTATCAAAGACATAAATTACTATTATTTCCTTACCAGATCGAACATCTTCCTTAAATATGTGAAAGAAAAATTGTAGGCTGTCTAGTGAATTTTCGTCTTGGAAAAACTGCCTATTCTTAATATACAAGTTCAATGAAAGTTCAAAAGTTTATCAGTGCAAAGACTGTATTCTACTAATTTAACTGCCAGCTTCTCAGCTCATATTTTGATACTTGAATTAAGTGACATTTTTGTACTGCCTTCATGTAAAAGTAGTCAAACAACACTTTTCACAGGCCTATCACAATATCTATTGATCATAATCAAACTACAGATAATGTTATTATTAGAGGACTCCTGTGTAGGACAATTTGTCAATTGCCAGAACAAACCAATGCTGACTGTTGCAGGATGCTCTTTTCCTCAGCCAACATAACTCCATCAGGTTTCACCCTATGAAGGACTGCCGTGAGGAAATGCTCAAGGGGTTTGCAGGTAAATCAGATGTTTTCATGCTTCCTGGTTTTTAAACATCTAGGAGAAAAACAAGGTGCATAGAAGCAAGCATAGATTTGCTAAGAATAAACAATGCCAGTCAGTCTAACACCACTTGATAAACAGTTTTCAGACAGAGAAACATGAGTGATCCAATATTTTGATTTCAGGGAGATTTTCATGCTATTTCATATGACTTTTTCCTAGCCTGACTAAGTAAGAATAGCCTGGATGGGGCAGCTTCTAAGATGGGGACAATATTATCTGAGTGACAAGAAATAGTCAAGATGTACTACTAAAACAAGTTGTAGGTAATGAGGTTCTGTAAGAGTCAGTCCTTGGTCCAGTTCTCTTCAGTATTTTCAATATCAAGGTATATGGGGGAAAATAAAGTATGCTTATTAAATTTTCAAAAAGCACCTCACTAGGACTGACCACAGATAATTTGGAAGATAAAGCTAAAATTGAAAATTATCCTGACATTTGGGGGAGATGCTCTGAAAAAGTAGAGTGTCAATAATGTAAAATGCAAGGTACTATTCTTGGGAAGGCTTCATCAAATAAACATAGGATAAAGAGCAGCTGGCAAAATACATGTTCTCCATTAAACCATTGGGGTACCCTTGTGAATCATGAGCTGAGGAAGAGGAAATACTTGCAAACCCAGCAAAAGTTATAGCAGTATAAACAGAAACTTAACATGTGTGAGAAATCCTTCCAATCTGTTCAGCCCCAGTGAGCCCAAACTGGCTGCACAGCTGCAGGGCTGAGTCCCATGTTGGGTGATGTCTTTTGAAAAACACGTGGGTCAACAGTGGGAAGTGCAGAGGAGACCACTCAAGCTGACCAGGAGTCTAAAAAGGAAGTGAACAAACCATCTGGGGTTATTTTAGCCTACTCTGCAGAGGACAGAGGGAGGAATCAACCCTAACAAACATAGCAACGCAAAATTGCAGAAGGGGATGATTTGTTTTCCACAACCATGGTGACCAAGGCAAGTCTTGGGGTTAAGCTGGAGCACTTTAAATTGAGGTGAGACACTAGGAAAAGCCTGCTACTGGGAAAGATAATGAAGGACTGAACAGAAAGACTGAGCTATAAGGAAAGTCATCCCAGAAAAGGATGCATGGCTGAGTGTCCTGCGTGCTCCCTGTGGGCTGATGGCTGGTGGATTTGCGCACTTAGAGGGAGGAGGAAGATGTCACATAGTGCCAGCAGCTACTTCATAAACAAAACCCCAGCAGAATTTCCATTTTAACTGTATTTCTTCCTCCCCTAACCTTACTGGCCTCAATCTTGACAGGTTTTCCTAATGCCAGGTATAGCCTATCTACAAAATTTGTGAAAAAGCAGAAATGAATTAAAAAAAAAAAAAATCTGAATGAAAACCATGTCTAGAAAAGAAGTAAAAATTTTATTGGATGAAACATTCACCGGACTGCTTGAGCTGTGACTTAATACCTGGAACCAAAATTTATTTGCTTGTACAAGGGCTTTTTTGCCAAGAAAGCCATGGATGTGAGGATGACGATTACAGCATGACGAATGGCTGAAGGAAACGTAAACTTTGGGATGTTGTTGGGGAGTGGTTGGTCTTGGCTGGTTGTTTTTGAAGTCAACTTCTTGGTTTTTATCCTGTGAAACCGAAGTTCAGAGTACTGATTGTTGAGTCTGGAGGGACATCTGTAGTCCTAGGAGGAGCCTTTCTAAACTCTCTCAAGATACCCTTTCACAGCTCTTCTATAACTCACACCTTTCCTCGGGACAGACATCTTGGAGTGAACTCAGCAGAGTCATGCTGCTGTAGACTTTGGGTAAGTGAGAGGCGTGTGACTTGCATTTCTTTCTCTGACTCATAAGTCAATGGAAAAGATTTTAATGTGCTTGCAGTATATTGCCCCCCCAAATGGAATGTGAATTACATTGCTTTCTATATGGCCACCCAACTCTGGAACACTCTTCAAAGTGACAATTATAAATTAAAAAGAAATCCATTTTTAAATAGGTTTCTCAGTTTGAAGCACAGTAACTTGTCTCACCTTCCAGACTAGCACTAGAAACATGAAAAAAGTAGGCACCGTTCCCTGGTTCAGCGTTGGTGTATGGTGTAATAAATACTGCCATTTAGTGTGGAAAAAAGTCCGTTCATTTTTATCATATGCAGTAACATGGAACAACATTATGTAGCAAGTTCATTGCCTCTGACCTCATGCTTGCTAAATGGCATCCATAAATACTGAACATGCCTGTGACATATTTTTGGTATCTCAGATTACACATTTCTAGAGTTTAGGGAATGCCTGACCAGGGGTGAACTTCTCTGGCACATCATCTTTTTTCCAGAACATATTGTTCTTGGACCTATCCCAAAACATACACAGGGATGGTCCAATTTTTCTGTGGACAGTCTTTTTCTTTTTCTTGGGCAGTTCAACTTTTGTTTTGGATGCAAACTAATCCTTAATGATATTGCCATCTAAGCCTGTTTAGTGTTCATCCCTCAAGAAAAACAAAGAATATTCTAGAAAAATCCAAGCAATTCTAGTAGAATCAGCCAATGTTCAACCAATCCATTTGTTTTGGATACTTCTTAATCCTTTCTTTTCATTGTTGCTCAGATTTTTCATGGAATGCCAAAACACAGTTAAGAACACTCCTTTTCTATGTCCCTTACTAATTTATTACCAGTTTCTGAAGACACTCTCCTGTTATCCATGAAGATAATGAAACACTCCCCTAGGCTTCAATATCAGCAGAAAATTACCCTAAGTGAACAGTTTTGTCAGTTGGAAATTATTTATTTCTTAAAGGGCTTACTCTTGTGAGTTACTGAACGTCTGCTAGCAAGGCCTGATGACATTCAGCTTCCACTGATGTCCACGGGGGCTGAGAGCACTCAGTAACTTGCAGTACTCCATCAAAATTCACTGAGAGAAGTAACTTCAAGTAAAGTGTAAACCACAAAGCAACGACTTTTCTGGCATCTGTATTTTTTTATCAGAGTATATAACCTGAATGCTGTGTGCAAATTATACCTTTTCAGCTACAACAACTTTTTTCCAAAGTTTAGACACATTCTTACACTGAGAAGTGTTTGCCACATTCTGTTCATGCTCATAAGGTCGTGACTAAGATAAATAGATTTTAGAGAAACATTAGAGTGGGAGTATGTGGGAGGAATTTCATATTACTAGCTCATTTTTTAGCAGATAGAATTTTAAAAGCTTGTTGAATTTTGTGCTTGATTCCATTAGAAAGGAATATGACAATGGTTCCTATAGAATATACATCCTTATAGAATAACACAATTTAATTTGGCATGTAGATGGAATATATCATGGAAAGCTACTGAATAACGTCTGAGGAAAACAACTTTAAATCCTGACATTTAGAAGCATGGCAAATGGATGTCGATGGCGACAAGACTTTAAATAACTTTAAAAGGGTGTAAGACTTGGCCCAGTTTCTCTCTGAGCTAGTGACAGGAGTCCTAGTGCGTGTTAATGAGAACTGGATGAGGCATCAAATCCCAAAGTCTTTCTTTGGCGTACCATAAATCCCCACTCTGGCACAACTCCTCCGGCGCTGTGTCCTGGGCTTCCTGGGCTTCTGCTGAGACTCTGACACTCCCACCAGCCTCCGCCAGCTCACTTCAGAGACTTGCGGCTGAGCCAAAGCAAGACTATTTCGTGTGTATTTCAGCTGCAATAACGGTTTTCTTTCGGGGAAGGTGAAGATCATATGTGGAAGCCACAAGTAAGACCTCATCCAGTGAGATTTCCACAGGAGGGAGGGTGGGGAGTGACTGTAAGTGAGAACGGACCAGGAAGAAACAGAACATCCAGCTGATGAGTTTAGGCCTTTTCTCCAAGTTTTATCAGTCATATAGGTACAATCTGTTCCATAGACAAGCACATCTCTTGATAACAGAGGAATAACTGCAAGCATGGGAACAAACATTCCAAGCTGTGGGCTCTTGAGGAGCAGAGAGCAGGACCTGAACTTCAGCAAATGACAGAGGGCAACAGGACAGCCTTAGTGCGGGAGCCAAGGAGGGGAGTCAAGGAGAAGTCCCAGGCTGAGGAAGGCTGGAGGTGTTATCAACAGCTGCGGAAATCAAAAGGTAAGAAAGGGCTTAGCAGAAAAGATTAAGTGGTTTTATGTGTCACCACCGTCTGTTGGTTTCACCCCATTTTCCCCTCTCGCTGCATCCTGTTGTGAAAGAGTAAAGCTGAATTTGTGTCATGACTGTAATATTCAGTAGACCAAATATTACAGCCACAGGATAATGATTTTACTGGAGAATGAACTCAGGGAGAAAGCTGCTATTCTAGAGCGAATATCTATCTAAATCACAAAAGCAATAGAAACAGATCTACAAGCAAACAATATTTTTTGTAACATGATCCATTTTGCCAGGACAAGGCCTTTTCTAACCCTTTCAATTATATGAACTGGTTCCCTTAGGAGCCCTTGGGACAACAAATCCAGTGCTAGGCACAGGTTCAAAACCTGTACTTTTTCCACAGCTGCTGGTAGGGTCCTTTACAAACTGAACCCCATGTGCAATATATTGCACATTCTTCTTTATTTCTCAGAAGAGCTGTCTCATTAACCTTGCTCTTCCCTCCCATGCACTTGATAACACCTCCAGCCTTCCTCAGCCTGGGACTTCTTGTTGATAGCAGCAGTTGCGAAGGGGACTCTTGAGATGCTTCTTTGCAGCCATCTGGAGAAGCTGGGGGTGCCCTCAAGATGAAGGCCTGTTGTGCTATGCCCAGGGACTAGCCATGCAGAGCAGCCCATCCACTGGGCCCCCACGATGGCTAATGCGGCTTGGGCACTGCTGTTTGCACTGGGAAGCTGAAAAGAGGGAGGGTTTCTGAGGTACCCTGACACTGAGGTGACTAGTCCCCCTCTTCCCTCGGGCATGAGCAGGGCAAGCAGGGTTGTAATGTTGGTTTATAGACCCAATGAATAAATTTAACAAGGAAAAAATGGTTTGCTGTCTAGTGCTAGTTACGTGCCACTTCCAAGTCCTACTCACCAGCTGTGGTTAAAGGTTTGCCCAAGCAATCTGGAGACGCACCCAACCTGCATTTTCTGCAACACTTGAGAGTGTTGAACTCACCCGTGCTGTTTCTGCTTTCAACCTCCTGTGCCTTTAACTGGGATGCTTACATTCACTCTGAGATCACTAAGTGAGAATACCTGTCAAGAAGTAATGAATATTTGCCAAGCAACCATGTTAATCACCTCATTTCATTCTGCTTGTATACTTAAAGCAATGTGACTGCACGACGAGCCTCGCTTGGTATTCATGCAAAAAGTCGCACTAGCCACAGGGAGAATAGGAAAGCCTCCCAGGAAGACCTGGGAAGCACTGCAGCGTGGGGAGGAGAGTGTACTGTGACCACCGGAGCAGGAGGCAGGGGCTGCCAGGAAGCAGATTTCCTCTCTGGAAGGGTTGAGTCGGTGTGCGTTGGCTTTGCATGGTTAATTAGACAGATACCACATCTTCACCCTCATAGACGGTGGTGACTCACTTTAAAGGAAGGGCTGAGAAGTCAGGAAAGGGACAGAAGACAGAATAAAGAAAATCCACAGCAGGATGTTTGCTATGCTCCAGCTTGTCTGCATTTAACCAAAGTTTTTTAATCCTCGTGTTGAGCTTTTCCATCACACGTTCATTTCAAATGCAGGCTCGGTTTTTTGAAGGGCACTTTGTAATGGTTTTATCCAGATTCAGATTATTTGCAATCCAGAGGGAAAGCATGCATTCTTTGCAAGGCAAGTAGAAAATATATCTGAACACAAATCAAAAGAATGATTACGGCATGCACTCTCTGTACCCATTACCGAATCCCCAAGGCTCTTTCTGTTTGTTTAGGCGCTTTTTCTTCTGCTGCCTCTGGTTGGACTGGGTGTAAACTCAGCAATGAATAAGAATGGTTAAAATGGATAACATAAAAAGATGTGACATTCTTGAAAGATCCCATGTTTCAAACTTAGATTCAAGTGAAAGCTACCGAAGGAACACCTCCCAGTGGTCTCAAGTAGATCTTTCTTCTGCACATCAGAGGTTTGCATATCCATCTGTCATAGGGTGCTCTTCTGATCTCATTTCAGTCCCAGGCAAGCTCAGATTCACTGTGTAATGAAAAATGGCATTTGCACAAAGTGAAGAGAAAAAACATTGTTCCTACAGCACATTATGTTTTACACTGCTCATGAGACCTTGTTTCATGTCCCATAAAAAAACATTATCTGTAACCTACTGTGCATGCTAGAAAAAGCAACATTATGCCTTTAAAAGAGATGTCTTGTTTCTGAAAACACTTTATCTCTCACATTTCCCTACCCACAAAGTAACCTGTGTTTATAAGCAAATCCACTCAACCCCCTAATAATGACCTAGAGTAAACATCTGACATGCCCTGCTTTCAAGCTCCTCTTTGTTTAGGCATGAATTGTTCATTTTTATGTCTTTTGTATACTGCCTAAAGGAAAGACAAATGATACAAGGGATGTTTTACATTATCAGTTGTGGCAGAGGTTATGCCTGTGTTTATTTGATCCCCTTTTATTGCATTACAAATGGTAAGATAAACTGCCGGGCATACAATGGTCATTAATTTCAGGGCACATTTTCACATTGGATTTTTAGTTTAAAATGTATTAGATGCAAGATAGCCAGTTGTCAAGGTTCCCGATCATTTGCAAAACCTGTGGCAGTCTCATGTAATAAAAAATTTCTTCCCAATATCAGGGCTCAACTAATTTTAAAATACGAATGCCTACTCCGTTTGCATTAGAAAGCACCTATTTTCCTGCCTGCCCGGTTTCATAGTTCAATCAGCTGTGGCAGTTTTGGAGTGTCTCATCTCACCTAGCACACCCTCTGCTGCCATCCACCAGTGCCAAACAAAACAGCAATATTGAACCTGTTAAATGTGAGACTACACAGGGAGAGAGGGGCAGGAGGGGGGTCGAAGAAAAGAGCGTGGCAGATACAGCCCTGTAAAATACCTGTGTACCTGAGTGCACCCTCTGTCCTTGCCACAATTTTCTGTCTTGGGAGAGCTTAATAAAATCAATACAGAACTTTGAAAGGGAAAAAATAACACAGAGAGTATGTGCTTTTTTTGTTCTGGGCTTAAGATTTCTTTGCTACCTGACAGGACTCACTGTCATGTACACTACTCGCTTTACCTGAAAGCAGTTGAAGCACCAAACATAAATCTATCAATGGAGCAACTTGCTGCCTTGCTTTTCAGCTCTGGATCTTGCAAACAACAGCCAGTTTTCAGAGTTTGCTGAGAAAAAACTCTAGAAAAAATGTTTACAGCAGAGTCTGTGCCTCAGCCTAATACCACCCTGAGAGCTGAAGTGCCAGCACAGCTGAGGGTGCCTAACGCTTCCCAGCAAAGGTACCAGTTTTCAGCCTCTCACGGCTTTACCATGGCTTGGTCTGGCATTTCTGTGCTTCCCCCTCCAGGAAGAAAAGAAGTATTTTTTGAACTTTCAGCAAAAAGCTTTCAGTGAGCTCCAAGAGCGAGGCTAGCAAACAAGAGGCAGTTTTGTTAACAGCCCTGCGTTGTTTTTATTTTGTATCTTTGATGGCCTCTAGTAGTCTGAAAATGGGCAAAGATGCCATCAGTGACTAGGCAGGTGCCTTTTGCTGTCTTATAGAGGACAAGTAGGATGCGGCTAAACTCGAAGACCAGACGCTAATCTGCTGCATGGCGAAAGAATTAAGTGAGCTCTAGTCCAAGCTTTTCCCCTCACAGTCTTTGGGGTTTGCAAGCTGTTTCATACGTAACTGGGAGGATGATACTTCAGGTAAATATTGTTCCCCTGATCTAGCACAGGAGAGGTGAGGAACGGCTTTGTGGGATGTCTTCATGTGCTCAGCTGCCGGCAGGTGAAGAACAATCTTCAAAGACGCTGCATTTTTCCAAGCAGGTCTTTGCAATAATCTTGACCCCCAAATTTCAAACCTGGCAAAACCCACGGCTGCACCACATCTCCAGGGGACTGCTTCCAAAGTGCAAGGAGCGATTTTTTCCCCTCCTCTGTGGGATCACCTCACTCCTCCCCACCAAGAGAGGGGAAGGGATTACCTAATTTCCAACACTGCAGAAGCAGATCAGTATTTTCTTTCCTACAGAAACTGTGCTTTCATCACAAATGCTGCTGGCATCTCCCCTCCTGCTCCCGCGAAGGGCTTTCCGTCTGTTCCCCGGGGAGGCAGAGGGTGGGTGGTGGCAGGGCCCTGGGGACCCAGGGCTTGGTGTTGCCCAGCTGCACTCTGTGTGGGAAAAAGGACGCAGCCGAGGTCAGGCAGGGGAGCTGCAGGGTGCAGTTTGGGTGATTCCAGTGGTTATTTTCTTGCTCTTTATAGCTTGTGCGGTGCAGCTGGGCTGCTTCACAATAGATGTAAGGTCTACTGGTTCCAGCCTGAGAGCATAGCAGGACCCTGGAGTCAAATGGGGTGCAGGACACTGGAATTACAGGAGGTGTAGACTCGAGGACACTGCAAGACATTGTGCATTTAGCTTTTTTGGCTCTTTCTGTGGCTGCGCCGATCCTCACCAGTGCAGCTGCACAGCTCTGTAGGAAGGGAAATGACAATAGGCTATTTGCAGGGCTGTATCATCTTATCCTCAACTCTACTTCAGAATTACACTTCCCTGAGGGTTATATCCCACTATTGATTGACTCTAAATAGCAGTAGCCAAGCTCATGGTCTTTGATAAAATAAATCTCACTTAGGGGCTAATATAAACAGAAAAGAAACCACATCCCTGCAATACAGGGCACAACATAGTTGGCAGGTGGGGTGGGGGAAAGAAGATTGAAGTAATTTTATTTTATATTACTGAAAGTACAAGCAGGTGAAAGCAAAGTCAGTTATATTGTTTTGCTTGCTGCTATTTGCCTGCTCCCAGTGAGCTGTTTGTGCAGGTTGCTGTGCAGAGAGAAGAGGGGTGGCTGTGGATAGGCAAGAAGCCATGCAGGGGCTCAGGGCTTTCTGCAGAAGGAGAAAGGGGGATGGTGGAGTGAAGGAGTTGGAAGGGCAGAATTCTCATTTTTCACGTCCCTGTTCCCTGTTGGCAGGAGTGCGTCAGCAGCACCTACATTACAACAGAGCCTTGCTGTGCCCCAGCTGCCTGTCTGGGGCTAACGAAGGCCACGGCAGCAGTGTAACCACAGCAGCACGAAGCACAGTGCCTGCTAACTGCCCGGGTATTTGACTGCCTGCCTGGACCAGTTTGGCATCCCACACTGAACTTTGTGCTGTCTCATTGTAACGTTCCCAGTACCTGGTTGGGCTTGCCAGGAGGCAGCTTGCATGTGCCCGAGCCATGCAACAGGCCCAGCACCTGGTGTGGCCACCGCACACCATGCTTGCCTATAGAGAAAAATCTGGGGCAAACCCAAAGAAAATAAATGTCTAAAATAAGGTTACTACTGTAACCATTTCCTTCCAGCCCTTAACCACCTTACTGACCCCCAGGCTGCAAGGGTTTGCTCGTGAACTGAAGGTTCCCTGTGACTATAACCCCCTCCCCAGAAACTGCTCTGTCTGGGAGAGGGGTTCTGCTAAATTCAGTTACTAGCATTACCTCCTTGTGCTCCCCCAGCTGATGCTCAGGCAGTGCAGCAACAGCTGGGCTGGTATTATCTCTGTCAGGCATCTAGAAAGTGGCAATTTCCCATCTGGAAAAACCCACTCCTTCCCTGAACATTAAGGTGAAACTTCTTCAGTTTTGGGTGCCAGCTCACACTGAACAACTGTTCTTCCTTCCAAATGAAAGCAGAGCAAATATTTGTTGCTGAATAATTTATTTGATCATTGTTGCTTCCTTCTCACCCCTTCCCTTGCCTCCCTTCCAGAAACTGAGAGTCCTGTTGTTGCTGGCGATGCACCCCAGACAAACCCAGTGTCCTGTCGTGGGAGGCACGGGGACAAGTTGTTAAGTCGTAGAGGCAGACCCCCTGTCCCCTTCCAGAGATGAGTCACACCATATTTATTTGCAGAGTAACGCTGGTTCACGTGAAACTGAACCTGGGTCCTCTTGGCAGCAAGAAGTAATCTCCTCCACACCTCCCTTCCCCATCTCCTGCCCCCGCAGCGGCCGAGCCAGGCGGGCTGTATTTTCTGTCCTGGAGGGCTGGGCTGTAACGCTTTGCATCACTGCTGCGTTCATCACAAAGATGACCACGCTTAAATAGGGGAGGAAGCCATCCCTGCGTAGAGCTGGTGAGTCGGTGTGGGTTTATGAAGGCAAGCAGAGGTCCTCTGGGGCGAGAGGCACCACGGAAATGTAAGATCATAATCATTATCGCCATTAAACACACAAAGCAAGAAAATTAATATTTCCCCCCCTATAATAAAATCGCTCTTTTGTGGTGGAGTGTTGCAGCTCATCTCACAAAGAACATCGCACTAATGAGTTTATTAGACAGTCGCAGGAGCAAGCGGGTAACGAAGGAGCAGAGAGGGAGACTTGCTTTTGTCTCTTGCTTTGCTGGGAGGAGTGAAAGGCAGAGCCGGGGGTGGGGGGAGGGGGGGGGGGGGGGGAAAGGGGAGATAAGAAAGAGCTGTCCTCTTACTGCGGTAGTGCTCCATTTGTTAGAAAGGAAAACGCCTGGAACTCGTGGTGGAAAGGCGCCTGTGTCCGTATTCATCCCAAAGTACAGAGGGTTTGATTGTAGCTGCCTTCTGTGTTTCCCCAGGGCAATAAAAGCGAGCGAGTTTCCTCCCAGCTGCCTTCACTGACTGGCAAAGCTCAGGGAAGGTGGGAACAGAGAGGAGGGGAGCAGCGGCTTCCCCGGCTGGTACCTCCCCAGCCCCGCACGCAGCCACGCAGGAGCTGAGGGAATTGAGTTCTTTCTGCCAGCATCAGCAAGCTTTGTGGCGGGCCTTACAAAAGCACCTCAGAGCATCGGATCCTAATTTTCTAAGGGCTTATTAGGCAAACGCATAGCTGAAAATAAAAAAAAAAAAAAAAGAAGAAAAAAGGAAAAAAAATTTCTCTTCCTCCCTACTGTTTCTCTTCCCACTCTCAAATTTCTGAACTTGAGATATTTTTCTTTTACCTTATATTGTAAATTATGACTCACAACACCATGAAAGAACATGAGGAAAGTAAAAAGAAAAAAGTCACCCTAACATCAAAACTTGCTGATAAAATAGCATTCTAAAAATCTTTTTTTTTCATATATATGGATTAGCACACCAAGGAAATGACAGATATTTGCTGATGATAAATATGTATGAACATATAAATGTATGTGACTGGTAGCTGTTGAGTCATGTCTGAAGAGATTACTCACCACTAGCATGGAAAAAAGACTGGATATTGTTCTGGTGATCTCTCACAAAAATAAAAGCTATATAATTGAAAGCTGTCCAAGGTGGGTTTGAACGTGCATTCCGTAATTTTTCCATTTTATGTTTTCTCTAACAGTAATCAGCACCCAGAATGGTTTTAAGTTGGGCAAGTTATTTGCTAGGTAAAGGGTGCTTTGGTAATTCCTGTCACGCTGAAATAAATTCTAAGCATTCCCTGTGAAGAAAGAGAAATAGGCTTGATGCCCTGAATTAGCATTCCGACAAATAGAGAACCGGCTTTTAATTTCTTCTTCCTCTTTCTGCCAGGTTTTTTCTTGTGGTATGTGGAGTGCAAGGGGCTTGGTCTGGTCAAACACTGTGTCATGTGCTCAAACACCTCATCAGGTGCGCGTCAAATGCCTTACCGAGGTTGGTGATGATTCCCTTAAGAAGGAATGGTTTCACTGGTGGCTGCATCAGAGCCAGAGGATTTGATCTGCACAATGGGCAGGTATAACCTCAGATATATGTAATTTGTACACATTCCTTTAATACTGTCAGTTGTTACCATTTACAGCCTTTCCTGCTGAGCTTGTTCAGATTACTTATGGATTAATTGCCACAGTATGAGGAATGCAAATCTGCAGTCACTCTTCTCCTCCTTTCAGGGTCCTCCCAGTCTGTGGATCGGGCAGATGGGCAGAAACAAATCGTCAAGGCAAGAGTGTGCAGACTGCAGACTGCCAGCCTCCTTGATATTGTATCTATTCTTCCACCGAAGCACTTACCCTGTGATGTGGCCAGTGCCCAGAAAAATCTCCCTGCCAGAAATACTGAAAGACTTGCCACAAAAATGAATGAGACCCAGGTATGTCTTTCCTTTAATTCATCAGTTCCAATCTTTGTGATGCCCAGCAGAGTAGATGGAGAACAGGACAAGGGTAAAAAGGCTTTTTTTGGAAGAAGGCAAAGGAGCAGTAAATTGGAGTGAAAGTGGCTGCCATTTCTCTGCTTCTGTGAGGACAGGACTGCTCTCCGGTCTTCTGCTCCTCAGCAGCCAATGGCAGACATCATTGGCAGGAGATTGCCAAAACTCAATCCCGGTGTTCCTCATATGTACCTGGATGGGGTGGCAATTAACATGAGTCTTCTCCTGTCCTTGTTATGTACTGTCTTATTTACTGTAAAAGCTGTGTAGTTGGTTTCCACCTGACATATGGACCTTGACTGGTGGTTCATCTCATCTCTGAAGCCTTTATGAGGGTGGCAGCAATACGGGTATTCAACATTTCAAAGTGATGCCTTTTCCTGGTGACCTGCATACTCTTCTCTGAGATACCTGCTTTCAGATTTCAAGTCCTTCCCTCTCACTGGATCACAGTTTTGTCTGCCAAGTTTTGCTGCAATTGTTCAACTTATGCAAATTCTTTTAAACTCAGTTGCTGCTGAAGGGAGGGGTGATTGGCTCATGCAGCCCTGCAAAACCTGGGACCTGGGGCCATGCCCCTTATTTTATACACCGGGTGATTCAGAAGGAGGCTGGGTGTGCAGGGAGTCCTGAATTTTGTGTGAGGCTTTCTTGTTTTCCAGGCTGCAGGCACTATGGGATTACAAAACTGGATCAATCTTTGAAATGAAGTTGACTCAAGCCACCTTTGATTCTGTCTACATAACAAAAAGTCAAGAAGATCAACAGATCAAAGCAGTCGGTGCCCAAAGTCTGCACAACAGGCATTTCAGAGGTTTTATTTTGAACTGGGGACAGCCTGGGTGTTTCTCACCTCTTGTGGTTTAACCCAGCAGGCAGCTGAACACCACACAGCCACTCGCTCACTCCCCGCCTTCCCTCAGTGGGATGGGGGAGAGAATCGGAAAAAGAAGTAAAACATATGGATTGAGATAAAGGCAGTTTAATAAAACAGTAGAGGAAAAAGTAGTAGTAGTAGTAGTAGTAGTAGTAGTAGTAGTAGCAGTAGTAGTAGTAGTAGTAAGAATAAGAATAAGAATAAGAACAAGAACAAGAATAATAGTAGTAGTAGAATATACAGAATATACCAAACAAGTGATGCCCAATGGCATTGCTCACCACACGCTGACCAATGCCCAGCCCATCCCGAGCAGCGATTGCTCTCCCCCTGGCCAGCTCCCCCCCAGCATGATGCCCTATGGTCTGGAATACCCCCAGGGCCAGTTGGGCTCAGCTGTCCTGGCTGTGTCCCCTCCCAGCTCCTTGAGCCCCTGGCAGAGCAGGGGAAGCTGAAAAGTCCCTGACTGGTGTAAACACTGCTTAGCAACAAGTAAACCATCAGTGAGTTATCAGCGTTATTCTCATACTAAATCCAAACCACAGTGCTGTGCCAGGTACTAGGAAGAAAATTAACTCTATCCCAGCCAAAATCAGGACATCAGCTCTCAAGCACGCTGCTGCTGCTCCAAACCAAACATGCAAATCTAGTGAGACCCTGTCCTGCCCCCATGTCATATCGTGACAGATACAAGTGGTCTGCAGCGTCTTTATACCCAGTGCCCAGTGCTGAATTTGTTACTGGGGTATAACAGGTAGAGAGGTGATGCCACCTCTTCATCCAGGTGTTCCTACCCGCTGTCAGCTCTCTCCTTGAACTAATCTGTCAGGCCCCTGCTTCTCGTCAAAGGATGCTTCTTCCCATGAACTTCTGTTCTGCTTTCAGAGAAATATTAATGAATAGGTAGAAATGCACACATTTTTAAAGTTACAGAATAATGAATTTAATAAAAATTGACATCTTCAGTGTACATGCAATTGCTTCTGCCACCTCCCTGGGTGATCCCTGTGTGATCGCCCAGGCACACTGTCAGGTTTTCCTGCTAGTTTTGGAAGTGACTGCACTAGATTATCTCCCATCTTAACTAATCATAATTCTGTGCTAATCATCCTATTTTCTGGTTAATATATGTAATTTTTTTACTGCCAGGTTTCCCATGACACTTTGAGAAAGCTCTCTGTAACTTCTGCAAGACGGTATCATTATTATCCTCATATCTCACTTGTCCCCCCTTTCCACAGAGTCTATAAAAGCCCAGCAATGCTCAGGCTGCTGATTTGCTACAGGTGTTCTTACCCTGCTGAAAAAGAGTACTGGACAAGATGACAGCAGAGCTCATTTTTTGTATGTATGAATGCTGGTGGTATCTGAAACCCGGATAGGAAAAATTATTCTACCAAATTTTCTTTATTCCAGCTTCCACAAAAATAATTAAAAAAAAAGTCATGCTTTTCTTGCTCAGAAAACATATCTGATTTTAAGAATGAGGTGCTGTTGGAGGTAGAGATGTCCCAGAAAACTTGATACTGAAGCAAAGTGATAAACAGTAAAGGAGTAAGACACCTGGTTCAGTGGAAGGCACCCAGCAGCACCGTAAGGCTTAAAGATGAAATGGCTGAGCTGAAGCAAACAGAACTTCACTGCAACTGCAAAATTTAGCTGAAAATTTATGCATGGAAAACGCTGTATTTACCTTCAAAAGTGAATTACCTGGAAAATCTGGCATGCTAGTTTTTGAGTTGTTTGAATTATAATTAAACCAATAAAAAAGCATTGAAGACCACAATGGAATCCAAATTAGCACAGGTTCTTCAAAAGCAAATAGTGACTCTCTAATCTCATAGAATGTGCTAATAAATTAGTAGGCGATTAAAATTATTTGGACTTTCGATAGCTTTTAGTATAGTTCACCAAGAGAAGTTACAAAAGGAACAAAGTGGCCAAGTACAATGAGGAAAAGCTCTCCTGCTTCGGAAACTGGCTAAAGGACACAAAAGAAGAAGAATAGGCTGTAAATTGCTGAAATGGCAAAGGTTAACAGTGGGAACTTTTGAATGCATTTTTAATAGAACAGTTTTCTGCTTAAAAAAAAAAAGAAAATTTATTTAAATCACATTCTCATAGGAATGTGTTAATTTCAATGAAATTTGCTATGGAAAAGGTCAAAATGAGTCATCTGAACTTTACAGTTTTAATTATGTTGCAGTGTTTCATTATAACTAGAATTTCATTTCATGACATGAACATTTAAGGTTACTATTTTACTTACATTTACAATTTACTACAAAATTAAGAATGCTAAAGCAAAAATATTTGGGTAAATTTGAAATTAAACATATCAAAGCTACAGAGGAAAAAGTATCTTGATTGTCTTAATTGCTTTTTTCCCCCAGATTGTTTTGTTCTGCATGAAGTTGAATTTCTTTTTGAGAAGAATTAAAAAGAAAAAGGAAGCAAGATTTCAAACATTTTCTTTAGGATGGTGCTTTGCTTCATTTAATAATAAAAAGATGGACCAAGTCCCACTCTAGAATTAGAATTCCCTAAACTATTTGTTAAAATAAAAAAAAAAAAAAAAAAAAAAAGAAGCTGGGAAGTTGAGTTAGAGCTGTTGCAATAACCCTCACATTAACGTTAATCAAACACTGAAAAGATTTAGGGGAAATTGCCAGGCTGAGACCAGCAAAATGAACATGGGGCAGCAGTTTGGCAGGTGAGGCTCAGTGTTCCTGTCTGAGCGGTAAGGGGGGAACGGTCTGTCCTGTGCATTTGTTATTTTTCAGATGCATGTCTACGGGGCACATCCACAATGAGTTTACTGACTCAGTACCCAACAGAGCTCATTCGTTGTGCTAATAGTGATGTGTGGAGATACCAGTAACCAAAAGAAGATATTCAGAAAATAGACCCAGAGTATAATTTTCAAAGTGTGTAAAAGTCACCTGGGAGTTATTGTTGTGGACGAATGGGTGAAGACCTTAGGTCAGCAACAGGAACAGTCAGCAGCCCTAACAGGGCATAAGGATCCATGACGAATAGCTTCACGAATGACACACACGAGAACACAATGCAATTAAATAAATCAAGTGTACTCTCTCACCTGGAGGGCTGTGTACAGTTCTCACTGCTCCATCCCACAGAGGTGACAGAAACGGTGAAAACTCAGGGACAACTTCAAAGACAAGAAAGGTTCAGAGGGTTGGAAAACCTCTTGTGCCATGAGGTGTGGAAAAGATGAGCAGCACTCGTGTATGTTTTGCCCTGTAAGGAGCATCCCAAGGTCAACAGGATGCCGAGCTCTGTCCCCAAAGTGAGCACCAGCGTTGAGGTATGTGTGAATGCAAGCCTGTGCAAAGAACGTGTGTGGTTCCAGCCTTGGGAAACACCTTCACTGGAGCTTCCCTGGGCAGGCTGATCTGGCAGGCAAAGCACCAAAGTGAAAGGGACACAGTGAAAGTACATCAAATAATAAACAGTACAGAAAAGGTGCATGAAGGATTAATAAAGCCGTATTTAATTAAGATAAAGGTGTCATGTTAAAAACAAAACAATTGCTTTTTCACACAGCATGTAAGCCAGATTACAGAACTTGTTGCCACCATGCAGAACTGAGCCAGATTTAGCAGAATTCAGAATAGAATTAGAAGCAGAGGTCGAGTGCAAGAACATCCAGTGGTAAAGTGTCAAACAGTTTTCAGCAGTGCTTTGTAACGATAAATGTTCTTGTATTCAGGTATAGTCTTTCTGTAATAGGGTTTGGACAGAAAAAATAAGTTGATTATCTTTAAGACAGGGTTTTGTTTTTTTACATAGTACTGAAAGTCTTTGGACTTTGTGGAATTCTGGAAATGGTGGCAAACAACTAGTTCACAGAGACTATTATTCCCAATGTATTTTGGGAATATTTTATTTTCTATTTTAAATTGTTAAATCAATTTAAGAAATGTCCTTGAGAGAACAATACCATGTGAAGAATTCTGCAAACAGACTTTAAATTATATAATATTTTGTTTTAACTTGAGACCAGTAAGTGTTTTCTATATGTGTAAGAATAAAGATCAATTGTTTCTCTCTGAAACAGATTTGACTAATACAATCACTCTATAGGGCTTATCTCATCCACAGGTTCTGTGGGCAAGCTCCTCATCCCAGCTGTAGATCTCTCACATTATAGCAGGAAGGGCTCCTAAAGCTTTGGGGTTTTGCTGAGGACATCTTCCCCACAGAAGCACATGGGAACCATGTTCAAGCACAGCTGCAGAGGTCAGGAGTGGGTGGCAGCCCTCGGAGGTATGGGCCTCTCTGGGGTGGAAGAAGAGGTGATGCCCCAGTCCAGCTGATGCCTGGCAGGGTGTGAGGCTGTCCCACTCCTCCTGGCGCAGATCTGCACCATGGAACTTCATCCTCTAGCTTTTTGGGGTGACTTGTAGACAAGCTTTGTGGTTCCACCCCTGTTAAGCACATCTTATGGCTTTTCTCTATAAGCATGTTTTTAAAAAAAAAAAACAACGAAAAACTTTTGTATGACTTGAAACAACTACCAAAACCACAGTGGTTTTCTGCAATTACACCAACCAACTCAAAGCCAAGTTGAAAGGGGCTGTGGGAAAATAATACCCATGGGCAGTGGGAGGCTCCTTGCCTGGTTCAGTGATGTTGCTTTTAGGTTCACCTTTGATCTAATGCCTGGGCAGCTCTATCTGTTTCTAAAAAAAACCCCCCTTCTGCTTCATGAATATCTTTTTAGCTAGCTGAAAGTGTTCTCATGTTTTTTTAGGTGAAATCAACTGGTCTGCAAATGACTGTATATGCCCTGTGCAAATTTAGGCTCTGCTTTCTGGCCTACAGACATCTTAACTATAACTGCTTAACCATTTCAGTTTTTCCTTATGGATTAGAAAAACTCCACAGCCTCTTCCTATGACAAAAAAACCCCCAAATAACCACCATAATTTCTTCTGCACTGCTGCTGCATACAGAGACTTTTTTGAGCATGTAGTAGATATCTATGTGATTTAAGTGAAGCTGCCTATTTTTAACACAATATGAAATCTATATGAATATAAATACATTCCATGTGGCACTTCGTGGTACTGTCTTGAAAATATTGTAATAATTAGTGGGGAGCCACAATGGAAAACCTCTTAATTCTCTGCTGGTCTCCTCCCATTCCTTGGTACCACAGATGATACAGAATGGGTCACATCTGCAGTATTATGTAGGGGTTGGTTTGATATACAGTACTGCATTATACACATATTCAAAACTGTAATAACACTAAAGCGTGAAATAGCTTACTCCTGAAAATATTCATGGCAGGATGTAGATGCAGCCTCTTGCTCCTGAGCCAGCATATACGTCTGGATCAATGACCAGAACCGACAGGGGTCTGCTGGAAGGAATCCATTACCAGGGTCTGCCACGACACAGTTTTGTGCAGAGAAGCTGAACAGTGGGATAGGAGCTATCAAAATGCATATACAATAAATCACCGGCAAAATTTTGCTATGTTTGGTTTCCATAACATTTTTCCTCTGTCATCACCTTCTATTACAACTGACTTTTTTTTTTTATATAGCAGAACAACGATAAGGAAAATATTTTGCTGGAGCCTAGGCCTTTTCCATTGTGCCGCTGCCCTTGGAATCAATTTCTTTATTCTTAGCCTGACCTTGGTATCCATTTTCCTCAGTATTCAATTCAGCTGTAAAATCTTGAACTTCTTTAGACCTTCCCCCATCCCCCAGATACCCAGTGCAAGGGACATTTGTACAAGGAAACTGGAGACTGAAAGGCTCTTGCAAAGAAAAATCGTAACTGGATAAACAGACCCTGAATGCACTCAATCTAACATATGCCTCATTTACACAAAACACCATTAGCCCGCTCCTGTTTGCTCAGAGTACAGCAGAAGCAACTTCGCTTGCATGTCTGAATAGGGTGCTTTAGATAATACCATGTGTCTTCAGACATGCAAGGACTATTTCCATAATATATAAGGAAAAATGTTGTATTTAATCCATCACTAGTGGGTTCACGGAGCATAAGGATTTGATTTCTTTTTTCACATTCTTACATCGTTGCCTGCATTAATATTAGGCTGGGGCTGAAGTGAAAATGAAGTGCCAATTTCAGCATATAAGCTAGGGAAGACAAGTGACAAATAAAACAGAAAAGAAACCATCTTACCAGTCGAAGAAATAAAAACACATTTAAAATGAATAATTGCAGAAGCTCTTGCTGTCTCTCTGTGCTCCACGAGAGCCCCACTGGGGAGCCATCGGTGAGGAGCAGCCTGCTGCATCTTGGGGCTCTGGTCACTTGGCAGAGGGGAGTGAGGAGGGCCAGGGCGGGCTGCTGTGCGGTGGCCAAAGCACCCTGTCGGAGGGGTGAGCGGCAAGCGTATGGCAGCCAGCAGGGCAGCCACAGCCATGAGCTGGGCATGGCAAGTCCTTCCCCAGAGGGTCTTCATGTGCAACTGATGTGGCTCCCAGAATAGCCGTGCATGCCAAGAGCTCAGCAAAAGGAGAAGAAAAACAATCAATCAGGGAAGTCCAGGGAAGATGCTCGCTGTCCCTTGCCGGCTCTGCTGTGTCACCGCAGAAAGACCGGTTGCCAATTTGCCAGCAAATGCCTCAAGCAGTCCAGTCCCAACAGAAGCCATCAAAGAAGGGCTGTGAGGTCATGTTCAGGACTCGTGTTGGTTTACAGAGGATGCAGCACGATGTACCAGCATGGGGTGCTCTGCCACCATGCTAGCCTTCAGCTTTCCTCCTGGGCAGGTTTCTCAGCATGCATCCCATGAGTGAGGGGCAGGTGCAGAAGGTGCCTGGGGCCCCTGCCTGGAAAGAGGAGTAAGTGAGGTCTAGTTGCAGGACTGGAAAGTTTCTCACACATGTGTTTGAGTCTCAGCAATAACAGCACCTGCTCTTCTCCTGGGATGCCTCCTTCTCTTCACATCTCCAAGCCAGGGCTGGCTGGCCTCCACCCACATGAAGATGCCTTCCTTGACTCCAGAGCAACTGTGTGGGGAAAAAAAAAGGAGCATGCCTGAAGAAGTGTTACCAACTGTATTAGCATGAGACTTTGAAATAAAAGAAATACACCTGGTGTGACAAGGGAGTGCAGCTGTACTGGTGATGCAGAGAAGCCCCATGCCTGGCCAGGGCTTGCAGACATCAGGACAGCAGGATGTTTCATACTTGTTACCATGGCCAAGCAAGCTGTTAACAAACTCATTGCACTTTAGCAAACGACTAAGACAAACTTTGCAGAGGGGCTGCTTTCACTTACAAGCTGCTCTTGACTGTGCTGCGTGGCACTGAGGGTGCTGCTGAGGCAGCCCTCATCCCTCAGGAGATGCTCTGTGCCCCGGGACAGGGTTGCATTCCTCAAGAGGACAGTGCTTTTGGGAGCCAGGGGTGGAGTGTGGTCACCTTGGGGCTGCCAGACTGTCCTGTGCCCACCACAGCTGCCCAAATCCCACTGCTGCCCCCGTCCGAAGGGTGAATTAATAACCAGAAAACAAGACAGAAATGGGGTCCGGAGGGATCTCAGCATTTGAATGTCACCACGATCACGCGGTGCGGGAGAGTAAAGGTTTCTTCTCGTCCCTGTGTTTACTGCTGTCTGCACATTGACTTGTTTCCTGACACATGAGCCATGACTTGAAAGGAATTCAGGCTCCAGCAAATTTTGCATTGCGCTTCAATGGGGCCTCCGGGATTGAATAAGGGCAGATCTATTACACTGTTGCCATGGCGACCCTGGCAAAACCACGAGGAGTAGCACTGATGCCGGCAGCCCTGCACGGGGTGGTGGCACAGGCGGCACAGCCGGACGCGGGGACAGCCCGAGGGTCGCAGCGCCCGCGCACCCGTCCCGCCCGCGCCCAGCAAGGACCTGGCTGCAACAGGCGGATGGGGCGGCAGAAGACAGCGAGTCCTCTCCTGGCGTCTGGCAAAATTAGTCCTTAATTTATTTCAGGGGGGGAATCGGGCTCCTGCAGTAAAAGTGAGAAGGGTGTCCTTCGCCTCAGTGGTGGTGAATCCCAGCGTCTGGCTGTTTCGGGATCAGCGGGGAGCCTGTAAGGACAGCCTGCGCTTAATAAGGAGGGCGATTGCAGTGATGGATTTTAATCATTAAAATGATTTTATAAGAAAGAAACAAAGGACGCTGATCTTCCTTTTCTTCTCCTTCTCTGGAGCAATCTTAGTTTTGCAGATATTGATTCTTCTTGCTCGGATGGACTTTATTTATTTTTCTGTCATGGACATGAATGTTTAAGTTGGTAAATTTTATTTTAGCCTTTTTGCCTTCATCTTTTTCCCTTTTGCATGGTCAGCGATGGAAGTTCCTATTTCCCCTTCTTGCTCAAGCAATGACGGTACAGTTTGTTGTGAGCTACAATCATGGCAATAGCTTGATTCAAAGCATCTCAGCTTCAGCATACAGTAACTAAGCCCAGGACTGAAAAGCACTAACAATGGGAGACTGCCTCTGACACTTGATAAGATTATTATTATAGAGCGCAAAAAGCTTTTGCTTTCTTTTCTGCTGCTTTGCAGACCTCATAAGGGCCCGCTCAGATTTCCGCATAGTTAATTTGTCAGTTTATAAATTACCACATTACGTTAACGCTGAATGCTTCAAAACACAAATATATGCACAGAGGGCTTGAATATTTGAAGTGGTTTAGTACTATAGGGAAATAATTTTGTTGTCAAGCTGTGGCAGATATAGAAGTGCTAGGGGATACATGACCATTTCATCAGGACGGTGTCGATGATGGCCTATGAACATCCGAGGGGGGAAATCATCTTTTATCACTATTGTGTACCATGCAGGTCCAGATGGAGGATAAAACATGCATGAGTTGCCCGCAGCTCTGAAAATAATTATACTCATTTGCCAGAAATGTAGAAAGTGCATCCAACCAAGTTGCCACCCATCATAGTGACACTCTGTTTGCATACTGATGAAGTTTAAAGCCAGAGACAATGGTGTTGGTATCAATAGCAGAGGGGGCTGGGAATCACCAATGCTATAGGATTAATAGCGCCATCATTTTATATTATGCAGCATTTCACTTATGCTGCATATCAAAAAACTCATGGTGCTGATGCTTACCTAGCTGTTTAAAAGATCGGTGTGGTTTAAGACTCCAAACATTGCAAGAGATTCTGGGGAGTGGGGAACGAAGACTGTTATACCCACCCCCTGTGAAGGGCTTCTCGGCAATTACGTGCGATGCTCTATGAATGTATACACAGATCTACGTGTGCCTGCGCGTACAGCAGGGGAGTCACACATTCTATGCACACTCGCAGCCTCGCTCTTCCTCTCCAGAAGACTGCCCTGGAATATGAGCGAAAGATAATATGCACATGCTAAGCTCTGGTGCCACTGCAGAGTAATTGATGAATGGGTTTTTAAAGTGTAGAATGAGAATGAATACAAGTAGGACCCAGGAGAATAATTCTTTATATTGCAATCAGCACTGCTTATATATAGTTGGTTTAACAGTAGAAATCAGCAATAAAGAATACAGACTTTATTATTTAATCCTTACCAACTGAAAATGATTTTTGAATACTTGTTCCATTATTAGATATATTATTTTAAAATTGAATTATTTTGGGGCATTATTCAGTTTTAAATGACCATCAAGTAAAATAATCAATCAATGCTATCATAAAATGAGATGATTTCCGCAATTTCTTTAAATAATTAATTCAAGTCATATATACATATATAGACACTACGATGTATGCATAATATGTATAGATGTCATTTGGGCTGTTCCAGTACTCCTTGCATTCCTTAAAATATTCGTGGTTAAGTACTGTCTCAATATGCCTTGGCATATCTGCTTGTTGTCACGTTGCTAGCTAAAGTATGTCTTCAAAACTAAAGTAAAATAAACCCGGAAGTAGTGATTTTATTCATTGGTTTATGTAAGACCTTTTCCTATTCTAATGAAGAACTTTAGGTACAGCTGCAAATATGTTGACAAATATTAAGAAAAGAATGTTAACTTGGCACATATCCAAGTGCAGGCAGAAAGTCTTGCTTATCTATAAAAAGACTCTCCTACAGTATACCGCAAGCTAGAGGACACATCTAATAAAAACGGGTAAAGCAGTTATGTTTTATAAAAACATAGTTTAGGCTTCCAATTTTATTTTAGTTCTGGCAAAACTAGTATGTAACCACTGTAATGACATAAAGACCCAAGATGATCTCTGATGTAATTCCATAGATCATTTATGTGACACCCAGCAACGAATCAGGCCCATGTGTTTTATTGTTTGATAGAATCTCAACAGTTTGATACTTTACGCTTTCAAGGCTTTAAAAAGTATCTTTGGAAGAAAAATGGATGATGGAGTAATGAAAGTGTGCTTGCTCAACCCTATAGCAGGTTGATCTGGATCTAAGTAGACCACTAGGCAAAATTAATTCTCGTCTTGTGTAAACAAAAAAGAGCGGAGGAACTATGGACCTTGTGGTCTCAATGCTTGTGGACCCATTTCCTTTTCTTAGTGACACATTTCACTAAGCGATAATGCAGTTTTTATAAAGTCTGGCTGTCATCAGAGTCTGCAGGACAGCGAACACTAATGCTGCCATTAGTGAACACTGTCTTATTAACACGCGCTCTATGCTGGTTATAGGGACACTCCTGGCATTCAGCGGAATCAGAAGAAATATCTTGCAGTTATTTGGTCAGCACAAAGCAAAGATGGTGATTTGAATAAGGTAAAATCTAGGAACCGAGATGCACCAAAATCAGATGTAGAGTGAATTCCAGGGCCAAAAGGATTTAAAAAATATTTGAACTAAGGATAGCATAAAGCAATTAAAGTTTTATTATGAAGAGACATTTCTGCCAGAAAAGCCAAACAAGGTCACGAGATTATTTTCAGATCTAATTTGACAACACAATCCAACATCTAAATGGAAAAAAAACCCCACAAAACTTGAAGAAAAAAAAATAAATTAAATCACCTCAAATGTAAAACATGTCTCTGCTACCAGTCAGCTACCGTCTGACTGGCCAGAGTATTTTCCCGTGAGAATCAGTACCTTTAAGGAGCTCTGAAATGCACCAGCGGGACCAGCTTCTGCATCGTGCACTGGGCCAAATGAAGCAGAAGTCTGTAGATGCCTTGATTCTGGCCAGTGGCTGAACGTTACCTGCCACTACCTATAAAGCAAGCCTCAGAAAAATTCCCAAGTGTCAGAAGGGATCAGTTAAAAACTGCATCATGAAATTGCTGGATGTGCCAAGGACCACTGGAGATGGTTTAAACAGGACTTTGCCCCATCTCTGCAAGCTGTAACCACTAACAAGGAGGTCAGAGATCATCAGAAACAGCTTTATTTCTGGCTATCAGTGGTTCTCAGACTCTTGATGTTCTCAATAGCTTTCAGTTAACCCATGCAGAAAGGGCTAACTATGAAACCATCATATATAAATTTGAGGAATCCTGTGTATTGGCTTTCCCAAGACTCATCAGCATATGTTTTTTTATGTTTTTAAGTAGAGACAAGAGGAAGAAATGGAGAAAACTGAAGTCTTTCAAATGATCGAACCCCAAGGGGGCAATCTCACTGTTGGGCTGGAGGGGTTAACTGCGTCCCTGGTTAGGGATGAGGTTCTTGTGCCAGACACTCTGGTGAACAACCAGAGGACCCAGAAATAACTGTTGACAAGACAGTCAGAATTTGCCAGGGAAATGTAATCGGCTGCTTCCACCTGAAGCTGAGGGAAAGCGGAGAGTTCTGTATGCTGTGAGTGCTGGGGGATCTGAAATGGCACAAAAATAGACAAGTGACAGAAAGAGTCACCAGGATCAAAGCTGGAATCCATAAAAACTAACACTAAGCTGAATACACTATGGTAAGTTAAGATTGCGCCTAGCATTTTAAAAAGGAGGTGTTACAATGGATTATACAGCTACAAAATTTTTCCAAGGATTTGCATAGTGCTCATCTTAGAGACAACGGCAGCAGCACCATTAGCTCACAGAAAATCCGCTGCAAAGCATTCACCAGCATCATGGCTCAGGGTGAATGGACCATTAACTTATACTAGACATATATAAATGCTGTTTGGGAGGAGATATCTAGTCCAGCTTTCTGCTCAATGCAGGACTTCCATCATCACCAGGTCAGGTCTGCCATGGCTTTGTCTACTCCAGCCTTGAAAACCTGCAAGGACAGAGATTCACCAGTACCTTTCAGTGACATGCCCCAGGGCTGTGCTGCCCACATTGTCAAGCTGATCTCACATGGATCATTCTGTAATAACAGGATGGGAACATGTGTCCACAGTGCTAGAAACCGTGATGCGAGCATGGCAAGGAAAGCACAGAAAGCAAAGGTGACTAATACAACTGAAAACTTACAGAGTAATCTCTTTTTTTTTTTTTTGAACAAGGATTTTTTGGCCAAGGATACCAAAGAGACATGAAGACAAACCTTAAGTGCTTTGCAACACAGATAATTATTGAAGTCCCCCCCTGAGCTAAATTCTGTCTTATTCACAGGTGTTTCCAGAGAGCGTGCTGGTGCTGTGTTCATACGTCTGTCGTCCTAACTGGAGAGTTTTAATATATATGCCATAGGCATCAGTAAGAACTGGAAGTCAGTACACTTACATAGGCAAGGATGCTTAGTCCTTACATGTAAAAAGTTTCAGAACTTTATTTCTGAGAGGCCAATGTCAATGGAGAATAATTGTATAACATTCAGCTTGATGACCAAAATAAGCTTCACAAATGTTATCCAAGACTAAAGGGATTTCATTTTTTCTGAAGATTTATGATTTGCTGTTTGAATGCAATACTGGGAGAGATCTGGCTATTGCAAAAGCACTTGGTAGTGCATTTGACAACAGCAGTAGAACAAAATCCAGGGAAAGATTTCATATCAATAAGTTGTATCAATCAGCTTTAAAAATATGTCAAATGAAATATGGATTTTGTCTGCCAGAAATACAGCTGGAAGTGAGGCCAGACTGGTGGTGGGACATGAAAAGTGGAGTGGCTGTAGATGTCTTTATGTCTTTCAGAAAAAGCTAAATAACATAGGCATGTCACAGATGATTGTTTCCACCATGAAAGGCAATATAACTAAAGATGTGATCAAGCATATCATGCATATCACAGCTGTTATTATTAGATGTAGAAACCAAGGGAAGGGAAGGGAAGGGAAGGGAAGGGAAGGGAAGGGAAGGGAAGGGAAGGGAAGGGAAAAATGAAAAACCCAACCCAACCTAAACCAATGATGATTTCGGACCCAAGAAACTGTATCCATTTGGGAAAAACATGCTATTTGAAACTCTGGCTGCAAACAGTATCAGGGCCAGAAAAGAAAGAGCTGCTGTTGTGTGATGGTGTCTCCTAAAATGGACACAAACTGCTGACTGTAGCTGAGCCATTCTCCCAATCCCAGAAGCCACACAGAGATGGGATCTAGAATTAAGTGTTTTGTCAAGGAAAGGTGTCACAAAAGCTTCAATCATTCTTGCTTGAGACACCTGACAACAGGAGAACGGTTTGGACGTGTGCAGAGGGTTACCACTATGCAGTGGTTAGCATCTCTAGTTATCTTAGTTAATACATGGGTTATGAACAGTTGCTTGAGAATGATTGTTAACTATTATTGATTATGTGTTTAATTGGAAGCAGTAAGTGTGGGGACTTGATTCTTGAAAGGCTCCAATAGCACCTGGCTGAGACAGGGGACAGAAACTTTTTTGTTGCGCGTATTTGATGAGCTAGGGCTGAGACAGTGAGTGGGCGAGTTTAGTCAGGCTCTTGATCCTGAGTAATTAATGAATAATGCAGCCATCTAAATACTGTATAGATAAAAGCTGAGTTTCCTGGCAGATCTGGTACTTCTGACTAAGGGATAACATGGCTAATATCTCCCCAGGGGTTAAAATCAACAACAAGGACCGGTGTCAGTCAGCATATCTAAAGGGCCCTGGTAATAGCGAGTCCCACATCTCTATCGAAAAGCATAAGGTAGCTCTGGTTCTCACAACTAATCAAAGAGATCAAGTTTTTGTAATGACCCATTTCTTCTCACTCAGAAACAGGAGTGAAACCCTGGGAATGTGAAACCTAAATATAATTTAATTGGGGAAACAAACAAACATAAAAGACAACTAAATATACATCTTATATAATAAAATCGTGAAAGAAAGCATACGCCAGCAAAGAGCAGAATGTTGGCTTGCTTTTGGAGGAGTAAAATAAAGAAAATATAAATATAATTAATAATTATTACTAAATGTGGTAAAACATACCAGTGTTGCAAGCTACTCATTCCTAGGAATGACAGGAAAAGGGTTGAGAGATGAAGCTGACTATAATGAAAGAGGTGTCTTTAGGTGGGATTGCAGGAGTGGGGTTCCTGTTGTCTCTCTCCCTCCATAATAGCAGGGGGAGGAGGGGCATGTTGTAATAATGAGGATATGAGGTATCAGCGTATTTCAGTTTTTATTATTCCAATTCTGGGCAAATAAATCATTACATAATTGATTACTCAAAACCTCCAGACCGTCGGTTCTTTAGACATTCATTTATCCATATGCATGCAATGAATGATAAACCAAAGAAATCAGAAGCCATTGAACATAAAATTCTCAAGAGACACTAGAAAGTATAATGTGTCTAGACCTTAATCCAGATTTTGCACACAGTTCTGTGCATCCAGATGAACGACTCACTTGAAAAATTTTCATCTGAATAGAGCACATAGTGAGAAAATGAGACCCAAATTTAAAACAATGCATCCAAGCCTATGTCAGCCCAATTTACTTCAAGGAGTCTCCAAACAGGTCCACACACATGCACAAAAAAAACATCCACCTGTGCAAACCTCATTGATCTCAACAACTTGATCATTCATTTCACCCGTTAACAAACACTTTTCAAACGTCATTCAGCTGTCCAAAGCCCCCAGACACTCAACAGCCAAACAAATGGAGCCCCATCTGAAAGCTGGAAAAGCATGAGGTGAAGGGGTATGCCACCCCCACCACTGGCCCCGCCAGCGACCGTGGGCGCATGCCTGGGGAGCCACATCTTCCTCCGACCCTGATGTGGCTGAATGCCTGGGGACTAATTTCAACAGATGCAAATCAATATTGCTGCCAGGCATCAGTATATCTTGTAGCAATCATTTCCCTGGATGAGATGTAAATAATTGTGGATGTTTCTATCCTGGCAGATCAGCCCGCACTCAGATGCTGAGAAGTGTCTTAACAAATCTTCTGTCCACACCTTTAAGCTGCAGGTTTAATTCACCGCTTGAGCTTTGGCTCTCTGGGTGCAAGGAGCAAGTGGTCAGGAGCGGGCACTGCAGCAGTCCACATTGTGCCAGAAGGGTGCAAAAGGTAGCCAGGACTCAGGTCTTGCACAGAAGCATCTCCTAAACATGCAAAGCTCATGTGAACACTTACTGCAGGAGATGGATTGTTCACTCGCTCCACCAGTCCCCCTTCACATAGCTACCTTGCCCAGCTTTAGAGATAAATCAGGCTTCCAGATCAAACTGAAGCACTCTTTGTTCTGCCTACCTCTAGCTTCACCTTTGCTGAAAGGTATTTTCTTCACAGGTACCTATTTAAAGCAGAACCTCAAAATGCAAAGGGATGCATCAAAACTTTGACAGGACACCACAGCTCCTCATGCAGTCTACAGTGCACTGGCACGTGAGGAGGAGCCAGGAAACCTTCCTTCCTGGGGACCCTGCAGAGGCATAAGTGTTTTGCAGTATTTCTGAGCTCTAATAGGAGAAACATATAATAGGAAGTCAGGTGGAAGGATTCCTTGATGTTGATTTAGTCTAAAAGTCTTCTGAATTAATTTCTTGAAGCAGTTAGGAAAGCTGATAGAGTATAATATCACAGAATCACACACAGGATCACAGAATGGCAGGGGTTGGAAAAGACCTCGGGAGATCACCCAGTCCAACCTGCCTGCTAAAGCTGGGTCACCCAGAGCACATTGCACAGGACATCGTCCAGGTGGGCTTTGAATATCTCCAGAGAAGGAGACTCCACACCCCCCTGGGCAGCCTGTTCCAGTGCTCCGTCACCCTCAAAGTAAAGAAGTTTTTCCTCATATTCAACTGAAACCTCTTATGCTTCAGTTTGTGCCCATTGCCCCCTGTCCTGTCGCTGGGCACCACTGAGAAGAGTCTGGCTCCATCCTTGTGACTTCCACCCTTAAGATAACAGTTGGAGAGTCATTTTCATTCGTCTTGGTGAAGACTGTTGATTAGGCTTTAGTATAGCACTGCACATGTCAACAGCCTACAACATTGCTGTTAGCACTAAAGAAGTCTCTTGCCATGTGGTTGGGCTTAACATGGAAGGAGCCATATGGTCTGGAAACAAATTTAGCATATCTGAAAACAAAAAAAAATACGCTCAGGAGCTATACAGCACATCCACATAGACATACCTGGCATCTTTCTTGTGAAACAAAAACCTAAAAGTCACCCTAGCAATAAGGTATTTATGAAAAATAGGTCTTCAAAAAGCAAAGTATCTCTGGGCCTTGGAAACTCTACCCTCATAGCTCTACTGACTCCTCAAAATCCTCACCTTGCCTTGGCAAGCTGTCTGTACAAAATGCTGGGAAAAGAAAAAAAATATATATAGTAACTTATTTCTGAGTAGACAGTAAAAAGAACCCCATGAAACCGATACATCTTTGTGATCTGGAATGTTATGAAAAAGCAGACAGAACTGCAATTCTGTTTTTTTCTAGGTGCTCAGCAGAAACAAGTTGGAGAAAAGTAAAGCCCCTAGTAATTGCCTCGCATGGAGTGAAACAGCAAGGCAGCGCAGAGTCGCAGGGGGACAGGGCTGTGGGAAGGACCATTATTCACATCAGGTGTGATTATGTTATGCTGCGTTGTTGGGAGCACATTGAAAGGATTATTTGTCTATTGTTTTCCAGCACCCTGTTTTTATGAGGTCAGGCTGTTTGGAGCCCCTTGGATTACATCTAGCTAGAGAAATATAGATGACTAATTTTAAATTAGTTAACTGTGCCCAGGACTGTCCTCTCAGGCTGCTGAGCTCAGTGTTTTGTTATAGTGTTCTGCTTTTCTTTTTTTCCTTTTTTCCTTTTGTTTTAATATCCTTCTGGCATATAGACGGTTTCTATAAAAATGCTGTAATATCACACATTCCTAGTCCTATACTATTTGCTTTTCATATTGTGGCTGGTACATCAGTATGCATTTGATCTATGTTATTTCTGTTTGATGTTTTTGGTCTTTCAGTTGCAAATTGAGATTGGAAGAGGATCCCAGGAATGGATTCTTTTTTTCCCTCAAAATAAAAGAATAAAAAGATCAGTAGGCCCATCCTTTCCTTCACCTGGGGCCATCCTGTGCCAGTGCACTGGGAAGCATTTGTGGCTCTGGTAGCAGGTCCTGTTTCCTCTAGGGTGGTGGTGTACTCTGGCGGGGGCACCCTGGGTGCTGTGTCCTGCTGATGGGCCCCCCAGCCCACTGGCCATCCTGCCCAGCTGCCCTGGATCTTATATTCATTTGGTCCCTGTTTAACTCCTTGGTAGTCATGGCTGTCTTTTATTTTCTCATGTCATACCAGCTTTTCAAATCACAAATCAAAATGATCATCAAAAGGCTCATCAAAGGGTCCATCAGATAGCACAGGACTGGGTGATCTATGGCTTTGGGGGTTCTTTGCTAATTTGGGCAGTCATCACCTGTTGTGTGTAGTGCTGTATGGTTGTAAGAATGAATCCTTGCCTGGAGGAGTTTACAGCCTAAACATAGGGACCAGGTAAAGATGTAAGGGGAAAAAAAGATGGGAGGTGTCAGCCAAAGTGACACGTTTTGTTAGTGGCTGATCTAAGATAAGAGCCCAGATTTCCTGCTGCTTAATCTCCATATTGCCATTCATGTTAAGTCTTTTGTATTCGTACAGCACTGCTTGGGTCAGACCCAGGGAGCTACTGAGGAGACCTCCCCCTCATGCCAGTTAGACACTGGATCACATTTGCCCCTGGTGTGGTTGCACTGATCTAAACAAAACTTCAGCTACAACAGAGCAGCTAGGAACTCTGATGGTTGTTTCACGGACGGTGTTTTATGTGTCATAAGGTTTTGTTTGCATCATGCTTTTTTTCTCTTTCTAGCTGCGGCAGCATCAGCCCAGCCAGGCTTAGAGCCTACCTCAGATGCTGAGCCCACTTGTTCTTAGCGCTGCACAAGCACAGAATGAAAAGGCACTCCTCATACCCATTGAAAACAAACATATAACCAGATAGAGATGGCGGATGAGGACAAGCAGGTAAGGAAATATGAAGGAACCTCAACTGAGGGCCTGATCTCAGCTGGAGGGACCAGGGGACTATGGAGGACCACGGCCCCAGATGCCTCACAGGAGATGGGCATGCACAGACCGAGTGCAGCATTAGCAGGAAGGTTTCAGCTCTGGGCTCTCCCCTGTATTTTTATGCCTGGCCAGCTGGCAAGGCTCTTCACAGTCATTCACAGCATGACCTTCAGCAAGGACAAGCCACAGCAAAGGAGAGGAGGGAGGTGAGACTCCAAGGAGAAAAATGGATATTTAAGGGGATTTTCCTCCCAGCAGCACCAGGGGCAGAATGACAGGAAATTCCTGGCTGTTTGCTTTCAAATAAATAGAGATGATTGCAGCAGGCAGGTCTGGCAGAGACAAGGTCAACACCACTGCCTTTGTAGAGGTCTGATATGATGGAGAAAGGTCAGGCAGTGGATGCACATAAAGTGCCCCTGCAAGTTATCAACCTGATTGCACAATACCTGCCAGAAGAAACTTCGGTGGCATCTCTGCTGTCCGCACCAAGGCTGGGATTTCAGTGGGACCTAAACACATTGGATTTTTGAGGAGGGTTGGCTGGCTAATACGGACTGGAAAACAACAGCCACCTTTAGTAATGTGCATTCAAGATCACTGAAAATCTCCGGGGGGGGGGGGGCGGTGTGGTGTGCTCAGAAGACCTGGGTTTTCTTAACTGGGAAAGGGGACTAAGAAGGGACAAGATAATAGTATAGGAGTCAGTGACTGTTTTGCTGAAGTGAAATAAGAGCACCTGTGCTTTCTGCAGCCTCTGTGGAGAAGAGAGAGATATTCAGCTGGAGTAAAGGCGGAAACGGGACTAAGGAAGCCTCTGAGAACAGTACTTTTAAAAGGACCAGTATTTCTGTGGATATCAAGAATTTCCTTGGACGATAGAGTTATCTAAAATAATAGCAGCAAATAGCTTGGAAGGGAGACTTAATCCAATAGAAATATACTTGTAATGACAACTTTATAGACATCATCGCATCAGAGGAAGGGTAGTAGGTGAGATGAACTTCTACTTGACCCTACACGGAAGCCCCAGGTTTCCAGGGTGACAGGGCTTTCTTGACTTTGTTTCCAGCTCTTGGTCTTGTTGGTTTCTATATTTCATTGACTTCCCGTAGTTCACTGATATCTTCCATGGAGAATTTTTGTCATCCCTTCCCAGTGTTAGAGCTGCTAAAGTGTAACTTTGCTTTAATTATTTTTAACATAGAGACTCTTTCATGTTTCTTTTGTATTTGATTACATCACTTGGTTTTTCTGGAGCACCCTTGCACCAAACTAGTCACTGCAGTGACTGAACCCAATTGCAGTAATTTTTTCCCGGTATAAAAGAAACCTGAAATAATAGCAATAAACTCCCAAGTTCTGACTAAAAACAAGCATAGAGTTTTAACATAAAATAGTTTAAGTACATTTAATGTTGCTAATAAGCTGTTATAGAGCTGGACAATATGACCAGTACTGAAGAATTCACATAGGTTTTAAATCACAGCTTATATTCAGAGGACCATAGATCACCGGAGATCAACAATTGCAATGAAATCTTTAGATTGCCATTTTGGAATTATGTCCATTAGTAGGCCAGAGCAATTAAACCTGTTTTAAAGAATGAACAGCCTGTCAAGGTATATATATTTACATTTGCAGATAGAGTATGTGAGGTTGGATTGAATATAACAATTTTCTCTCAACACTATGTATAGATACATGCTTCCTACATTCATGAAGATGTCTTTGAAATGTATTCATTGAAGCTAATTATAGAGGTCTAACACTTCTCTTCATTTAATGCTATAAAATTAATGACCCTTCATTTTTACCTCCAATGCAAATGATCATGTCATCTCCAACTGCATACAGCTCTTTTTCTCATATGCTGAATATGATTAGTTTTCCTTAAGCAGAATTAGAGCATGTGATTCTCTGAGATTAGGCAAGAGCAACGTCTCCTGGTGCTATTTGAAAGCTTTTGTTACGATGTAGTGTTCTTGACGAACAGGATTTCAGAAATGAACACTGCAAAAGTGTTAGACAAGTGAGCTCCAGAGGCTGTGGCCTACAGAGAGGACAGACAAAACCAACAATGGTAACTCACAAATCTCCAGCATCTTCATATGAGATTAGCCAGACATTACAGCAAACACTTGCAAGAAAAGAGGGATACAGCTACTTCTGAAAGAATATGCCATGTGCTTTGGAAATAATTCCATAAAGCTCCATCCAGCTCCAACTAAAGCAAATAGCTTGAACTATTTTAATGTGAGCCAGATAAAACCTGCAACAGTCTTTTTTTTTTAACGAATATTCTATATTTGCCTAAGAGAGAATGTCTCAAAAACCAGACGTGCATTACCTAATTTTCTAGAAGTTAGACATCTAAGCTCAAAGCACAAAGATGTGCATGCTTACAGCATATATTCATTTTCCTCCATTTTGGTTGTCAATCAACTGCTTATGTATGAGGGTGACAGAGCAGACATCTACCATTCAAGAGTGAAAACCAGACATAATTTTTAACATGTGTTTCTAGCTGTCAGATCTTCTGCTTGCAAACATGGCAGACAAATGCTGCAGTCATAAAAAATAATTTGTGATTGAATGATTTTAAGTTATATCTTCTGTAGGAGTGAGCACAGAGTAACTATCCACCTCCTTTAGTCAGAACGGATATTGATGGAAGGGGTGTTTGTTCCCATAGGGCCCCAAAACAAAGAAAAGTAGAGTTAAAATAATGAAAAGGATATATTTTAATTTTAAAACATATTTTGTTGTTGTTTTCATGGTCATTATTCTGTCATAGTGGTTTTATTAGGCAATGGATATGGTAACCTGGGAAAGGTGGTGTGCAAGCAAGGAGGAGCTTGTCCCACAGCTTGGAGCTGCACCCAGGTCCAGCCAAGAGCACGAGTCTCAGGTGAGCAGGAGAGGACCTGGTGTTAGTGCAGTGGTTGGGGTGGTTGGGGCGCTTGGCTGGCAGGGGAGAACTGGGACGCTGTCTCTGGAACAGAAATAAAACCTACGTTAGGCTTTTACTGAGATTTCAGGCAAACAACTCCTGACTATCTCAATAGGAGTACAAAAACTTGAGCAAAATATCCTGGGGAAAGATCCCAACTTGTCTGCCATGCTGTGGCTAATAGATTTAATAACTACTGTCAACAATGCTTTCATTGAGTTAAAAATACAATGAGGCAAACCAAGACTGCAAAATAATTTGTGACCAACCTGTGGGTGTGTGCCAGCTGCCCTAGCAAGGTTTGTATTCAGCTGCCATCCTCAGAAATTCGCTGGACCTTCCTAATGCAGAGTGAAAGCAAAGGTCTTTGGTTGTGCTCAGTGAAAGTGTCTGAGGAATTATCGGAGAAATACAAGCACAACAAGTTCCCACAAACAAGTGTTTTGTATAAGCAATGGCAATCACAAAGCTTATTCTTTCCTTATGCAAGCAAGACAGGGGAACTTGAGAGCAGCCATTTAAAACATAATAAAATTAGAGAAACAACAATACTTCCAAATTGTGCCTTGCAGGTATCACCTAACAATTTTTGGATTCTTTATCAAGCTGGGATGTCAAACACAAGCAGTTTGGGAACAGGGTGTGCCCATCTGCTAGTAGTGATGGAGCAGTGGTTTGTGTCTGAAGCATTATGCAAGGGAAGTTGCTTTTTTGTGCTCTACTCCCTAGCATACCTGAAGTGTCCTGTTGCTGTTGGGAACAGCTCTGAGCTGGGCACTGGTGACTGTCCACAACCTGAAGCACTGAAAATCCAGAGGAAAAGCTCCCATCATGGCTCCATAGATGGATACATTTCTTGTGGAGCATAGGTATCTGGCTGGAGGTGCCAAGCAGCTGCACATCCCTGAGTGCAGAGGACATCCTCCATAAATAAAAAGGAAATTTTAAATTTCAGCCCTCCACGTTACCTCTGTGGCACAGTCCACAAGAAATCAAATTAACTTTGTTTTTTTCCTTAGCTTCAGGGAAAGATGCTACAACTTCCACCTGCACCCAGCCATTTCAGACACTGCTGCAGTGCCCATGGCTGAGATTTCTGCTGAATGTGCAGGAAGTATTCCTGCCACTTCAAAATAGGTGTTGGTTCTCACTCTGTGTTCCACAGAAAGCTCAACTTGAAGTCCAAGATCTGGTCCCCAGGATTGTTGCAATTTTGGTCAAAATACACTATCTATACTTCATTCCTGTGCAAATAGACTGCAGTTCTTCTCCTAATAGGTCAAGTCCTGTTTTTAAACTTTGCATCTTGTCCCCAGTAATGTTTTGTTGATGGTTAAAGAACATCTGTAGCAGGTGATGACTTTTCCCAATTGTTTGAATGGTTGCTGAGATGGCTTCACCTATGACCCTTTCTTTAAGCATTCAAAACTCAAAGTTACAGAGTGACTCATTTTGCAGCTCCACAAGCAGTAGGCAATGGGCAGCACTTTGCTCTAAATCTCTACACCATGTTCTCTGAATAGTTTTTAATCACCTTTTTGATGAAATTAAAGGTACATTGTCAAGGATCAACATCAACTTTTGCATTCCTGGCTCTATACAAGTCACCTTTGCACAAGCCCATTTCCTGCTTTCTCAGTTTTCTCAGGAACTTTGCAGCCTCTCATGCATATAGATCCAGATTTCCAGAAATGTAATTAGGCCAACTAGCACTTGTTTGAATAAATGACACAATTCTTCCCTTGTCTTTTCCTTTCTGCTTCTTAGATGTGTTTTGAAATATGTATATATTGTACATATATATGGCAAAACTGCTAGCAATTATTATGGTCCTAGACCATAAATTTAATACAGTAAATACCTGTGTAGAAACAGAAGTCAGTTCTCAGTGATTTATGTTAGGATTGAAAAAGTCTGCTAAATCAGAATACCACCAGAGCTGAGAGATAATCCAAGGCTGGATACCTACTTTGCATGTGGTTTTAATCATTATAAAGAAATAAACCTTTGAATCTCAGCATCTCTGTACTTTGGGGAAGATAAGATCCAGATCCAGATCTGTACTCTGTAAAGGTCTCTGCAATACCACACCATTGGCAAGGAATATGTATTTTTCTAAGGCACTCACCGTTTGTATTAACCACCTCTGCATTTTCAGTCTGTTTGGTGTGTACTGAGAAGGCTGAGCTTCACTTTAATTTGCAGATATAAAAAAGCGGAAACACTAAAAGCTGAACAAAAACTATCAAGGCCAGCTGATTTCATATAAGCCATGTGAAGCTGAGAATTTTGCCTGGTTTTTGCAGAGAATGGCAGATCTGCCCCTGCTCACTTGGAAAGGCTGCAGACCATCAGCGAATTACAGAACAAGTCTGTGCAGCCTGTGCAGTGTGTACCAAAACCTGAGCTCCCGAAAGCAGGAGGATTGAGGTTGCAATGCCACTGCACATGCACGACAGTCCCTGTTAGGCAGGACTCAGGGGAAAAGAGCAGGTGCTGTAGCAGGGCCTTGTTCTTAACCAAAAAGGAGATCTTATGAAAATCATGATCCTGAGGATGACATTAACGGTCTGTGTAGGATGGCTCCAGATCTAAAGCTCAGGGTCACAGACCTGTTTAGGATGCACTGTAAGGAAAGCAGTGGGGTTCGCTTCTGGATCTCTTTGTAGAGCCCAGAAAGAAGGGATGTCCAAATAAAAAGAAAGGGGGGGGGAAAAGTGGTGGTTGGAGAACAAGGGAAAAAAACAATGAACCCTTTCCAGCTTAATTTTAAAATCAACCGGGAGCTGCCGTTTTGTATTAACATTAGGCAAACCCATCTCTCTGATGTCTTTGTCCTTTATGCTCCCGCTGGAACAGTCTCTAGTAAATTGCTGGGATTCAAGTCCCAGATGATCCCATTCTTATTTCTACTCTTATTTGACTATGATGATAGTTATATAGAAAAAAACACAGATTTTGAATCCTCTGTGACTGTCTCAGTCCTCTTGCAGCCTGTCTGCTGCTTGATTGTTGCTACACTCTCTACTAGAGATAAGTAGGGATTCCCATGGCCTTAGAAATGTTTCAGCAGTAACAACAGTAAGGCACTAACCTGAGTAAATCTCCATGCAGTGGCCTGTAATGCTGCATGTTGCACCTTTTGGAAGAGGAAAGATAGCCTAGAATATGGGGTGGCAATGTAATTTCTGTTATTGCTGGCGGATGATATCTTTGGAACTGCATCCATCCAACAACATGGTCGATTATTTGATGTGACACAGGTTATTTTATTTTATCTTGTTCCCTAATAATTCCAGAGAAAGACGTGATGGAGGGAACTCCAGTCTATGGAGCACATCCCTATGCAGACTTGCAACTGTATTGCAAGAGCAACTCCAGCCCCGCTCCGCGCCACGGTGCTGCTCTCTGGCAGCCTGGGAGACTCGCGCTGCCGCAGGGCGAGCCCTGAGTCAGGGTGGAGATGGGTTCACATCTTCCCTTTCCTCCTTGAGGCTTTGATGGGGGATTTGACTAAAGCAAGGGGGTTATAGCTGAGGTTACTTTGTGTAATTGCTTTTGCTTGTCCTGCATTTCAGGGGTCAACCTATTGGAATCTGTAATAATCTGTCCTCTGCCCACCAGCTCACATGTTTAGTCCCCCAGAGGACTCCCACTCTCAGCAAGCTCCAGGAGGCAAAGTAGGGCAACAGAGCCCTGTTGAGTGATGGCCCAGCAGCCCTAGAGTGTTTCAAGGGAAGCCCAGTGTTTGGCTCCATGTAAGAGTGATCTCTGGGAATATCCCCTTGCTGTTTGCAGCCGTCCCTCCTAGGGCTCCTCACTGAATTACTTATAGGAAAATTGCAGTGATTTTAACAGCTTATACAGCTATTGAGCTGGGCTAGCTAAGAGTAAATGAAACAGAAATCTCTGAAACAAGTTCTAGCAAAGACCTGTTTCCATTGCAATCAGGGAGAAATATCTGCCACTAAGTCAAAGGATACCTGGTTTAACGGGACGATGTCTATGTCAGTCCATCTTCTCTTGCTGCCTGTCAGATATCCCAGTGGTGCCAGGGGACCTATCTGACCCCAGGTAAGACCTTATCTCTTGCAAGGTCCCTGCACATCAATGCAGGTGGTAGGGGAGGAGTGGGAAGTCTTGTCTGAGCAGACCTGCCCATCTTTGCTAGCAGGAAAGGTTTTGAACAAGTCTGCTTTCATTTACATACCTTCCAGCAGCAGTAACCATCATCTCATTCTACAGTTATGCAGGAACCAAACTCCAGATAGGGACTTTAAATGGAGTTAATTTCTGAGGTGTCTTATTTGTAAAATCAAAGTATCTCCAGTATCATTTTAGTGGTCATCAACCCCTTGGAGGGGGTGAGACACGCCTACTGCTCATTTACTACCTGCTGCTTGCCAGTCTATCAAAGGTAATTGGAAAGGCAAATTTTTTTCAACATTATCTCCTGTAATGCAGGTATTCTTTTGCTTATTTTTTTCTCAAAAAGCTGCAATGATGATGTCAGTTCCCAGGTGTCTCACATCTACTTGAACATCTGGACTAGCCCAGTGCTGGTCAGAAGACGTGACCCTTGATCCTGAATGCTACTGAGCTCTCTGACCTGATCCAGGAAAATATTTAACAGAATCTCTTAATTATTTGAGCACATATAGATACATTGCATAATTAAATCTTTCCAGAAAGACTTTCTTATTTTCTATGCAGATCATTATTCAATAAAATAAAAGTTTGGGTTTTCTGAAACTGTACACTTGAACTCAGGACCAAAAAATACACCTCGAAATATGAAAAAGTCTTGTTACATTTTTAACTTGAAAAATTAAACATATATTGACAATTTAAGAAAAATCATGGGCTGAGGAGACTGATAAATTCTTTATAGTATACTGGAAAAAATTTAACCCTACTTGTCTTGCTCTGATCAACATTTATCTCCTCTCTCTGGAAACATTTCCGACAATAAAAATAGGAAGGCAAGAAAAGAAGATGTGTTACAATGTAAAGTAAAAGCAAGTGAAGAGCCTTACAATTGTTAGATTTGTGGATTTTATTTATTCATAGTGGTAAAAGTTACAGTATTTCCATGGCCCACATCCATAGCACTGTTTCCTTGAGGACAAAGAATTGCAGATTATTTTGCTGGGTTGAGTTCCTTACCTATTCCAGGAGAGTGTTAGTGATAGCTTTGAGACTAACTGCCCAGCTAGAAAACAAAGCAATAGAGAGAGGGTTTTTTCTGTCTGTACGGGGTCTTCAGGACAGGAGGAAAGAGGGGAAGCATGTCCAACAGGCAACCCTAGCAGGGCTCATGCTGCTTGGGGGACTTTGCCGTCTGCAAGAGAGACATAGCAGGAATGGGACCTCCTTGTCATGCCTGCCTGGCCTGCAACCTCCCCCCAGCTCTAGATCTCACCTGAGACTGACTGTCCCCATGGTTTACCTTTGAGAAACATTAATTTTAAGCAACATGGGTAAAAACAGACTCTTTTTTTTGCCTTCTAGTATTTATTGATGTATTAGAAACCACAGAAGTGCCTGAGAATGGTCACCTAGGAACCAGGGCAGGATCAGTAGCCCAACTGAAGTGCATCTACACCAATGCATGCAGCACTCACAACAAACAGGAGGAGCTGGAAGCCATTGTGCAGCAGGAAATCTGTGATATAGTTGCTGTAACGGAAACATGTGGGAATAACTCACACAGCTGGAGTGCTGCCATGGATGGCTATAAACTCTTCAGAAGGGATAGGCAAGGAAGGAGAGGTAGTAGCGTAGTCCTGTATGTTAGTGTTCTGATTATCTAGAGAGTAATGATGGTGACGATGGGTTGAGTGTTTATGGGTAAGAATCAGGGGGAAGGCCAACAAGGTAAGTATCATGGTGGGAGTCTGTTATAGACCGCACAACCAGGAAAAAGAGACAGATGAAATATTCTACAAGAAACTGGGAGAAGTCTCATGATTCCTAGCCGTTGTTCTTGTGGGGGAATTCAACTTACCAGATGTCTGCTGGAAGTGCAATACAGCAGAGAAGAAACAGTCTAGGAGGTTCCTGGAGTGCGTGGAAGACAACTTCCTGACACAACTGGTGAGTGAACCAACTAGGGAAGGTGACCCACTGGACCTGTTGTTTGTGAATGGAGAAGGACTTGTAGGTGATGTGACTGTGGAGGCTATATTGGACATAGCAATCATGAAATGATAAAGTTTTCAATTCTTGGAGAAGAGGGGGGTCAGCAGAACTGCTACCTTGGACTTCTGGAGGGCAGACTTTGGCCTGTTTGGGAGTCTGGTTGACAGAGTCCCTTGGAAGGCAGACCTGAAAGGCAAAGGAGTCCAGGAGGATTCCTGCCCTTCAAAATCAAGAAGATTTTGAAGGCACAGGGGCAGGCTGTCCCCATGTGCCAAAAGACAAGCTGGCAGGGAAGAAGACAGGCCTGGCTGAACAAAGAGCTTTGGCTGGAACTCAGGAAAAAAAAAAGACATGTTATGAACTTTGGAAGAATGGGCAGGCAACTCAGGAGGACCAAAAAGATGTTGTGAGGTTATACAGGGAGAAAATTAGAAAGGCCAAAGCCCAGCTAGAACTTAACCTGGATACTGCTGTGAAAGACAATAAAAAATGTTTCTATAAATACATGAGCAATAAAGGGAGGGCTAGGAGAATCTCCACCCTTTATTGGATGTGGGGCAAACATAGTGGCAAAGGACAAGGAAAAGGCTGAGGCACTTAGTAACTTCTTTGCCTCAGTCTTTACTAGTAAGAGAAGTTGTTCTCGGGGTACCCAGCCCCCTGTGCTGGAAGACAGGGACAGGGAGCAGAATGAAGCCCCCATAATCCAAGAGAAAATGGTCAGTGACCTGCTATACCACTTAGACACATACAAGTCTATGGGGCCAGACGCATACAAGTCTATGGCCAAGGGTACTGAGGGATATAGCAGAAGTGCTCACCAAGCCACTTCTGATCCTTTATTAGCAGTCCTGGCTAACCAGTGAGGTCCCAGTTGACTGGAAGTTAACAAGGGTGAAGCCCATCTACAAGAAGGGCCAGAAGGAGGAACCGGGGAACTACAGGACTATCAGTCTGACACCAGTGCTGGGGAAAGTCATGGAGCAGATCATACTGAGTGCCATCATGTGGCACATAGAGGACAACCAGTTAGCATGGGTTTAGGAAAGGCAGGTCCTGTTTGACTAACCTGATCTCCTTCTATGACAAGATGACCTGCTTAGTGGATAAGGGAAAGGCTGTGGATGTTGTCTACCTGGACTTTAATAAAGTCTTTGAAACCATTTCCCACAGTATTCTCCTGGAGAAACTGGCTGCCCATTACTTGGACAGGTGTACTCTGCTGGGTAAAAATTTGGCTGGGTGGCTGGGCCCAAAGACTTGTGGTGAATGGAGTTAAACCCAGTTGGCAGCCTGTCACAAGTGGTGTTCCCCAGTCCTCAGTACTGTTCCACTTCTGTTTAATATCTTTATCAATGATAGGGATGTGGGGATCAAGTGGACCTTCAGTAAGTTTGCAGATGACACCAGGTTGGGTGGGAGTGTTGAGGGTAGGAAGTCTCTGCAGAGGGATCTGCACAGGCTGGATCGATGGGCTGTGGCCAATTGTATAAGGTTCAAAAAAGCTAAGTGCAACCCCATGCAACACTACAGGCTTGGGGAAGAGTGGCTGGAAAGCTGCTTGGCAGAGAGGTACTGGGGGTACTGGTTGACAGCAAACTGAATATGAGCCAGCAGTGTGCCCAGGTGGCCAAGAGAGCCAACAGCATCCTGGCTTTTATCAGAAATAGTGTGACCAGCAGGAATAGGGAAGTGTCTCCCTGTACTCAGCGCTGGTGAGGCTGCATCTTGAATACTGTGTTCAGTTTGGGGCTTCTCATTGCAAGAAAGACATTGAGGTGCTGGACCATGTCCAAAGAAGGGCAACGAAGCTGATGAGGGGTCTGGAGCACAAGTCTGATGAGGAACAGATGAGGGTACAGGGTTTTTTAAGCCTGGAGGAAAGGAGGCTGAGAGGACATCTTATCCCTCTCTACCACTACTTGAAAGGAAATCGTAGCCAGGTGGGTGTTGGTCTCTTCTCCCAAGTAACAAGTGATAGGACAAAAGAAGATGGCCTCAAGTTGAGCCAAAGGAGGTCTGGGCTGGATACTAGGAAAAAATTTTTCATTGAAAGGGTTGTCAAACATTGGAACAGGCTGCCCAGGGAAGTGGTTGAGTTCCCATACCTGGGGTTATTTAAAAGATGGGTAGACAAGCTGCACAGGGACACGGTTTAGTGGTGGACTTGGCAGTATTAGTTTAACAGTTGGACTTGATGATCTTAAAGGTCTTTTCCAACTTAAACAAACCTCTGATTCTCTGAACTGGTCTGTAACCTACCAGCTGCAGGTACTGCAGTCCAAAAAGTGCATGAGGTGTAAATGACAGAAGCGTCCAGAGAGAAAATAATCATGACAGTATAAAAGCAGTTTCCTATAATTTCAGGGTAAAAAGTTAACTGAGCAAGTTAAAAATGCCTATGTAGAAAAGGAATATCACCTTATGACCTCATTTACACCCCCCCCCCCCCATCACTGGTGTCAGCTTTCTGGGATTTATACCGTTTCCAGGAGAGCGCACTCTTCCCCACATATGTGCTGAGCAGCTGGTCCTGAGGTCCCTCAATGGCGACAGTAACCTGCTCCTGACACTGGATTTCATGGCTGGACCACACGGGGACCCGTGCACCCCTGTGTGCATAGCAGCTGTCATCCCTCAGTGCTGGCTGCTTGTTGTTGTCTGGACTGATGGCTTTGCCAAATCCATCCCTCCTCAACATGCCCAAAGACAAGGTGCTCCACTTCTTGTGTGGTTCGTTCTGGGTATTGGCCAACAACATAGGTATCTTTACACCAGGGGCTGCAAGTTAAGCAACACACGGCTCTTTTTTGAGTTGACTGATCTAGCCACCCACATGCCAAGTGACCCACTTGTGATGTGCTTTTCTGCCTTATTTTTTCAGTGCCAACCCTACTTGTCTGCAATGTCCTTTCCCCACCAGACTTCCCTGATGACACCTACTACTACCCTCCATTGTCCAATGAGCTGCTCACCCAGGATTTCTTTCAAACCACCTTACAGAGTATTGTTTGAAAGGGTGATGCTGATATCACCAGAAGAATGTTTCCGCAGAAAAATTCTGACATCCAAATGAGTTTAAAATTTCTTCTTTCTCTGCTGCTGTCTCGATGACTGTGCAAGTTGTGACTGAAGCAATAATTGACAGGTTTTGGCAAGTGCAGCTTTTAAGTGACTGTTGAGGACACTGATGCCCAGAATAACTATATAAAACAGTAAATATAAAATAGTTTAAAGAGGAATTGAATGAGTCATGCATATCTTTTATATGAAGAGATAAAAAATGTCTATTTTTGCAGACTTTTTCCATCTTATAGAGAGGGAACGTGTAGATCCTTGCAAGTAATAGTCTGCCATCAGTTAGCAGGGAAATCAGCTGTCTTCAGTGGGGCTGTGTGGGTATAACAGAGGGCAGTATTTAGGCCTATACCTCCAATCTCACTGAAAAATGTGTTAATTTAAAAATAAAACAAGGCTCTGGGAATTTTTCAGGATCCTTCTAATTAATTTCAAAAGTTCCATTAGTCTGATGGAAGAAAGGCCATACGCTATAATCATCTGCCAGCTGGTGACTTGTGATTTTGAAGTAGATTTAGGGACACAGTCTCAGCCTCTGGCTCCTTTGCTATACTGAGCAACCAGAGAGTCTAAAGTGGCCTCCAAAGACCCTCAGATGTATTGGCTTGGATGTTCTCCAATTATTTCCCTCTCCTGTCCTCACCTTTCAGTGGAAAGGGCACATCGGATCTCCCTGGTGGGTACTCCAGCACTTGGTCAGCATGGCAAAACATATCTTTTAGGAAAGTCCATAGTCTGCTGTAAGCTACATCACACTGCTTTGGCCCCAGGAAAGGTCAGTCATGGGGAAAGAGGACAACGAGCTCTTCTGTGTCTGCTCAGCTGCCCAGAGCACCCAGGCATTTTGTCTGAGGACCCAATCCTGCAAGGAGTTCTTCCACAGTGGAGCCCTGAGAATAGCATTGCTGTCTGCCAGGTTTGTCTCGTCCCACTGGCTCCCAGATGCAATTTGCTCAATGTACAAACAAAATCCCGTCTTCCCTCAGATCTCGTCTTGCAGACTCAAGTGAACTTGACAGCCAGCCTGGGCGCTTTTCTCTTTGCTCTGGTAATGACATGTGAAAGTGGAAATTCAAAAGTTTCCACAGAAATGCTGTTTTATGTATTTTACTTTTGTCCTTCATTTAGAGACATAGCCAAATGTGGGAGTTTGCTGAGAAGCTGACTGTACACCAGGAGTCACCAACACCAGGGACCAGGACTTTGTAGATGCATGAGCAAGGAGGACAGAGCTGTGGCCGATGCTGCTCCTCGTCCACTCCTGCTGAAAAAAATAGCCAAAGCACTGCCATGCCAGGACCAGCTCTGGGAGGGGAGTGGGACAGTTGGGATGGGGAGCTGAGATGAACTGACACTGGTGGTAGGATGTGAGACATAAAGCAGCAATGGACAGGGTCTGCTCATGGCTATACAGAGGGAAGGGGAGTCCTGCAGTCCAGCAGAATCACAAGATCATAGAGAAGTTTGGATTGGAAGAGAACTTCAAAGGTCATGTAGTCCAAATTCCCTGCAATGAGCAGGGATATCTTCAACTAGATCAAGCTGCTCAGAGCACCGTCCAACCTGGCCTTGAATGTTTCCAGGGATGTGGCACCTACCACCTCTCTGGGCAGCCTGTGCCAGTGTTTCACCACCCTCATTGTAAAAAAATTCCTTCCTTACAACTACTCTGAATCTACTCTGAATCTACCCTCTTTCTGTTTAATACCATTACCCCTTGTCCTATCACAACAGGCCCTGCTAAAATGTCTGTCCCCACCTTTCTCATAAGCCCCCTTTAAGTACTGAAAGGCCACAATCAGGTCTCCCTGCAGCCTTCTCTTCTCCAGCCTGAGCAACCCCAACTCTCTCAGCCTGTCCTCACAGGAGAGCAGATCCAGCCCTTGGGTCATTTTTGTGGCCTCCTCTGGACCTGCTCCAACAGTTCCATGTCTCTCCTGTGCTGAGGGCCCCAGAGCTGGACGCAGGACTGCAGGTGGGGTCTGACCAGAGCAGAGCCGAGGGGCAGAATGCCCTCCTTCCACCTGCTGGCAAGCCTGCCTTTGATGCAGCCCAGGGGACGGTTGGCTTTCTGGGCTGCAAGTGCACATTGCTGGCTCACGTCCAGCTTTTCATCCACCAGTACCACCAAGTCCTTCTCCACAGGGCTGTTCCCAATCCCTTCATCTCCCAGCCTGTGTTGATACTGTGGGTTGCCCTGACCCATGTGCAGGACCTTACACTTGGCCTTGTTGAACCTCCTGAGGTTCACATAGGCCCACTGCTCCAGCTTGTCCAGGTCCCTCTGGATGGCATCCCGTCCCCCAGGCATGTCAACCACCCTACTCAGCTTTGTCTTGTCTGCAAACTTGCTGAGGGTGCACTCTATCCCACTGCCTATGTCATTGCTGAAGATGTTAAACAGTACTGGACCCAGTACGGACCCCTGAGGGACACCACTCATGAACGGTCTCCATCTGGACATGGATCCATTGACCACTCTCTGGATGAGACCATCCAACCAATTCCTTATCCACTGAACAGTCCATTCATCAAATCCATCTCTCTCCAATTTAGAGAGAAGGATGTTCTGGGGAACTGTGTCAAAAGCCTTACAGAAGTCCAGATAGATATCTGTAGCTCTTCCCCTGTCCACTGGTCTAGTCACTCCATCATAGAAGGCCACTAGGTTCATCAGGCAGGACTTGCCCTTGGTGAAGCCATGCTGGCCATCTTGAATCACCTCCCTGTCCTCAACGTGCCTTAGCATAGCTTCTAGGAGGATCTGTTCCATGATCTTCCCAGGCACAGAGGGTGAGACTGACAGGTTGGTAGTTCCCAGGGTCCTACATTCTGCCCTTTTATTTTTTAAAATAAAATGTGAAATGTTTCCCTTTTTCCAATCACCGGGGACTTCATCTAACTTCCATCACTGAGAGTGACTTGGCAGCTACATCAGCCAATTCCCTCAGGACTCTGAGATGCATCTTGTCAGGTCCCATAGACTATGTATTTTCAGGTTCCTCAGGTGGTTTTGAACCTGACCTCCTCTTACAGTGGGAGAGACTTTGCTCCCCCAGTCCATGTCTTGCAGTCCATCTACTCAAGACATGTGGGAAGAGAGGCTGCCAGTGAAGACTGAGGCAAAAAAAGCAGTTGAGTACCTCAGCCTCCTCCTCATCTGTTGTTACCAGTTTGCCAGTTGTGCTCATTGCGGGGATACACTTTCTTTGACCTGCCTTTTCTGGCTGACATACCTATAGAAGCCCTTGCTATTATTCTTTGTGTCCCTTGCCAAGTTCAGCTCCATCTGCACCTTGGCCTTCCTGACCACATTCCTACACAAAGGGGCAATGTCCGTATACTCTTCCCAGGATGCTTCCCGTCCATGCTTCCACTGCCTGTCCATTTCCTTCTTGCCCTTCAGTTTGACCAGCAGGCCTTGACTAGTCTCTTGCCTTCTTTTCCTGATTTCTTACACATGAGGATCAAGAGCTCTTGCACTCTATGGAAAGCATCCTTAAAGATCTGCCAGCTCTGTTCTGCTTGTTGGTGCCTGAGGGCAGTTTCCCAGGGGGCGCTATTGACCAACTCCTTGAACAGCTGGAAGTTTTCCTTCCTAAAATTCAGACTCCTGACTTTATTCTTCACCTGACCCATATCCCTCAGGACTGCAAACTCCACCAGCCCATGTTCACTGCAGCCCAGGCTGCCTCCAGTCTTGATGTCACTGATGAGCTCACTTGAATTTGTGGCCATCAGGTCCAGTATTGTATCTCGTCTGTATTACCTGATTTAAGAAGGTCTCCAGTATTGCCTACAACTCACCATGCTACTTTGCCAGCAGATGTCAGGGTGGTTGAAGTCCCCCAGCAGAACAGGAGCCTGTGAGTGCTATGCCTCCCATAGCTGGAGTAGGAAGGCTTTGTCAATGGGCTCCCCTTGATTGGGTGGCCTCTAGTAAACACCAACCACAAGGTTGCTTTTGTTGACTCAGTCTCTTGTTACCCACAAGCTTTTAAGCTGCTCATGGCTATTCTTCAGAGACAGCTCTTCACACTCGATCCATTTCTTGACATAGAGGGCAACCCCTCTGGCCCTTCCTTTCTCTACTATCCCTTCTAAACAGCCTGTAGCCATCAATAGCCTGCACTCCAGTCATGGGATTCATCCCACCAAGTTTCAGTAATGGCAACTAGGTCATAGTTTTCTAGCAGTACCATGGCTTCTGACTCCTCCTGTTTGTTGCCCATGCTGCCTGCATTGGTGTAGAGGCAATGGAATGGTTGTTAGCTGGGCTGTCAGCTGTGTCATCTTTTTAGAGGAACATTCCTTAATTCCTTTAAGGTATTTCACCAGTGTTCCCCTGTTGGTTCCTCTTACCTCAGGACCCCCTGCCTATTATTCTAAAATAGGGCATCTTTACCTAGATGTCACTGTTATCTAGGATTTATCAGACACATCTTGGCAAATCTTTGCAATTAAGTGGTTAAGATGAGTTGTACCCTTAAAATTTAAGAATGGCTTAGCTATATCTCAGCTTTCCAGGCAAAGAGGACCTCTGGCTGCCAGACATGAATGAGCAACATTTACCTCTAGGTTCAGGAGTTTTCAAGTCACCAGCTATGGAGTGCACACTTAGTTTAATGAGTCATGCAGAGGGCACAGAGCCAGTTTAGTGACATGCCACCACCACTCAATAAATAAACTAAAAAAAAAAAAAAAAATTTTCTTCACGTTTATCTTTGAAATACCTGCCTAATCAATATCAATGAACATAGTGACTACCTAAGGAATTACATTGGAGTACATTCACTTTAACGCTTGTCAGCTAACTCTGAACAATATCAACAAAACCAATTCATCAAGTATATGGGTATACCTCACTTAGGCAGCTTGATAAGAGAATGGCCAGGAGAGAAAGAGGTGCACCAATTTCTCTAAGTAAGACCCATTAAATAGTAAAGATATTTTCCATACTGCCCTTGTCCTCTCAGAGACTTCAGAAGAGGTATGTCACTGCCTTCCAGGATAACACTGCCCCAATAAAATCAATATGTCCTTGTCTCCTACATCAGGCATCAGTATCTAGGCACTTTAAGTTATATGTCTCCCCTGAAATCAGTGAAGGTACAAGGACACTGGATTGAAGGGAATCAGCCCCCTAAAATGGTCGCGGTTGTGGAAAACATGAGGGAAATCCTGGTATGGAAAGAAAAATTCAAAAAGAAAATTTCAGCTTACCTGTGCTGGTTTTCGCTGGGGTGGAGTTAATTTTCTTCATAGCAGCCAGTATGGGGCTATGTTTTGGATTTGTACTGGAAACAGTGTTGATAACACAGGAATGTTTTCATTACTGCTGAGCAGTGCTTACATGGAGTCAAGGCCTTCTCTGCTCCTCACACTGTGAGGATGCTGGAGGTGCACAAAAGGTTGGGAGGAGACACAACCAGGATAGCTGACCCCAACTGATCAAACGGATATTCCATGCTGTATGACGTCATGCTCAGCAATAAAACTAAGGGGGAGGTTGGCTGGGGGGGGGGCGCTGCCTGGGGACTGTCTGGGCATCTGTTGGTTGGTGGTGAGCAATTGTTTTCAATTGCATCGTTTGTTTTTCTTGGGGTTTATTTCTTTCTCTTGGTTAATTTCCTTTCCATTGCAAATTATTATTGTTGTTGTTATTATGATTAATATTATTATATTATGTTTTACTTTATTTCTATTATTAACCTTTTCTTATCTCCACTGATGGGTTTTGCTTTTACCCTTCCAATTCTCTTCCCCCCAACCTGCTGGGTGGGGGGACTGAGCAAGTGGCTGTGTGGTGCTTAGGGGACTGGGGTTAAAGCACAGCACTACCTGAGTCTGGATGGAGTCCATCACTTTTTCCCACCTTTATGCCATTCCCCTGCCCAGAAATCCCTCAGAGCCAGAGGCTGAGCATCAGAGTTAGAATTGATCAGCACAGAGGATGAGGGGCTGCTGCACAACATAACAATCCAAGCTGGCTCAGAACAAAACCTCTTATATATATAGCTTCCCACATCTTCCTTCTTCAGCCATGACTCACAGTAGTAGTTAATAGAAAACCTTATGGGTAATGCCTCATTTCAGATACTTATCAGCCATGTCCCCCTGATTCGCAGTATGCCCTGCACTGTTGCATTGGTCTGCAATGTTGGGGTGCTAGGTGCAGCCACCTACCCTGCTATTGTGGCTGCTTGCCCAAAGCATTCTGAATCCCCCATCTCTTTTGGGGTACAGACTTGCTGTTAAGTTTGGTGTGATAAATTTCCCTTGGGGTGATAAATTCCTGTTGCCTACAAGGCTACCTTCTGTGATACTACTGCTGTCTGCAAACTTTGTTTCCTGTTCTAGATGCTGGCAGAGACATTTTGGAAAGCAGAGAGAAATACTGGGTTCTCAACGTACATGTCGAGGCTTTTAATGTCACCTTATATACTTGCTAGTTCCCATGGACTCTCACATGAGTTTCAAAGCATGCCATCATTCCAGCTTTGGGTGCTCAGTGGGACAATATGTTAGCAGGTGACATCCATGCCTCATTATTCACACCCAAGCAGTGCTACATGCAGCCTAGACTCCCGCTCCACAGCCTGGTGCGGTCCATCGGAGAGCCCTGGGGGTGGGAGTCCTGTGCTCCCTGGGGTTGAAGTCATTGCAGAGCTCCCATGAAGGCTTCCCTGTGCCCTGAATTCACCTCATCCCCTAAACACTGCTGAGTGCTTAGAAGGATTTCATCCCTCTGGGACAGAGCTGAGAGCCGTAAACAGAAACCATAGGGAAAGCTCCTGCTGTGTTCAGCTAAATTAGAAAATTAAAGTACAGAAGGCCAAGGAATGCCTTGATTACTTGGTTAATTCAAAGGTCTGTGCATTTGGGGATTTTCTTATCCTGAATAAACAGCATATTTTTAAACATTTCTCTTTCCTTTGCACCTTTAAGAAAGTAGCATCTATACTGTTTAGACACACTGTTGTCTAAAAAATTCTCCTCTGTTACTGGGGTCACAGGAGTTACTAAGGAAAGACAATTGTCTGTTTTAACGATCATTAGTAACCAGGCACAAGGAAGCTCCATCCCTCTGTTGATTTAGATTGGTCTCTTAGTTTCAGTATTATTAATTACACGAGTTATTGTACACCAGTTTAGTGGTAGCTCTTTCCCCCTGATTTTCTGAGTTAACTCCTTCTTTTGCAGTTTCTCTCTGGAGATCCAAAGTCAAGTCACTGACTTTGAATGTAAATAGTCACCATGGGCAGTTTCCGCAAACCAGAATAAAGTGATCAAAAGTAGCTTCATTTTGATCTGCTTGTGCATCTCTTCCTTGGAAGGAAATCAGAAGACACCTAAGATTGCATTTACATAATAATGTCCAGGACTAGGGTTCTGACTTGCGCATATTGCACAGAAAATAAAAGGGTTAATTTAGTCTTCTAATCTATTGTTATAAGCCTAATTATTTTACATGTCTTCATTTCATTAATGAATTGCTGCTTTTTAGATGCGTCTCCTTCCCCATTGCTTTTGTTTAAACCTCCTGGTGGGAAGGGATAGATTAATTTTGTTGTGCCTTAATGAAACTGTATGCTACATTAGATTTAACCATTTGGCATGCACTGCCAACATCACCATTATGCATAATGAATTACTTTTTGTGAGTCCCAAACTAACACAGACCTTCGATGTTCCTCTGTAGATATTGCAACAACACAGCTGGCAGACACACCAAGTGGAATCATTACCTTGAACTTACGTGGAAACCTAGAGCTTGACACAAGAATGCAGCTTTTGAAAATTTTTCATGAAGAAATGGGAAGTTAACTTAAAAAAATGCAAATGTTTTCAATAGAAGAGGTGGAAAGCTCATTAAGTTTTGCTGTTATCTACCATAAACTGTGTTTGATATGCATATGCATGTGGGTGGATGTGTATGCTGGGTCTGCAGTCACAGGCAGAACCACCAGCGAGGCAGCATGTGCTCTGCACCGGGACCAGCGACCTTCCTGCCCTCTCTGCAGTTTACCTGCAGGTACATGCATGATGCAGATTAACAACTGTTTCAGCTCCTGAAGCTTTTAACATGTGAACTCTTTGCCTCAGCAGCCAATCTGCTGACTCTGACAGGTTTTCTTTTGCCCAGCTTGCTGCCAGTGAAGTGACGTAGGGAAATAATTGATTAAACATGCAAACCAAGCTCCCTTCTCCCAGGTCCAGAGTCTTGTCACCTTCAGTTTCTTTGTTTGCTGTTCATCAGAGGTGCTTATCCTGTTCATCTCCAGGGCACCATATGTGGTTCTTCAAGAGTTGGTACCTCCTTTCACCACTCCTCCAGACACCTGGCTACACCTGAGGACACGGGGATCCCAGGTGTGACCTGCAGTAGCAGGACCCTTTCCCAGGAGCATGAGCGTTGAGTTATCCAAGGAGAAGAGTACGAAATGTGGTCCCATGCACCTAATCCTGTGCCTTGTGCCAGGGCCAGTTAATGTCTGGCCATTGCTTCTCAACCTCCATCAGAGCCACATCTGTCATCCCATCCATCCAGGATATCTCACTGTCATGAGAGTTGCAGAAGTTGTTTGTCAGGGAGCAACAGAAGTTGTTTGAAACAAGAGACAAAGGTGACATGCCCCAGCATGTTTCTGTTAATTACTAATTGGCCAATGTGTGCTGGGGAGCCTCTACTGGTGACACCTGCCTTGCTGTCTTGTCCGCCTCCACCACCACGCACCTTCAGTCTCCATGTCCCCAGCTCTCAGCACTCAGCTCTGTCTCTTTCACATATGTCCCCTCTGAGCTCTTGTCACCACCCTGTCCTTGCTGGGCAGAATAAAGTCATCCCCAAAGCAACACTGAACCCTCATGTAGAGAACAGCAACTCTTTGGGGATTATTTTATTGACTATATTCTCATATAACTCATGAAGAGCTTAATGTATCTGTGAAGGGAGTTCACATGCCTGAGCAAGATAAGCAGCATTTAGACCACTGTTTCTGAAGCAGATTGAATGTAAGAGTAATAATAATGCACTTATAATACAATGAGATTTTATTTTCTCCTGGTAACAGGAGAGGGTTTCAGATTTACCTAGGTGATTGTTTTCCCAACGTATATTTTTATTTTTTAACCTTAATATCCTCCTGGAAGTTTTGCAGCTGCAATAAACCATCTCTATTGTGGCAGGGTTTAGTTAGTTTGATCTAATTTTGAAGCTGACCCTGCTCTGAGCAAGGCCATGGTGGTTTCCAAAGGGTCCTTGTAGTTGCACAACCCCTGTGACCTCCAGGGACAATATCCAGTAGATTTTCTCCAAACTTTTGACCCAGACCTATAGAATTGGTTTCCACGTACACATAAAGGCAGCTTCTACTTCATAAAACAGCTGGAGGAAGGAGCGGCTCCATTATCTTCTCTGTCCTAGCAGAGTGAATAGTTGTTTCCCCAAGACCCAGTTATAATTTCCACTTCTGCCTTAGAGGATTCATTTCCTTCTGAGAAGTGAACCTTACCTACCACAGCCTAGGGTCTTTTTGGCCAAAGGTTGAGGAGAGGAGGTTACCATAATGAACACTTGCAGGGGAAGTGTGGTCTGTAATAAGAAGACTTTGCATTATTCCTCTTCTATCACCATTACTTTATGTAATTATTTAGCACATAAAATACATAAATAACCTTTAGAGGACTACTGGGCATCAGCCTTCTCCCTCCCTCCCTGGCTCCTGCCTGTGTCACTCATTCTGCCCATAGACCTTCATGACTGATTGATCCCCTTATCCTGCCAGGAGTGCTGAGCCTCACCAGGGCTGCCTGCTTCTCCCCGTGACCCAATGTAGACAGGTTGGGTGCCTCTTCCAGCTGCTGGATGCTTAAAACAAAGCAGGTGCCTCACCTTCCTGTGTCAACCAAGTCTTTCTTAAACATACAACTTCATACATTTAAATATGTGTCTCTAAAAATATAAAGACATATACATCCATAAATATAAGCATATGAGTGTGTGCATGTGTGTGTGTGTGTTTACATATGTGTGAATGTGGCCGTACATAGCATTTCCAAAGTTTTTTCCCTTGTAACCAATGATGGTGCCCTTCTAATTGGGGGATATTTTTCTCCTTTCTGAGCAGACATGTGCTGGTTCAGTCTTGCAGATGCCATCCATTGCTTCTGAACATGTGTGTGGAAGACAGTCTTTTTAATCTTCTCCTGTAATCAGCTCCCAGGAGCCCGAGCTCTGAATTTGTGAGAGATACAAGTATTGTACACTGATCCAGCACAGGCACAGGACTCTCAAACTCTGCCTGTATCTTGTCTGTGCTGTTATAAACACCAATGAGTGTGACAAACTGAATGAGGTTCTCAGAAAAAACCTGGCACTAGGCAAAACAAAGCATCAGGAAAGCCAGTTCTGTGAACCCTTTACTGATTGGTGTTTAGAACTCATCAATGAAAATTAGGAGCTATTAATCCCACACATATTCCCTGCAATTTTTAAATATATGTATTGAAATTAATAGCTACAGTGCAAGACTGCAAGCAGGGACACTGGCTATAAAATTGAATTTGTAGAGATATACTTTTATTTGTTCAAATGTCCTTGAAAAATGCAAACAAAAATGCTTGGCAACACCAAGGCAAATCAAACATTTTCCTCAGCTGGCAAGGTTCTTTCTAAGAAATCCTTCTTTGTTTGCCAATAGACAATATTAATGACAAGGACTGGACCTGAAGGGAATTAATGCACAAAAACTGCATTAAAGTTACATTAAGGGCTACATTGTAAAGTCTGATTTACTTTAGATCCATGAAAGCAAGGAAATTTATTGTCAAAGCTGTGTCTTGGCTGACACTCTCCATTTAACTCACACTGGACTGCTCTGTCACTGAGAATTGGGGATATGTAACTTCAAGCCCTTCCCTCGGTGCCTTATGGTGCTCAGGCCCAAACAAGCAGCTGCCTACTGCCTCCACTGATCTGAAGGGAGGTCTGCCAACCTTCCTGCAGCTCCACGCATGGTGTCTGGTGCAGATGACTCAAGAAGCTAACTCCGAGTATTTGCAGAAACTTTGCACTGCAGCTACATCTGCTGTGTTTTATTTTTACCTTCAACTTTAAGGAACAGTTGTTGCCAGCTGAAGAACAGTGGGAGACATGAACCTCTGTGACTCCAGTGCCAGCAGGAGAGCCCGGCAGAGCACCCTGCTTAGCATCCCTCATCCTGAGAAGCTGCAGAGGAAACTGGTGAGCATCCAGTGACAGCAGATTGGCCATGTAGGTGCACCAGGGTGAAAGATGCTGGTGTTAACAGCCCTGCTGAATGAAGCTCTCGGTCTAAATACAGAGACAAAGAGATTTTTCTCCAAGTTAGGGACTATTCCTCCGGGGAAAAAAGCAATAGCTTCATTTCAAAGGTTCTGCTCCATCCAATGGGAGTAATGGACTTGGAACCTTCAGAAACACCATAGATACCACACAGAGGAGCACCTAGGTGGTTATGCAGAGCGCAGAACAGTCCTTAGGAACCCACAGAACATATGCTGCATCCTAGAGGTAAATCAGCTGTGAGGGAGCCATGCGTAATGTTGGGTGTCAGGATACCTCAGTTCCATTCTCAGTGTAGGGATTAGAGTTGGGTTTGGAGATCGTGTAATCAGGAATTTCAGTTTGGCATGCAGAGAGAATTGACACTTAGATATGGCACTTTAGAGACCGAGGTTCTCTTCCGTGGCAGAAGAATGTAAAGCCTAGCTCAGTAATGACAGTGGTGCCCTATGGAAATATTAGCAACAGTCTTTGGAAGAGATACTCCTAGGAATTCTGGCTTTCAGCCCATTACAACTTTCCTTTGGGTACATGGTGTCTTAAACAGGAAAGTTTTCCTCTGACTTTTGCCTTATCCTGCAACAGGCACAGGAGGAGATATGACATTTGGCTATCCGTGAAGTTAAGGACTTGCACTGTAGGAGATGAAAGGCAAAATGTAGCCCACTGTCTTAAGGTGACATTGTCATTTAATGGATTTTAGACCCCCTTACAGCATTCACATCACTTGGGCCAACATTTTACATGGTGTGGTGCCTGTGGTGAAGCAGCAAAGCCCATGCTTAGGCCCGTGAGGAGGTTTTGGAGGGGCTGACTGTTTGCCTGTGTCACTGGTTTCTACAAAACAGGGGTGGGAAGATTCTCTGTGAGGTCCCATATTTCTAATCAGATGCTTGTCACTGAGCATCAGCTCTTGTTCTTGCAGAGAGGTGAAGTGAGAGCTGCTGGAAACAGGGGTAGTCCTGATGAGAAAGTTGGTAGGAAGCGATCCCAGGGAAAGGGCTCTTGCAGACCTCACACAGAGACCTTTTGCAGCAGTGCTACCTAATTGTCAGCATCCAGATGGGCACAATCTGGTGCCTGAGCAGTACAGGGCCCCCAGGCCAGCTTCCCGAACCACACCACCTCTCAGCTTCATCGTGCACCCCAATGCCAGCGTGCAGGGCAAGCTGGAGAGAGCGAGCCTGCCTCATTAAAGCAGGTTTGTTTGAGTCATTGTGTTGCCCATACAGCCTGGCTGACCCCAGGCTGTTTTCCCCTCAGCCCCAGATCTGACATTTCCCTTCTGCCATATCTCAATCACCCCAAACTTATTATCGCACAGAACCGTGGACCGCCATCATGTCTGGCTTCAATCAAAGCCAGTAATGAGTGGGATGAACACTCTCTATCCAGATGTTTGTGTCAGACTGATAATGTACAAACTGATAGTGAATTAAAGTTTCAATGGATAAAGATAATTGATAATGAAATGCAGATGGTGAATCACCAGTGTTGAGAGGACATTTGGCCGTTGTTTTAAGGTGCTCTAAGGACTGCCATCAGGAGGATCATCAACTGTCTCCCAAATAGTTAGATTAAGGGAGACCTCTGATCTTTGATCTTGAGGGTATGCAAACTAGGGGTAGTTTTATTTCATTTCTCCAGCATCACCCTTTTAAAACTCATGCTGACTGTTTTTGATATTGGAAATAAAAGCCTCTATTTAAATTTTACATTAATTGACTTGAGTTAGCATGAGTTTTACATGGCTGGTTAAAATCAAGCTATTCTTCCTGCCAACAAACATGGCAATTCTAAAAGCAGGCGATTAGGACAACTTGAAAGTGCGCTGGTGCTCTAATGCAGGTAGTAAGTGAAGGAGGTAGCCCCTCTTGCCTTCCCTGACTCTGACATGTGTTCCCACTGCCACTCACGCATCAGGTTTTGCAAACAAAGTGTTGAGAATTGTGTCAGACCAGCTTGCTAACTGAGTGGAGAGCTAGTTACCAAAACAGAAATGCATGCGTTTTCCTCTAAATGTGTTATCCTGGGTAAAAAGTGGTCAGTCTTACACAGGTGCAGCACAGTTGCAAGAGGGACCTAAGGATTTTTGGGGTAGCTAAAACCAAGGACCACAAAAGCATCCTGGTTACATCTAAAAGAAGATGCTTCGGAACAGCTTAACTCCCATAACTTCACTCAGACCGCAAAGCTGCAACATTATTTTTAAGTTTCCTAGTTTAATGGCAGGAACAGTTTTTTGAAGATCTCTATGCTCATACTTTGAAGGTATGGACGATTTTTCTTGTGGTGTAATACTCCTCTTAACTAGCATAAAATTCAGCACAGGGCCAGGATAAATCTCTCGAAAACATACAAACATGGACATTTATTTATTCAGCAGACCATAGCCAGAGCCATGCTTTTATATTCACACAGGTCAACTGTGTAAATACGGTAGATAATTCTTAAAACTCATATAATGTACTCAACAGATTGCAGTGCTTCTTTTATACCAATGTTTGGTGCATGAATGCAACAGATGCTAGGGATTAGTTCCAAGAAAGAAAAAAGAAAGTTCTGGAAATGCACCAGTATCGCTCCCATAAGAGAGGTAAAAGGTCCACGTGGAAAGGGCCACCTCCGCTAATAGACCTGGGCTTTCTCCATTAGCTTTGGATCCATTCACAGGAACCAGCAATGCGTTGTCAGTATAGTCCATCTGCGACTGTTTCCACCCAAACTCATGTCATTTCCATTTCACATTTCTATACATGTCAACTGTTAAAACAGACCCTAAATCTCTGCTTTTTTCAGGCCCTACAATGAAGTTTTGATCAGGCTATAATTGCCCAGCAAGAGAGGATCTGCTCTGGAGAGGTCCCTCCCAGCTCCAGACTGGGAGTGGGAATTGGGAGTGCTCATCTCAGCTCCAAGTACTGAGATCCCCAAACTTTGGGTCCAACACTTTATAGAAACATGAGAAATCACTGCTGGGCGCTTTTACACCTCTTTGTATTTAGGTCTAACTTGACTCCCACCAAAGTCAGGCTGATTTAGAAGTTAATTTCAGTGGGATCCTTCCTGAATCTTGCCTGGTCATTGCTGTGACGAAATGCAGAAACACTGAAGCAAAGTCTTACACGACAAACATGAAGATGTGAAGTAGAAGAAGAAAAAGAGCCCTGGTCCACTTTGCTCCAGGTCCTAGATGTTCCCATGTGCTCCATACACCTCTCCAGCATTTGCTTGTTCTGATGTGACCCTGCACAGCTGAACAAGCAGTACTGCAACCAGCACCCTTTGCATACACATCACTTTGATGCAGGAGCTGGTGTATGCCTATCACTAATGGCCTCCTATGGTGGGAAAGAGTGGAGAGAAAATGAAAGCTTGAGCCAATTCTTTGCTCACTGATGACATTCAGTGTCTGCCACAAAAATTGGCATTTCACATAGATATTAACCAAAATGTGTCCGTTTGTCAGCTGCATTAACGAAAATACCATTCAGGGAACTGTAATGATCCCTTGTAGGTTCTCACAACTTCCCACCCACCACAGAAAACACAGCAGATGAAAAGGTTGGGAAGACACATTTTTGTCCTCATTTCTTCCGTGTTTTTTCTGTATTTCTTGGAACCACATCACTGCTGTTCTTTGTCAATGCTGTGATATTGTTCTCTGATCCTGACCTGCCTGGGGTCAGCCAGTTTGTATATGTATACGTATACGTATATGTATATTAGTCATATTTATAGAACCTATTTCTATTTCTACTTGTATTTATTTCTAAATATAAACAATTTAAGATATGTTAATTTGAATTTTCTGAGATGATTGGTTTTTTACTAGGTATGTGCTGGCAAGTCAAAGAACAAAAACCCCAACAACACACTCCCCTCCCCCCCCTTTAAACATAGAGGAAAAATATTCTTAAAAAACAGAACTGAAATGTTTGCTAATAAACTGGACATTTTTTTTCTTTAGTCCAAGTAACTTGCTATTATTTTTCAAATTACTGGATTCACTCTGCAACAAATATGCTTATTTTCTATATTTACTCTAAATGCATTATTGCAAGAAAGAAATTTCTATGATTTCACTGCTAAATTACAGATACCAGAGTAGAGAAATTTGGGGTTGTATTTCTTTGGTCATGTAGATAGCTTTTAGACAGCCATTTCAATGTTTTCTTGGCAAGAAATGGAATTTTCTAACCCATGCCTGTTATTTCGGAGTCAATGGAATATGTGTTCCCTGACAACTTAGGTATTTTGAAGTATCCGATCCAAGAATAAATTCAGGAACTTTTTATAGTCACAGATTTCCTTAGGGTATTACAGTAATTGAGCTTCTATTTACTCTGTGCAGCATGTGAAGGGATTTGTACAAAGTTTGTACAAGTTGAAACAGTTTTAAAGTGTATGAAATAAGTTCATATTAGCAACTATTTATGAACTATGAAGACAACAATTAAAGCTTATGTATGAGATTAAGAATGGAAATGGATATGAGTCACAAGCTCTTCTGATGTGGAGGACAGCAATCATTTAGATGAGACACCTCTTGGGTGGATCAAAAAATTCCCATTAGCTTTAATTTGGCACTGACCCAACAACTTAAAATATATTTTGTTATCCTATGATTCTGTGGTTTAACTAATTCTGCTTCTATTCCATTGTAAAATAATTTAAAAACCCCACTCATATTATTTCCCTACCACAATAGTGCAATACCATTGATGCAAACCTTCACAGCTGAAAGGAAAATGGGACCCATTAACTTAATATTTAAATGGTTTTCAAAGTTTTACTGGCATTTTGAAGTTTTTGCTCTACTTGCTCAGGAAGTTTTTATGTGGTCCCTCGGCTGAAGAACAGTACGTACTGGAACGGCCTTTGATAACAACTGTATTGATTCAACCTTTCAAAATAATGTTTTCTGTCTATCTGGTATGACATGAAAAATGTTGTTCTACACAATAGATACCAGTCTTCATCCACATTTCCTGTATGAAAGTCAGACCTTTGGAGCAGTATACTTACTTCTTTCTGTGCATGATTAATATGGTTTCTTTTACCAGTCAGGATGTAAAGTAACTGTCACTGTCAGAAACTGCTTTTATTTTGCTCTCCAAAGCATAGCATGATAGTTATGCACTTTCTGTCCCTTACCATCCAGTGAGAACCTGTCCCAATTACCAGCAGTTTTAGTGCTGACTTTGCTGGGTGCAGGACCGAGCCCCTGGCGGGCGGTCCTGCGTGTATAGCTCATTGCCGCTGAACTTTGGCTTTGCCCTCGCTGAGGGGTCTCCTCAGGAGCAGACTGTGTGGTTGCGATGTGGGGCAGGCGTCACATGCCATGGGGCTGCCGAGGCAGGGTGGTATCATCCATGATCCCCAAACATGGCATTGCCATCTGAGCACTTGCTTTCCCATAGCCATGGGCATGGCTGCAACCGCAGCAGAGCCGCAAGCCTCCTCCTGCAGCATCGCTGCCCAGCAATCCACTACCAGCTGCTGTGCAGTTTTGGCAGAGTGACTCTGCGTGGTTGGGTGATGCTCAGAGGAGTCAGCAGTCAAGCCATGTGCAGAGAGAAAAGTTAGAAGTGTAAGGACAGACGGAGAAGTATTTTCAGATTGAACAGTGAAAGAAGATGCAAAAAAAATGAGCAAAGGAACAAGACCTGATTTCAGCTGCAGCCTCAGCTAGCCAGCCTGTTGGAACGAGGCTTTTCCTGAGCTGCTGCAATACAGGATCAGGCTGTATTTGTATATACAAACACATTTGTTTTCACATTTTCAACCAATGCATTAACAGTGATGGCACAACACAAGAAAGCTTGCAGCCTCACGCTGAGTGATGCAGTGAAAGCAGCAGCGAGTTCATTGACAACAGCAGCCTAATTCCTGAGTTTTGAGGGGGAACTGGTGGCACAGAGAGAAGTAACGTTCCAGCACCCTGTGACCAGCTTTCTGGGAGGATCTGAGGCTATGACCCTGCAGGCAGCTGCAGACCTATTACTTTCTGAATTAAAATGGTGGGCAGCACCTTCAGGAGCAGATAGAAGGTTCTGAGGTGCAGCTTGGGAGGAGGAGAAAGCTGTGAAAAAATAAAGAGAGAGGAGAGAGAGGAAGAGAGCTTCAGCAGCAGGAAAAAGGACCCTATTCCTTAAAAACATGGGATGGTAGCTGAAGGAGACATAGATCATGTCATTTTCCCAGAAACAGTATAGTTTTACACAGGAACCGCTATGTAAAACCCTATGGAGACCAAGCAAGGATCTGGTGAGTGCTGTGGCTCGTCAGAGTCAGCTCAAAGGAGGGTGCAGTATCAACTACAGTTAGCTACTTGTACATATGTCCACACAATGGGAAAAAAAAGGCTTTTAACCATCAGATTCCTCTTCAGGTCAAATAACATTATTTAAAATGACCTTTAGCAACAAATGCAGAGGCTGTTTAACATGGTGTTGGCTAACCAGGACATCTTTCCCTCGTCTTGCAGCCTCTCCAGGCTGACACACAGGAACAGGAAAGAAATTCAGGGAGCAGGTTTCTGGGGGGTGTTCTCTGATCCTTCCTTTTCCTCCATTATATAATCCCTAAGTGATGTGTTTTGGTATTTTCAGCTATAAATTCTTAAGACAGATCCTATGGGAAATCTGCATAATGAGAGGACACATTCCCTTTTCCACTCCTCAAAGTTAGAAACAAACAAACCTGGAAACTGTTTCACTGTGGAGAAACAGACACAATGAAGTAAATTACTTTTACAGCATCTTCCTTAAACTGTTAAATTATTAACAAGAACAGAAATTGGAAAGTAGCACCTTAAAAAAAAAAAAAAAGGCTTTGCAGTGTTAAAATAATGGGAAGTATAATTTTCAGAGCTGTGGTGGGTACAGAAAAGTAGTAGTTCTCTCCATTAATTTTTGAATCAGTCCCCTTCCTTAGTCAAGGTCCTATTTTTCAGGCTGTATCCCTTGTATGGAAGCTATAATGTTGCCTGCTGTGCAAAAGAAAGAGGTAAGAAAAGAGAGAAATAAAGTCAGTAGGGGCCAAATCATGCTCCCACAAAATTAATGGAAGATTTTTCCATTGTTTTCAGTGGAATAAAAACACTGAAACACAAACCCTAGTAATTTTACGTTCTGTAAATGTTGAGAAGACGAAGCATGACACGTGGTTTGGGGACTGGAGGCTGCTTATGTCTGTATTCATGTAACAAATTTTCTTTCATTTAAAAAGAGTATTTCAGAACAGTAGATAGTAATCTTCTGATCATTTTCCCTTCTGCCTGTAATGGTATAGCCTGATCAAAACAGAATTGACATAGCAAGTTCTGGGCAAAACCTAAAGTTCCTGAATTCAAGCTCTCTGTAATGATGAGTGAGAAAAAAGTGTGTTTTGCCAATGACAAACATTCTGTACATAAACATTTTGTTTATTTTCACTGAAATAGTTTGGTCTTCTAATGCTAAACCTGTAAGGATCTAGTTCTCAACAGAAAAAAAAAGTTACTCCTCCATTTTTTATCAGAAATGCTAATGGGTGAAAAGCACACGTCTGAATATATTTGCAAAATGGGAGGCAGAAGAGATCTTTTAATTGACTCTGGTGGCTTTTGTAGCAAGTACCAGACTAAAACCATGAAGTCCCAACCCTTAGAAAATACCTCTGCCACACATATCTTCCAACACACGAGTTGTCCCAGTGGCTTAGAGAGGATCACTCTTACACCTGAAGCTCAGCTGGATGTGTGATGGCTTTTCCTGCCTTGAGCTGCCACAGAGGCACAGCTGCCGTGAGGACTTCCCAGCGCAGCCCCCCCTCTCCCAGCCCAGGCCCTCACCGGCTGGGCTGTGGGTCTCTGCAAAAGCACCATCCACACACACCTCGTGCCAGGGTTTTAATCCAAGCAAGTTAGAGGGAGGCTACTGAGTGAACCAGCTTTGATGCATAGTTAAAATCTGTCAACAAAAGAAGTTGACCCAGTTACATTTAAAAGCCATCAGTGCCACAGCAGACATTGCATCAGCTGGTATTGAAACTCTCAATTATCAGAAAGAATCATGGAAAGTCAAAATAAATAAGATTGTAATTACACTATCTCAACCAAATATGAAATTATCAGATTTTACAATTCAGTTGCGAAATCCAGGCAAAAGTGGTGAGCCACATTTGCAAATACTTCTGTAAACTGAAGTGATTATTTTTTCCCCTTAATTAGCATTCCTTATGTAAGAAGATTCAAAGGATATTTGAACAACATACACAGGCCAGGAAAACCTTGGATAGGTAAAGTCATAAAATACATGAGCAAGCAATGGTGGTAGCAGAAAAATACTGATTGACACCACTGGCGTTCAACTGGCTCTTCAACTTTAAATTAGAGAGAGGTGTAAAATTTAAATTTGCTAACCACGAATGCCTTTGATCATCGAGTGAGCATCCTACACGAGAGGAATATTTAGAGCTGTGTCCCACATAGAGCTCCTAGCAGCCATCCCTCGGAGAGAGGGAATCTCCTCCATGCCTGAAGAAACAACAAACAGTCTGCCTAAGTTCTGAAAAGCTTGTTTGAATATATATAATAATTTGATTCTGCTTTGTTACTCCTAAAAGTATTTGGAAAGGCTAATATTATTTTTCTATACATGCCAGGCAATAAGTCCTACAGTTCTAGCAGAAATCTCTGGCAAGTGTAGAGGGAGACCTGAATATCTTGTAGGATCCATGAATATTCTATGGATAGCCAAGTAATCAGCCTCCAAATGAAAGCGCTTGTCAGATCAGAACAGTCCGAGCTGATTAAATCATGCTTGGTTTATTGGCATTGTCTCAGCATCCCACAGATTAAAGCAGAAACTAGTTTAATAGAATATGTGAACAAGATCTGACATTTTTTTTTTAAACTGATAACATTGGATGTTTGCAAACAGGGTGTGATTAACCAGACCTGACTGTATTTGACAAGCATAATGGTATTTTAGGATTTTTAACAAGGTTCTTTGGGCTTTCAATATATTTTTGATGGTCACTTATCTGGAATGAAGTTACACTGAAGGTGATGGCAACTTCCTTCCAGGGCAGGAGTTTGCCCCTAATCTGCAAACAATCTGGACCAAACATAACTACCAATAAAGTCAGTGGTGGATGTCAGCATCTACATCTAAGTTAGCTTCAAAATCACAGGCCTCACGAACACAATAACAAGCATAAACACCAACAAGCTTTGTTTGGGAGCAGAATCCATTTGACAAGATCTCCTTAATGTCAGGCAGGAGCTCCCTGGGGTGGCATTGTCTTCTTCATGACCCTGATTTGTCCCTCTCAGAACTGCCCCATCTCTACACAGACATTTGCATCTCTCCAGGAGTGTCTGGGAGAAATAACATCTCATGAACCAAGATAGGAAGTTGCTGAGCATAGAAGAGACAGCAAATGTAACCATCCGGAAATAAACCCCCAAAGTCTGCACAAGCATCATACCCTCCGTTTGAGTTATGAGTCATGGCTCTTTGTCAACAGCACCAAGTATTTAAGAAGTCTGCTCCACCAAATACTTGTGTCCGAACCCTTTCTAGATAGTTTAATGGGGTACATGTGGGAGACAGATTTCCTTATTTCCAGATTACAGACTGAATTCAACCCAGGTCAACTAGCTGACAGCCTCTGAAAACACACTGAGAGCCTAAGGTAGCACACGGTACGTGAAACAGAAGATATCGACAATGTAACAGCAGTGCTGTGGTCAATCTAAAGACGGAATACAAACACTTATGAAGGGAGAAGTAGTATCTTTCCTTAAGCAAGCTGATGGAGTTGGGTAACATGGGTAAGTTTTAGGGCTTGCCATTCCTCCATCTGGTCTGACCAAGCAGTAACAAACTCCAGGCCAAAACAGGTCAGAGGCAAAGAGGCAGTGATTCAGTCTGAAAGAGACACTGGTCTAAGGTTCACTAAATCATCCTCATTTCCCGTCCTCTCCTAAACCTCCTCTGCTCTACAGATGCAAGAAAAGTATTTCATTCTCCACTCTTGGGAACTGCCTACATCTCTCTGCCCTGGCCGACAGGCAGCTTCTCCTCTCAGTACCTTCTCCTATTTTATCCATTCCCACACCTCTGCTCCTGCCCAGCAGACTCACATACAAGTGCCTCCTGGGTGAAAGAAGGGTGGGAGAAGATAGCACTGACCGTTGGGAAGTTACTGAGAAGGAGGAGAGAAACAGACACACCCAGAGCAGGCCTCCAGATCACACAAGACTCAGTTCCTTAGGAAAGCTTGCTAAAAATATTCATTGCTTCCTGTTTTTTCTTATCAAGTACTTCACATTCATCTTGTCTGGCATCCATGGTAATCACAGCTGAGGCTGCTGCATCCACTGTCTGCCTGAAGAAGTGGAGTTTGCCTCTTCCTTTTTTAGACTGCTTTCATATATGCAAAAACTAATAACAAGCAGTGCTACATGAGCCTCTGACTAAGCATGTCAAAGACTTTATGGCTGTGTCTTGGAGGTTTCTTACGTGACATTTGCAGAGGCTACACTGAACTGACTTAACTGGTGCAAACCTCTGCACAGGCACTGCACCCTCTATCATGTGCTACTGTTTAGGGTAGATATAAGATGAAATTAGGATATACGCTCACAAACCTGCATGGAGCAGTTTTAAGTACTGCCCTCCGGGGGTTTGTTACTCCCCTGCAGTGTAAGGGCTACATCCTTAAGATGAAGTAGGTGCTGAACTGACACAAGCATCTCCATACAGGGGGATACTCCACCAGATGAATCACAGGGTTTAAAGACATTATTACTGATGCTGTTATAAGGTTGTAGGTGGGCAAGACTAGATGCATATATTGGCAAAATCTGAACTGCTAATGTTTAGAAGCTCTCCACCTATGCCAAGCCCAGCTAATGACATTTAAGTGTATTTTGCTAGGTGGTGGGGGACAGCTTTGTGAATTGAACAGTCCTTCAGTACTGTTTTTCTCAGACACTGTATGTTGCATGGTGTTATTCTGCACTGTCTTTCACACAAATTACATCATCTTTAATTTGTTGCGTCTTCTTTGCCCTGTGGGTACTGAGAGGTCCATGTGTTGTGCTTTATTGCCACTCAAAATCTGGCTCCTAAGGGGGTGCCCCAGCTGGGACCTCTGCAAAGCCTGGCCCATTGCTTCTCTATGCCAGGGAGCTACATACCCCCCCAGAGAGGAGCAGCCCCTTCTCTTCCATCTCATTGTCTCAGTAAAACTGCAAGTGAGTGGCTCAGTGAACCTCCAGAAGGAGCTCTCACAAGCCCAGTCTCCAAAACAGAAGGAAGGAATCATGTCTGAAGTCCAGCTTCCCACCACACAGGCTGTTTGGTGGGACTTGCAAGGAAGCTAGCTGTTGTTCCAAGGGAAAGGATACCAGAGCACCCTCTTTGTCTTTGGTCCCCACTACAGTTGGAGATTTGAGGTGCGCCTGTAAAGTTTTTGTTCAGCTAGAGAGGCTGGGTGTAGACTGACAGTGTGCTATGGGATAGAATTCCATATATTATGGTATAGAAGGACATCGACATGTGGAGGGTCCTAGGTATATTTTGAGGACATGACTCTCACCATATTCTGAGCATTGCTGGAACAGTTGAAGCCCCAAATTCAAATGCTACCTGAGAGTAAACTGCTGTCTATTTGCTCTTCCCTGACAGGAACCAAATATATGGCAGGGCTGGCTGGCTGGAGATATATTGAGATGGTTCTCATGGAAACCAGGTGAAAAAATAGCATAGAAAATAGCTGAAGGGGACACTGGAGGAAACTGAATAATAGTGACAGGTAGATGCTAATTACCAATCAAAATTTAATTGAGATAAACAGCTGTTTTTCCACCACAGTTACTAGGAAGGAGTCAGGAAAATATGAAGATCAACCAGGATGCACAACAGCTTTTCCAGCAGAGGTGAAGTGAGACAGTGTTAGTGTACCAGGTGCAGACAGCAAAACCAAAAGAGAGTGAGTAGTCAGGCAAGCTGGGAAGACCAGGAGAGGGGAGGCAAGCTGGCACACCGAAGAAGTCTGAGTACAGTGAGTCAACCACAGATCATAAAGGGGGACCAAAGACAAAAAGCAGAGTAGCTAGAGAGAACAGGACACAAATAACACACCCCACAGACATAAAGGGAGCTGGGCAGTGCAGAAACATTTGATACAGTGATGAACAAACCAGATTAGGCCACTGAAGTCTTTGGAACATCAGGCAATATCTGAAACCCACATGAGACAGTGTTTCCATTAAAGATTACTTAGGGTAAGGAGCCCCTAGCCTACTCCCCTTAAGATTTACATGCTCTCAGCACTTACCAGAAGTGAGAAATGCATGGTAAATAGTAAGCACTGGGTGAAGGAGGTCTCAGAGTGAACTCCAGACCCTTTTGCAAAGAGGAGTCATGGGAAAAGGGCCAAGCCGAGCATGCTAACCTGGAGAAATGGGGACCACAGTAGACGAGCTGCAAGGAGAGAGGCATACAGAAGGTCAGATAATTCTTGGATAAGACCACCTACATGTAAGCTGACCAGACCCCTGGGCATGGGTAGGAAGAGGAGAGCTGGCAGTCCATTTGTCAGGGTGGGAATGGAAGATGGGCCTATTTCTGCAATAAGGTGCCTTCCAGCCCTTCACCATCACTCAGGGTTCATTTCTGATCTATCCAAGAGATCAGATCTGTCTCTTCTTAGAGACAGACTGTTCGGACTCCATTCCTCCAAGAGAAGATGTCTGTTGGTGAGGTTAAGCCACAGAGGACTGGAAGTGCCTTTTTTGGTGTAGCTCTCTTCTCCAGAGAAAAAATTTATTCCAGAAAGGCCTTGTTGTGAATGTCTAACCACCTCTAAGCTAAAGATTTTGCTGCCACAGCAATGTCATTTCAAGAAACCATCACCCTAACCCACCCGGTGATACTAGCCAGTGTCTAGGGTCAACCAGGGCTTGTGCAATATGTTTACCATGATTCTGGCTTCCCTCAGAGGGAGCAAAACAAAGGGGCCTGATGTGTCCACATCTCCGTGGATGTAGCTATGGCCATCTGTGGCTCTGTCCAGGCTTGCAGCCAGAGAAAAAGAAAATTGGGACTGTGGGACTCCGCACGAGTACCCCATAGAGATGGGAAGAGCAGATATTACACATCTGTCTTTCTGTTCATTTATACCCACGCAGAGCTAACCACAATTTGTCCCCAAGTTATAAAAAATTACTAAGGCAAAAGTGAAAGGCATTTCTTGGCCAATGTAATTAAATTTCAGCAGCCTCAGCCCACAGGACACTACTGTCTACTCTGCAGAATATTAAGTCCAATAGCTGGAATCAACAAATGACACTGGAAAAAGTCTTGCTTGAAATAATATATATTAATACAGTAGCATAATAAATAATATATACTGATAATACTGCCGTAAATAATGTATCACACTAGATTTGTGTAATAAATAATACATAAATATGTAATCATTCTTTGAAATAATATAAAATTAGCAATTGTGAAGTGAACTTAACCTATTAACATGCTTCAGGAGAAGAAGGCTACAAGTTATTTAGAGTCTGAATCACTGCAGCGCTTTAATAGCTTAGCCGAGAGTAACACCAGCAGCACCACATGAGGATGCAAAGGAGCAGAGAGCTGCCTGTTGCCTCACAAAGCAAATAACAATGCACTTCTCAATTTTATGTTCAGGGCTAAAGGTCAGTTGATCTACTGGGTGTGCCATGTTTTTTTGTTTAAAAAAGTTAATTTATTGCTGACTCAAGGCCTTGAGCAAGTTGTTTTCCAACAACTAAGATGAAATAAAGCAACACAGGCAGCCAGCAGATTTAAAAGAATATAAAGATCATTCCTGTGGTAGAGCAACACAGAACTACTCCGGACTCCAGCAGGGAGTCATGTTTTGGCTCCGTTCCCAGAGTCCTCATAACACTTTTTATCTCCGAGCACCTTTCAAACTTGGGCCAATTAATATGCATACAGTCCCTTTGGGGTCAGCCCGCTTCACTGGCTCTGGTTTCCAGGGGGAGAAACTGGTACGCAGATTTTTGGGGCAGATTGCTAAAGCTTTCTGTTCTGCTTTAGAGTGTGTTGGTATAGTGATGTCATATTGTCCGTGGCCAGACTTTCTGAAGATCGACACCAAAACCCTTTGTACTTTTCTGCAAGTTGTGCCACATATTGCAGGGCTAAATGACAGGGGAGCGCTAATGAGAATAGTCTCTGAATGATTCACCCAAAACCACAGCGAGACATTGGTTACTAGAAGAAAAGTATTTACGCAGCTTAAAGCAACCATGGGTAGCTTTCCAAACTGACTTACAATTTTTCAAAGGCGTTCGGGCTTTAAAAATTGCAGGTGTATACCTGGCAGTATTTTCACAAGCACGTAAGTTAGGGAAGTAGTTAATTCCTATCCCTCAGGCAGAGCTGTTAATTGTGGAAAGTACCTGTGAGAAGCTCAGCAGCTGACCTTCTGAAAATACCACTCGTCATCAAAATCCGGGTCTAAAACATGTGCTACTCTCTTGAAAGAGCGGTGGAGCCTGTGACTTCCAGCTCCCCTAAGAAACAAAGGGAATGGAAATCTCCAATATTGCTTCGGGATGTTTACTTTGCAGCCATGGAAAGAAGCAATGTCCTTTATAAAACTGTGCAGGCAGTAATAAGGTGACTTCAGAACTATTACTTGCTAAATCCCATAACACTAGAACCAGGGAGCACTAGACGGAGATCAGTTTAAAGTAGAGGAAAGAAAATATTTCTCTACACATTTGGCCATGGGATTTGTTGCTACAAGAGGTGATGGAGGTGGACAGTGGCGGCAGGGCCCCCATAGAGTTGGGCAAGTTAATGGACAACAGATCCTTAAAGAGGTGCTAGAGAAGCTGTGGAAGGAGGTACCCTCCAGTGTCCCCGCCACCACAGCTCTGGCTGCTGGGCAGTGTGTGGAAGCGTGCACAGATACAGGCAGGTACCTGTTGGCCAGGCAGGTCACGGCCAGCCTCACAACCCATCCCAGCATAGCATCTATGTTTGCACTGCAAAAGACAGAATATGAAAGATGAATTGTCTCTGGGACCCAGGAGGACATTTCTTATGTCCATGTGTCGTGGTGCAAGGGAGGTCAGTTGAGGAAGCACGAGAATACCCGCCTGCAAGAAGGAAGCAGCTATGGCTGGATACATGTGACACAGCCCCTCATCCAGTCAGACTGGCAGCATTTGATGCCAAAATCTGAATTGGGAATGTAGCAGTACTGGAGAGGATTGCAGCATTAGAAAGCAAGCCTCTCTGGCTGGGGAGGGAGCGCAAGCCCTGCCAGGGATGGGGCGAGCCCTTGTGCCAATGTCAGTGGCCGAAATGGCTCGCCACCCCGCAGGTCTGCTGGGAAGTACAGACCACAAAGCACGCTCTCCACTCCCAGCCCAAATTCCTGCAACTAAGCAGAAAGTGCAGCGCTGCTCTGCCCCAGCGGAGGATGCATTTCACTCGACCCATGAGGAGCTTGGCTAGTCCAGACTCAGTCAGGGTTCCCTCTGAAGGGAGCTAGCATCGAACTCACCCCACTGAAGAATCAGCTCTGACTAGTGAGCTGAAAAGCTTTTGGTTGGCTAGAATGGAGCCAGCTGTGGCCGGCTTTAATCACCCTTGGCTGCCTGATGTCAGTGAATTACCAAATGAATAGAGTTACTCAGATTGCTTTGTTTTGCCTATAGGCCACACTCAGTTAAAACTGGTGAGTTTTTATTCTGTATGAGCAAAAACCAGACCCCTAATGCAAAGGCCCAGTGAAAATTACATAGTGTGTCAAGGATGTACCATCCAAAAAACCCATGATGTGCAGATTGCTTCCTTGGAAGCTCCTCTTAGGTATGATTCAGGCAGCCACTCCTGCAGGGCAATAAAATGGTGATTTTCCCTCTTTAACTCTTACAAGCAGGATTTGAGATTGCTGAGTATCTTGCTGATGGATTTTGTAATTCCTGCCTAGTTAGTTACTATTTCATCTGCTCCAGTGTGTTGCGTTTGGCTGGGGTAGAGTTATTTCTTCATAGTAGCCATACCATACGATGTCATGCTCAGCAACAAAACTAAGGGGAAGGTTGGCTGAGGGGGCTGCTGTTCAGGGACTGGCTGGGCATTGGTTGGTTGGTGGTAGGCAATTGTTTTCATTTGCATCATTTGTCTTTCTTGGGGTTTATTTCTGACTCTTGGTTATTTTCCTTTTCACTACATCATCATTATTATTATTATTATTATTGTTGTTCTTGTTGTTGTTGTTTGTTATTATATTTTATTTCAATTATTAAACTGTTCCTATCTCAACCCATGAGTTTTCTCACTTCTGCCCTTCCAGCTCTCTTCCTCCCATTCTGTTGGGTGGGGGGAGTGAATGAGAGACCATGTGGTGTTTGGTTGCCAACTGAGGTTAAACCACAACATCAAGAAAGCACGAAGGACTTGATGATCTTAAAGGTCTTTTCCAACCTAAATGATTCTATAGGAAAACCAAATAATTAATCCTCCCCTCATTCTAGTGTCTGAAGCAGTGCAGCGCCTTGGAAGGCTGCAGCAAGCAGGGGAAGGTTCAGCGTGATCATCTCTGCCACCTTCTCACCACAACCCCAAATATCCTGATAGTTGGGAGATAAGTTGTCTCCTGGGAAGTCTCCTTTAAGAACTTCAACAGGCAGAAACCTGGTGGTGGGGTGAAGGGCAAAATGCCGCAGTATGACACTCAGCAAAGGCTGGCTTGGCAGCTGGGATACCACTCAGAGGCAGTGCCAAGAGTCACAGCAACAGGCAAATAGCCCTGAGAAATGATGTACCTCTGGAGGCTAGGAGTGCTTGTGGAGTTAGGGAAGAAGCAACAGGGAGAGAAGACCTTTCAGTCAAAAATCTCTCCAACGTGATCTTGAGAGGAGGGATTGAGGCACAGAGTTTTGCAGAGAGGTGCCAGAAGAACTGGTGTTTCTAAACTGAGTGATCAAAGCTTGAGAAATTTGAACCAGCTCCACCTGAATCAGCTTTACTAAGTTTGGTAAATATTTCCCAAGGGAAACAGTCAGTAAGCTGCTGATTCCCAGCAGCTTCAGCTTCTCTCTGTATCAGATTCCATGCACCATGAAGGAGATCAGATGGGGATTTGTATGGTTGTTGTGAGTAAACACACACTACACCTGGCTTTCTTCCACTCCCCGCCACCCAAGAGTGTGATCACTGACACCATCCCCGGAAAAAGCAGGGGCTGCGGCCCTGGGCTGCCAGCGGGGTTTATTGCAGCCAAACACCAAGGACGCCGTCGTGCTGTAGCTGTCGTGCCTCGTCAGGTATAACCACGACTTCTGGGAGGGTTAGCACGCAGTGCAGGCGAGGCCCGGGACTCCTGATTTTCAGGCTTTCACATTTCGGCGCTAAATTAACTCATCTGCTTGAGGTAAACCCTAGCCTACATAAGTCAGTGAGAGCTTTGCCACCGAATGAACTGGGCTGAGACATCACCTAATGAACGCAGATGTTTTGCAAGCTAAATTGATCCTCTTCTGAGCTGAAGACTTCTGAGTGTATTTTGAAAGGGAATCATCTTTGTAGGGTTTGCATCTCTGAAGGCAAAAAAGGAAGGAAAAGAAAACCTTTATACTTGTTTCATTCAGGTCTCTCTGCAAATTTATAATTAACTTCTCAGAACTCCATAGCAAATAACTCAATTTTGAAACATCTTTGGAGATATATTAAGATCCAGTTCTAGTTTTTGCTTTCAGTGATGATTGATCTTTCTGGGTTTTTTAGCTTGCTTCCACTGGGTTCGTAAAAACTTGGGAGCAAAAACATTATGACATTGTCCTTGCATTGCAGTTTTGCTCCTTTGTTAATTTTGGACCGAGTCCTACAGTGAAGCAAAATTATTGAACTTGGTTTTGCTTAGGTCTCCAATTCCTGTAGCTCCTCTATTACCATGTGGCAGGGCACCCTATAGGCACAATAAATAAATAATACAACACTGAGAGCTACAACAAATCACAAAATACATTATTAAAAAATTAAGAAATAAATATCCCCCTCTTACTTAAATAGAGATTGATTTTATAATGTGGAATGCTGAGGAGGGCTGCTGGAAAATATATGTGGGCCTGGGGACATGGAGAATACACTGTAATGGGCGATTTGCTCCCCCGATTAGAAAAATAACACCCCCCTGCAGGAATGGATGTATTTGTCAAACAGAAACTGAGCTCCTGTTTGTTCACAGCCCAGGTAAGATGCAATGCTTGCTTGAGCCCCTTGCTTCAATAGGATGCTGTGCTTGCACAGTGAAAACCCCAAAAAGAGATGAGCTGGCACCCAAAGCTTACTCTTTATGTCTTAAAATGCACAGTGGGATTCAAGAACAGGTTTCAAAAAATGAGGACTAGGTGATGCCCTCCCTGGGTTGCTGAGACAACTCTCAGCGATGCTCCTCAAACCTTAGGAGGAGGTGCCCAGGCAGGATGCTGACCTGCCTGGGACATGATGCCCTATGGACCTAGCATGGGTGCCCGGCCCTGCTGCAAACCTTCGGTTCACTTGCTCCTCCTTGTGCGCTGCAGTGGTCAAATCTCTGCCCAGGTTGCAGCAAGGCGGTGGGAACGTGGAGAGCTGCTGAATGGCCAACAAGTCTTTCTTGTTTCTCCATGGAAGGGGAGCATGAGGAGAAGAGGCAGCAGGGAGCTGGCAATTCACTTCTGCACAGCACAAGGACCTGTGACAGAGTCTCACCTTGCTCAACACAGCCCTCCTTGCTATGCACATGCTTTTCTTAGGAGTACAGCATCCCTGCTGTGTGCTTCCAGAGCCATGCAAAATTGTTTTGAGTGCAGCTGCTTTACTTAGCTGAATTTTAAGAAGTAACACTAATACCTTACTCTTACACTTTTTTGTCATTTTACCCACCAAAGTTGGGGTTGTTCAGGCTGGAGAAGAAAGGCTGAGGGGAGACCTGATTGCAGCCACTCAGTACTTAGAGGGGGCCTATAGGAAAGATGGGGAAAATCTTTTTAGTAGGGACAGCTGTGACAGGGCAAGGGGTAATGGCTTTAAACTGAAGGAGGGAAGGTTTAGACTAGATATAAGGAAGAAATTCTTTACTGTGACAGTGCTGAAACACTGGCGCAGGTTGCCCAGAGAGGCGGTGGAGGCCCCATCCCTGGAAACATTCAAGGCCAGGTTGGATGGGGCTCTGAGCAACCTGATCTGGTTAGCAGTGTCCCTGCTCCCTGCAGGGGGGTTGGACTAGATGACCTCTAGGGGTCCCTTCCAACCCCAAACAGTCTATGATTCTATGCTTATCTCTGACTCCTTCCAGTCTGAAAACCTCCAAGGAGGATTTCCATCCCCCGGATAACCTGCTCCCACGTTGCACTGTTCACCTAGTAAAGCAATTTTCTTAGCATCTCTGAACCTGACCTTTCCAAGGTGCAGTTTGTAGGCATTGCCCCTTTTTGTATCATCTTCCACCTCTAGGAAGAGTTTGACTCTGTCATATTTTTAAGTCCCCTTTGGGTAATTGTAGGTGCTTGTCAGATTGCTTCTTTGTCCCCTTTTCATATGATTGAATACCAGGTAGTCTTCCCCTGGACCACATTTCCAAATCCTTCCATTTGCCATTTTACCAAATATTTCCCTGTTCCCCTCCTACTCCTACCCAGCTCTCACGCTCTACACAGTCTTTCTCACTGTGAGTCAAGGCTGGCTGTTGCATCCAGCCATACTGAGTTTTCTGCTGAGACTGTCATGAAGGGGACGTCGTGTGACGGTGAGGGTGGTCTTCTGTGAGAGGGACTTAAGTCCTGAGAGAAAGGCCAACACTATTTGCCCCTAGACAGTAAGGGTTACTGAGCTGCTTTGCCTGCCTATTCAAAAGACAGAAGTTACCCCTCTTAACTAAAACTGTTAGTGGCTTGTACGTCTGTTTGGTCTTCTATGTCAAAGTTGGTCTCTTCAGTCTACAATAAGTAGTGCCTAGTAGTAACACACATGCATTGAAATGGGGGACAGTGATGTGGAGGACCATTTAGCTAACCCAGTAGACCTGCTACTCACTTGGCAATATGATTATGTATGAGCTGGAAAACACTGACAGATAAATACCTTAAAGTAGAGCTGCCTGCAGGCTATTTCTGTTCTGCAGTTTGTACAGACAGGCCTGAGCTAGCTTTAGAATAGCCAGCTTGGCTATTGCAAACATTGCAGTTGTGGGCGGATGCAGCTCAACGCAGATTAATCCCACAGATATTATCTCATCTCCTGTATGGGTCTTGCAAGCCACACCAACTCCTCCAGTGCCCCAGCTACACCGTTGGCAGTGCCTTAAGCAAAGCTGGCTGGTGCCTCCATGGCTGCACAGTGTGGAGGTACCTCCTGCTTCTAAAGAGGAAGGATACAGTGTCCCTGCAATGCAATTCGGCTTCCATTTTGGCCTAGGAGCGTGCACTGTAGAGTGGCCATGAGGCAACAACTTGGGCTGGGGGGGGGTATGAACAGCCACCTTTACTGACCTCACCGGCCTCACTGAAGATGCGGCTGGGCAGTCTGCACATCTCCTTCCCCTTCCCTCCTTTTCACAGCTCCTTTTTTATCCCTTCTTGCAAACATCCCTGCTGTGAAGCTACGTTTCTTCCGGGTGCCACAGACATTATTAATGTTGCTCATGCATACTGATTTTTGTATTATTTACCTAAGAAGCAGAAGGATTAAAGGGACCACTTTATTTACTGCTACCCAAATGCTCTACGTCAGTGACAGCACCTTTATATATTCATACAGTTACCATTTAACTGCTCGCAGACATAGAGTTCCTATACTCACCAGAAATGGGGTGTATTTTATAAGACGACTGCCTCTGACAGGACACCAATCCCGGCAAACCTTATGGTATCACATTATGGCAACAATTCATCACAAATGTCCCTTTGTTATGAACCCATCTCAGTGTGTTGCAATGCTGAAACAGTGCGATAAATGCTTCCTGGGAGCCGTAATGTGACATGCATTTTCCCTCTTCCGTTTCCACACTCCTGTTGTCCTACAGGGAAACATGCAGCCATCGGTGTCTGAAGGGATGGCCATAGCTATTTCTGATGTTGCAAAAGAACAGAAGAGAACATATTACCCTTTGTGATATGAAAGGCATCTGAAGGGTATTTATCCAACACATGAATTAAATTTCAGGATTTCAAAAATAAACATCAGTGGAAGTTTAAAAATGTACTTTCCCAAGTGCTATTTTTACAGGGTTTTTATTTGCTGAAATACCTTTGTTTTTACAGGAGATGACATTTAGCTGTGATGAGAATACATTATATACTCTTTAATAGGTTATTCTGGAATTAATTAACTGCTTAGGTATAAGGCATTTATTTAAGGGGCAGCCATGAAGGACCAGGCTTTCTTACTGCAGCATGTCTGCTTCATCTCAACAACGTAAGAGCATGGTCAGGACAATTCTCCATGCAACGGGAGCCTGCAGCCCTCAGCGGCCAGGGGCAGAGGTTGCCACTGCAGGAGCAATGCTGTGCTGGCATGTCCCACCAGCTTTTAGCTGCATGTGCTTTGGGGTCTTGGCGGCAGCATGCTATGAGCTTCCTGGACTGACTGCCCCAGTGAGCATCCTCCCAGGGCACAGGGACCTGTAGATACCACAAATGGCACCCACTGACCCCATCCTGACACAGCAGGGAGGAAGGGGCAAGACTGGTGGAGAGGAGGACCCATGCCTTCTCCCGGTCCCTGCTGTGGTCCCAGGCTGACAGGTCTGGCCAGCGTTGGGGGGGCAGGTCGGGACCATGGCAGGCGTGCAGAGGTGTGAAGAGGGACAAACCTATTCACACCCTGACTTCTGCTCCATGAGAGTCATCTCCACCCCAGGATACAGCCCATGAACCTTACTTGTCCACCACAGGCATGATCATGCATGGGTGTGGAGCTGGAAGACATGAGCCTGGAGTGGGGGCAGATGCAGCTACAGCAGCCGCAGCTCTCTGGGACAGGCGTTCAGCAGTCTGGCAGCAAGGAGAGGACCATGCCTTTTTGCACTGGCTCCTAAAACCAGTGGAGCTACTGCTGCAAAAGACTATGTAGCCCAACATTAATTTTTAAGCATCATTCAAATTCAAGCTCAAGGCCAGACCGGCTAGGAGCAGTGTAACCTTTCTGTCTTTCTGCTCTTTGGGTCCTGCATCCCAGCTTGCAGCCTGAAAACAGACTTAGGCTTCACGTACACCTTTTCTCCACCCTCTGCCCACCCTCTCTGCTGTTCCCGCATGCCAGGGCAGCTGTCTGGCAGCTTCTTGCCTTTTGCTTGCATGTGAACCCCCAGAGTCCTTCCTTCAGCCTTGGGGTATGTGCAACGCACAGAGGTATCAAGGGGTCTCCCATGGCAAAACCAGCACCCAGCTCTTCTCTGCCTGCGCCACGCTCCTTTTCCCTTTGTAGACTCACCTCCCTGTCTCGCCCCATGGCTTCCTTCTCCCACATGTCAGAGCAGTTCTGATGCCAGCGGTGAAGTTCAGGCATAAGTGGCAGGACAGATCTTTTCAGCCTGAATGGGAGATGGCAGCAGCAGCAAGGACATTTGAGGATGTAAGTTTGCTTGGGGGCAGCTTGAAGCTCACCTTTGTGCTTGCTGGCTGGAGGGGATAGCCTGGACTGGCACAAAGCAGAGAGAACAGCAAGAAGAGACAGCAGATCCTGTCCTTTGTTCTCTGTCCTGCAAGGTGGCTAAATGCCAACTCCTAATTACGTTTCAGCATTTCCCTTTTAATGTTAATGCCAGCGTTCATTAAAGACAGACAGTGCCACTCAATTTATCTGAGCCGAGATGGCCAATCATTCTGGAGGTAAATAGGTACAATCATTTTCATTTTACTGAATTTGCATTCACTTACACATGGTATTTATTTGGCCCTCTGTCTCTTAAAAATACACTTTGAGTACAGAAGAAAATTTTGTTTAGCAAATTACCTTTGCGTCACCCTTTTTTTGGAGAAGCCAGGTGTACAGGTACCTTTCTGGCCTTCTCTATTGTGGGATGATGCATGAAATAATACAGTTAGTAATTTGATCCAGTAATTAAAAGCAAGGCATGAATTATACTAACAACTATCACAGAGAGAAAATTAATTCTCTCATAGCTACAGTGGTGCTGTAAATGAAGTATCACAGGTGATTATAAACCAGTTGTGATGAGCCAAACCACCTCAGAAAAATGTGAGAACTTTGTAAACATGCTGACAAGCACAGATCTGCACCCCAGGTGTGAAGGGCCTGAGACCTTGCTTCACAGTTTAATCTACAGTCACTGGCAGCACCAACAGGGGTTCCTAGAACCACTGTGTGAGCAGATTGCATCAGTATTCATCTTTATACACCGCTCATGACTTTCTGTTAGTTTTAAGAGCCTCCTAAAATGTGATGCTGCATGGTACTAGTTGATGTTCCCTATTGCTTCTGAGAGCAATGATGAGGAGGAACTTCTCAAGTTAGCAGGTATGTGACCTCATTTCTGAAACTTTGACCCATGCTGACACCTGACAGTCTTTATGACAGTTCTGACACTCTCTGACCAAAAAAAAGAAAGGAAAAAAAAAGAAAAAAAATAAAAACAAATTATAGGTTTTGCCCAAAATTAAATTTCTTAATGGGCTATAGTAGAGCAGGCTGAGTTTCTTCCCTAACCTCAGAACACTGGGTGGGAGTGGCCAATACAGACATCATGGTCAGCCTGATGCTATCACAGACAGCCACAACATCGGATCCATTTCATTAACTCACAGGACAGAGAATACAAGAACTTCATTGACTGGGAAAATTTACTGGAGGGTGGTAAATGAAGAGATAATGAGGCCAATATCATAATTCATGACCAAGTAACATTGTAAAAAAGTGGTCAGATCTGCTCATCTCCCGGTTGAAGACATGCAAGCTGGGCATATGTCATAATCACAGTGCTTCTAACAGCTTAAAAACCTCCTTCAGCTTAAAGAAGTAAATATCTGTTTCTGAAGCATGAAGACCGGAGACATTGTCACAGGACTTCCATGTGTATAGCAGAGCAGAAACAAAGCAGCCTTTAGAGTCATGGTCTTGTCATACAACGCATGAGTCTGACAGGTCTAGCAGGAATGATATGCCAATCTCCCAGCTGTTTACACATCACCACCATAAAAACAGGTTTCAGAAGTAGACGATAAGCACTGTCCTAGGAAAGCTGCTTTGAGAGTCAGTCCTCAATCGGTCCTCACATGAAGCAGGCAGGTTAGACGGTGAACCCATGCAGGCCAGCCATCCTGGTGGAGCAGATGAGGTTAAAGTCTTGGGGAGCGCCTTGGCGCTGTCTGATGCGCCCCGTAGTGCCTCTCGACATGTGCTACACAGGGCCCACGTGTGCTCCCCGTTTGTGGCTGATGGCAGAGCGAGGGTTTCCTTCACTGCACGTGTGCCCACCCTGCTGCTGAGCATGCGTGTGGCACAGCCACCGGCACTTCAGCTGACCAGCTACACAGGAAGGCATTCAGCCTTCGTGCACAGCCTGGTCAGTGCTAGGTGAGTTTCCTCCCTTCTAAGCATTACTTTACTATTTTATTCTTATTAGTTGGCCCTTATGTGTAGCATCATTTTTTCAACAGAGGTGTCCCTTACCTGTCAATAGACAGGGTGATGGATAATTAGGAAAGGTTTTCCTTGTGAACCAAGTGGCTCAGTTGGATGCCAAGCTGAGAGGAGGAGTGAGGTCCGTCAGCAGGCTGCTGAGTGACTCGGTATCCCCTGCTACAGAACTGGGACAACGAGGTCTCCCTTTTTGGTGGAAACGCATGGGAAAGCATTGAAGAAAATTCTGCAAAAATCAAATGTTCTTCTAACTCATTAAAATGAAAACAGTACATTGGGAAAAAAAATCTGGGAGGAGAGCTGCCTTAATTTTCACAGGTTCGCAGAACAGGAAGCATTTGTCACCCTGAATAAGCTGTGGAAAGTATTTTTAACATTTTTAATTACAATTGGCATTCCTGCAGCACAGCCGAATGATAGAGGTGGCCAGCTCTCTGAAAAGTGATCATTACAACACTAGCGGAGTGGGAGCCCTGCAGGGGAAACTGTAAGCCAGCTTCCAGCTCTCTTTTATCATTAAGCCATCTTTAAAAGCTAAGCTATCTGCTTCATTTCAAGTGGCCAAACATTACGGATTTTCTTCAAAACAGCACTAAAAGCAGGAATAACTTGGTTTTTACAGTCAGCCCAACTGGCCTTCCAGTTAGTGATGATAAGAACACCATCACCTTTGCCATAAGATGGTTATCATCATCCGATTGTGATTATAAACCCCACAGATACACATACACACACATATAAACTCCACGTGCTCTCTTCGGGGTGAGAAGTGCTTAGAATGAGACACCACCAACAATTTTAACTCCTTTCCCCTCATGTGATAATAGCCGTGCACAGCTGGTGCATGGTTTAAGGCTGTGATGGATTTGTAAATTATCAGGAAATGTCCTTTTGGGATTCATCCCTGTACTTACTACACTTCTAGGATCTCCCTCCCAACACCACCAGGCAAAAGACAGTTGTTTTAGTCTCCTCATTGCCCCTTTCCTCACCATGATGATGTTTCCCTTGCACTGCTGTTGAATACGATTGACAGGAGAAATGAAGGACCATGCGTTACTGTCCTGGCTCAGGGCTGCTGCCGTAGAGCGGGGTGTGAAGCCATCCAGCCATGGCCATTCCCATGTCTCATGGCTGGGAGCACGTGCACTCATGGGGTCCTTCTGGTAAGCCCACCTCTGAAAACAGGCAGGGATTCGTCAGCACGTACAGTGGGATCATCATCATCACTGCAAGCCAGCTCAGGGGTTGGAAACAGCATGTGTGCATGCATCAGAGTGACACTGATCATGGATTTAGTACTCAGAGAGGGGTTTCATTAGTGGCTGTACGGCCCCGTGCTATGCTGTGCCAGGTAGCTCCCATGGCCTGCAGCAGCAGCAGCCCTGCGTGGTGCCACACTTACTGCATGGGCTCCCTGGTGTGTACAGGGACATGTCAGAGCCATCTGACACCATCCTGCACTGTCGGGCAGAGCTGCACCTTGTGTCACGCTGTGCTAAAGCCGAGGTGGGTGTTTGCTGTGAAATAGCTTGAAGACTATTGCCTGGACCTGCTCTGAGTGGGGATGCCATGAGAGCCAAAGGAAGATGTTGGTGACCACAACTGTTTTTTCCACTGGAAAGTTAGGAAAATAGTTGCTGAACCCGTGGGCAAACTGACCATTTCCCCTAGGCCAATCCTACCTTTCGGTGGGCTGTAAGATCACTTGGCATCCTGTCCCGGGTAAAAGGAGATTATGGACATCCTATTCCAGTCTGCCACAAGCCACAGTGAATTTTTGCCCTCGAGCTGGAGTAGCTCCTGGTACCAGCAACACCCACAAGGTCAGCCTGGCCCTCGTTTCCATTCACTGCCTCTTCCCCAGGTTCAGTGGTTTCTTTACTGGCGACAGCTATCATGGACTTACTTTCCTCTTCAGCAAGACTTCTTCTTGTTTCAGCTTTAACAAGATTGCAAAGTATTAAGATTACTAAACATTGGACCAGACTCATAATTCTTTAACATCTATTAATCCTTCCTGATTCTAAAAAGGGAACTACTATACCAGAATAACATGACCAGATCAGTATCTTTCTAGTACCTCTACAGCAGTTTTTGTTGCATACTTATTTTCTATAAAAATGCAGTATATTATTCAAAGAACACCATACCTCACAGTTACAAGTTTGCCACTACAATTAATTCATCTTGCACCATCCTCTGTCCTCATTACATTTTTATTATAAGAATTAATACATTTTGCCATTTTCTATTCTGGTTACAATCATGAAGAAGTCGTGAGAATGAATACATTTTGTACCACTTTGTCCTTGTTATAATTTTAAAATGTTCTCAAGAATGGATTAATTCAATGCCACTTTTCACTCTTTATCCTGAGGAGGAAAATTAAAATAGTTATGAAACTTCAGCAGGCACTATTCTCTAGCTATTTTGTTATCAGTCTAGAGATTTTATCAAGAAGAAAAATAATAATAAAATGTATAGTTCTGCTTGAGAGAAAATGCAGAGGGAATGAATAAAATGGCGCAGATGACCCAGTCCTTGTGACTGTCTCAAAGTCATAATCTCAAGTCCTGTTCAGATGCTATAATTACAGAGATATAATTTTAATTAATTCACTGTTTCCCAAGTAGAGTGAAAACAATTGTTTAAAAATTAACAAGAAATATTTAGAGTTCTGCCATTCATCCTCCCTAGAAGCGTTTGTCATATTCTGTTCATTATGAAAACCTGAAGTAAAAATAAACCAAAAGAAATATAATATGTTCAAAGAGCAGTAGATTGTATTAGTAACTGATGTATATAATAAATTACCAGGAAGACAAACCCAGTGCAGTTGTCCTAGAGTTTGATCATATTCCCATTAAATGAAATAAAACCGCTACATATTTTCATGGGTGTTGGATCAAACCTATGTTCACCATGTGGAAATCAAGTTCAAAGGAAGTCAGAGGATTTTCCTGCACTGGTTGAGGGATCTCCGCCAGACACCAATCACAATTGCTGCTTCCCCGAGTACTGCTTTCTTTCAGATTCATAGATTAGCACTGCCTTAGGTCCTGATGGAGATTTGATGGGGGTTGGAATGTATCGGTATGGCTGAAGTTTAACAGGAGAATAGATTTTGAAGGCATGCTAATGGATGAAGCAGGCGCTCTGGACAACCTAATGCGTTGGGAGACTTCAGAGAAAACTCACATTACCTTCATTAAAAGGCTAAGCAAGTGTATTGCACCTCTACCGTCCTCTTCTTTCTCAGTAGTGTGATCAGTAACACCAGCTCTTCAATGCTAGGTGAGATACAAAATTAAGAACAATTCCTTTACATTAGGTGAAGAGACCGAAAATACTGTAAAATAGGGCTGGAAATTCCTTTCCTAATAGTGTAGGTGAGCAATAATTCAGCTCATGTTTATTCCAGGTCCACAACTATAAAAACAATAATTTCCTCCCCCATAATACAACATAAGAAGTGAAAGATGAATTACATTATATTGTACATCAACAACTGCTATGTCGGTGGTGGGTATCTGACAGTCCTCCTCTATCTGTGGAGCTATTCTCTACATCCCACTCTCTTAATCTTTTTTAAATTGAGACTCTATTCTCACAGCACATAGCTATCCAAAGCATATGTTATTGCATGCTACAACACAACCTTCATCTCTATCTTTTCTTGCCACATGTTGTCTACTACAAGAGCAGGTTAATTTCTACCTTACCTACAGGAGAAGAAGAGTGTGAAGAATAGTTTCCTGGTTGCTTCCAAGATGAAACTGGACAAGAAATCCAAGTTTTGGTGCTTTGGGCTTTGGAAATGAGTTCTGTCCTGGGAAAAAGTCCAACTCAGATATGGATGACCTCAAGAGCAAGGGTAATTTTTTTTGCTGCCTGCAGACTGCTTCTTTTCAGCTGCTGTATTAAATAAGCCTATGATCCTGACTCTGACTGGATATACATGGTTGGCATCTTTTTAGCAGCCTATTATTGAACTAAAAATAAACTTCTTTTCATGTACTCTTCCAAGCATTCCTTTTGCACCAAGAGAAGGACTTTTGTTTGGACAGACTACAGATGCATCTCCCATGGCCAGGGCTGCTCTCCATCTCCGTGGTGGGTCAAGGCCTTTGCCTGGCCAGACACTCCATAAACTCTGAATCCACTTGTAACAGTAATGAAAGAAACATCTCTTTCCATGCAGATAGCATCAAATCTCTTATTTTGAACCTTTCAAACTGTTAAAAAGTGTTACAGGGTCTCTAATGAGCAGCATTTACCATTTAAAATTGTTACAGCCTGAAATTGCACCTCGTTTCCTGCTACACAATTTGAAAGATTTATAGGTCCAGGTTTTCAGTGCTCTCTGGTTAAAAGGGAGAGCAGAGAGGGGGAACTACCAGAGAAAAATAACGAGGCATTGTCAGGGCCAGCAGTGCATGTCAGCCCTTATTATGCCTGCCCTTCCCATCCATGGTCCAGCCCCATCCCCAAGGAGGTCCCTGATGCCCAGAGCTGGCAGGGCACTGCCAGGACCAGCTTCTTCACCCCAAGGGACACCCAGAGCAGCCAGAGATGTCCAGTGCAGCTCTTTTGCCCCCAGGATTCAAGCTTTGCCGGAACAGACTTTGTCATTGCCAGTGGATGGGAAAATGTTTTAAATGAGTAAAGAAGCTCCATTTGATTTTGCATACTTTCTTGATTTGATGGAAATGTTAATTTTTCTTAGATTTCTTCTACAGACTTTCACAGAAGGCATTTTGGGTCAGCACATAATTTATAAAGAACAGATGTTGCATAAAAATATGAGGGATGCTATTGGAAGTGATCCCATTTGATCTTTGAGCACAAATAACACTCCAGTGTGGTACTGCAGGGTCTTGACTCTTGCACAGCCTGCCGTACCCAGGTACTCTCTCCATCCTCCAACCCTATATGTGAGCATGGGGAGTGATGAACAGCCATGCCCTCACCAGTTGGTCTTGCTGCTAGCCTTTTCCTCTGTGTTCTGTTCAGCTGACTCTTGGATTTGGTTTGTTTTTTAACAAATATTTATAATTAAAAATATATCTTAGACTTCACTGAAGGTGGAACTGACAGGAGCTATGAGAAAATCAAATGTACCTCCAAACGATTCATGATAATACTAGGATCCTAAGACAGAGCTAGAGCTATGACTCAAAGCAAGACACATGAAAGTTCAGTTATTCAGGTTAAAAGCATAATACAGCTTTGGTATTTGTCTGTCCTGTAGATTTGTAGACAGGAAGAAAGGAGCAAACACTGCCTTGCTCTGTCAACTGTTATTGCATTTGTATTCTGTACTGGGTTTGGCCTGAGACTGGTGCTGTTTTCTGCCAATATATATGATTACAGTTGCCAAAGCGATTATTCACATGTAAGTTAGGCCGTTGTCCGTATTAAGGCATAGAATCATAGACTTGCTTAGATTGGAAAAGACCCTTAAGATCATCACGTCCAACCATTCACCTAGCACTGCCACATCCACCACTAAACTGTGTCCCTAAGCACCACATCTACCTGTCTTTTAAATACCTCCAGGGATGGTGATTCAACCACTTCCCTGGGCAGCCCATTCCAACGCTTGACAACCCTTTCAGTGAAGACATTTTTCCTAATGTCCAACCTAAACCTCCCCTGGTGCAACTTGAGGCCATTTCCTCTCGTCCTAGCACTTGTCACTTGGGAGAAGACACTGACACACACCTCGCTACAGCCTCCTGTCAGGTAGCTGTAGAGGGTGATAAGGTCTCCCCTCAGCCTCCTCTTCTCCAGGCTAAACAACCCCAGCTCCCTCAGCTGTTCCTCACAGGACTTGTGCTCCAGACCCTTCATCAGCTTTGTTGCTCTCCTCTGGACATGCTTCAGTGCCTCAGAGTCCTTCTTGTAGTGAGGGGCCCAAAACTGAACACAGGATTTGAGGTGCGGCCTCACCAGTGCCCAGTACAGGGGAAGATCACATCCCTACTTCTGCTTCGTATTTGACATACGTTTCATGTTATGACCACTTATTTCAACCTTTCCAAAATATCTGTAGTTCTTTTCCTAGTCTGAAAATCTTACCTTAGATGAATCCTGGGAAACCAGCTGGTTTAATTACAGAAGCCCAGTATGCTCACAATTAAGTCCTCTCATTAGTTCCTTTCTATTCTGTCTATACATATTTTAATGAAGTTTTTCTTAGTGACAGAATCCTTCTCTATCTTCAGCTTAGACTTTAGCAGACCCTTTGGGCATCCATAAAAAGGAAAGAGATGTTCCCAGAGCATGAGGTAAAGTTTTCAGGAACCTCCTCTATCCTTGGTGCCTTGGATCCACTTGTGTCTGCCACATCACGACTCCGCCATGCAAACACAGTCATGCGGTGTGATTGACGACGTGGATCACTCATGCTCCTCATCGTCATGAGGTGATGGAGTCGCCCAAGATGGCTGAAGAGATGCCAGTGCCTGGGAGAAAATGATTTTAAAGTGAGCGGCTCTGCACATCTTTGGGAAGCTGGGCCTCCCCTCGCAGGGGCCGGCTGGTGCATCCAACGCAAGAGTTTTGTTACAGGGCCTGTAATTAGCAACTAATAAAATCCTCCCCCATCCCCAGCCTTCCCGTGGGCCAGCAGCAGGTGCTCCTATTTTCAGATGTATGCGAAGTATCTGCCAAATCATTTGGCACATTTCTAGTTGAAATGTGCCAAATTACCTGTCATAGCTAAACTGCCTTTTTAAAAGAAAGATAAATGCTCCCGCCGCTCAGTTTCTGTGGTACAAGAGTGCCCTCCCGTGGAACCGGGCTCCTGGCGGGGCCCCCCGCCCCCTTCCCCCCCTCCATCCCGGGGGCCGCCGGCGCCGACCCCCGCGGGTGCCCCGCGCCCTGGGACGGGGCTGCGGCGGGGCCGGTCCCGCCCGGGGCCGCGCTCGCTGCTTTTGCTACGAGCGGAAACTTTCTGACACCAGGTCCGAAGGCCTGGGTTTCGCTTACGGTTCCCGCTGCAGAAACCAACCCGCCCCCGAACCGGCTGGTGCAAGCGGAGCGGGCAGCGACCCGCGGCGGGGGCGCCGGGCCGGGCCCCCCGGTCCGGTGCGGCGGCGGGGGCCAGCGGGCAGCAGGGGCAGAGCACGGCCGGGGCAGCGGGGACGGGGCACAGCCCCGAAAGGACGCCGCGGTGGGAGGGGAACTCATGAAATCTCAGGAGCGGAAAAATACCTGATCTCAGCAGAAAGCGCCTGGGAGTGGAATGAACTTTCTGGAGGACAGAAGAAGGGGGAGGTGTTTTATTGTTAATAACAGCTGATGATGACTGATGAAATTCTCTTTCATCTGCTGTTTGAGACCTTGTTCTTGGATTTTTCCTGAATTTTTTTCCCCCCTTTTGTCACGATCTTGGGCTCTCTCTTTGGAGATTTTAATTATCTTACCATGCACTCTTTCAGTGTGAATAAATTATTATTTTATTTATAGCCATATTTCTAAAAGACACTTCGAAGCCTGAACTATCAGAAACTTAACAGCTCCAAGCCTCATTGCAGCCAGTAACACTTGACAGTGTCCTTTACTGTCCTCCCTTCCTCCCATTAACACATAGACCCTCCTATGACCAGGCTGCAGGGGTAATAGCCAGGCAAGGCTGATCCAAACCTTGTGTCTCCGAAAAAGTCGTCACACCACGTCACAAAGCTTTGTCTTTCCAAACCCATCTGAATAAAGGAGCAGCCCCCCAGGGCAATCTTGCAATTATGCACAGCTCAGCTATTGCAAAGCAGAGTGGAGCCTGAGCTCACTTACTGACTTTTCACTTATCTGGGATGATTATTTTAAATACGGTAAAGTCCCTAATAAAAAAAGGAAGCCATTCAATCCAGCCCCGTGACTGCACCAAGCAGGACTCTGGTCTGCACAGGCTCTTCTGCCTCAGCCATCAGCAAAGTCACTGAGCACCTTCTGGTCATGCATGAAGCAATGAGACCAGCATCTGTCCTGTTTGCTTTCTCCTCTTGTACCCAAGGGAGAAGCGTTTCTGTGACTTCGTGCCACCGGCACCTCGCTGAGCCATCTAGCACTTTCTCAGTCTGATGCTTTCTCACATCTTCATTTCTAACAGACGATTGCTAACAGCTGACTTCAAAATACCTGCCATGCAAAGCTAACATCTTACTACCATCACCATCATCACAGCAGCTTACCTTTCCATGGCACCTGTCAAACCAAAGCAAGCCAGTGAAAGAGTGATGAAATGCCACCTCCCTGGGGTTGAAGAGTGGCTGACACCGCACCACATCCTACATGACTGGGGGAGAAATGACATTGGGACAAGGACACAGGGACCAATTCCCCTAAGAGAAACATCTAATGCGTGCGCTGGGGAGATTGCAGGAACGCAGAAAGATCTCTTCCTGAAGATGCTATCACAGCATGCAGTGTGGAGCTTACTTGCTTCAGCAGATGTCGTTCGGGAGGATGCTTAGAGAGAAGCCCCATTCCCTGGACTTTGGTATAAAGGCACAGCCATCCCTTCTGTGGCTTTTTGCTCTCTTTCCATGCCGCCAGCTCTGCTGGTGGTGAGCTGAAAGGCACGGGCGAGCAGGCATGGGGTGGCTGTGTCTAGGTGTGTCCATGTGCGTGTGAGTGCATGTGGGGGCACTCACAGGCTGCGGGGGACCTGCAGTCGCTTTTAGCAGATACATCCACAGCAGTGATTCAGCACTTGGCAGCCTGTGAAACCACTTATGCTCACTCTCTCTCTGTACTGAAATACCCTGTCTTTCCAGTCTTACGACATTTACCATGCTATCTAAACGCAGCCTGTGACTAAAGTGATGACAGTATTTTCCCCATGTGCCTACCCTGCCTCCAGGAGGGAGCTGCAGGGCAGCTGAGGGCAGCACAGTGAGGATGAAGGTGCAGCCATGGGAGAGCTTGCACAACAGTCACCTGGAGCTCTGAATCACAGAAGGTTTGTAGTTATTTTTCTTGGCTGAAACATGCAATGGTGCAACTGTTTTGGCTTTGCACAAGAGAGCAGGAGCAGAGGTGGGAAGGACTTCACTGTGGGAGACCTTCACCACCATTCATGCCATTACTGAGGCTAGTAGGTGAGTCAGGGCCTGGGTTCCTTCACTTTGCAAGCAGAACCTGAGGCTCAGAGTGCCTTGAGACATACAGACCAAGACAAAATGGCTGGACTTGGACCAAGCTATGGCTGCAAAGGATAGCACATTTCCTTCCAATTTTTTTTCCCCTTGGGTGGGAATACCTAGGTGGGGAAGGCTCGCAGCGCCAGCTGCAGCAGGCACTCATTTAGTGATCTGATTTTCTCCATGGCATGCCACCACTTGCAGCAGGGTAAGTGACAATTTCCACTGCAAGCTTTTAAATAACAATAGGTGCAGCACGGTCCCGGGCACTCAAGCAGGTGCAGCACCAGCAAGGCCCTCTCTCTCCCTGTGCCCCAAGGATATCTGCCACAGAGGGATTTCTGGCAGGAAAAAATGAGCAGCAATAAAAGGCAGGCACTTGCCATGTGTGAGGCAAGACGGTAATTTTGTCACTGGAACAGCAAGGATGGTGCTTGAATAGTTCTGGCTTTAACCCTCAATTAATGAAAAGGGGAAGGAAATGGCACAGCAGGACTGTAGCACTGAAGCAGAAGATGAGTAAATGTTATGCTTCAGCTGAACACATGTAATCACTTCCTATGCTCCCTCCATCTTCATCCTCCTCTTCCTTCTCTCCTCCCAGCTCAGAAGCAAGGCTGGGAAGGCGGGGAGCACAAGCCCTCCTCCCTTTTGTACAAATAAGAGCAAATGACAAGGTGTCTGGATGGGGCTGTCCACGCCACTAATGAAGGGTTCACAGTGGTTTGCCTCACCTAAGAGCTGGCGTTGGTAGTTAACCAGGCTGCTTCCCATGGGCAAAGGTATGGGACTGGCAGCAGAGGGCTGCTCTTCCACTTCTCTTGCACAGTGCAGTGAGCCACCAACAGACCCTGCTGACGTGAATGGAATATGTTATTTTTAAAAACTGGAGCTGAGTTTCTTACACACATACACACACATGAGTAAGCTGGCTCTGTCTCTGTCCTGAAACACTCGGCACATTTTCAGCTCCTGCCAATCCTGGAAAATGCATGAAGGAAACAGTATGGTCAATTTTTGCACACTTCAGTGTCAATGGCAGGGAGAAAAAGCAGAATCTGGCAATACATACAGTTCAAAGTGAGACTTGGTAGCATATGGATATTAGACTATCCAGGATGGCCACAACCACTGATGATAAACATGTTTTTAGGGGATGCTAAACCACCCTTTCCAGGCCTGACTGCTAGAGAGCAGAATCGCTCCTCTCGCACGTAAGTCCCATAGGTAAAAGATGCCTACTGCCTCTCCTGAAAACCTGGTATCAGCCATAATTAAAGCTGAAGTCTGAGCCTAGACAGACATTGGGTATGATGGAATATGGATGCTCCTCATCCAGCAATGCCAAATCTCCCAGGTCAGTGGAGGCAGAGCAGATGAAATAGAAAAACATAGACGAAAATATCAGAGCAGCCTTTAGGCAGAGAGGTGGGGGTAGGCATCGGTAACTAGAAATGGTAGCCAGAAGTGTCCTGGCCGCAGTGAGAATGCACACAGCCACCAGCTGAGGGTTTCCAGCCTCCAGGTTTCCATTGGGTGCTCCACAACCCTGGACCATAGGGAATAACCCCTCTGACACACTGAAGGTCCCCACTGCTGCCATGGTGGTGGATGGGAGCTGTCAACTGTACAAAACTTTGACACTGGACACATTTTGCTGCAAAGACGGGCAGCTTTTAGGAGATCTACACTCCATTTGGCCTAGATGGGAACGGTCCCCTTTGCTCCTGCATGGTGGGATGGCCTGGATGGAGCATGAAAGCCCTGGCATGGCTGGAAAGGCAGGTCCTGTCAATGTCCATTGCTCTTGCTCCCCTCCCTGTGGGAACTGGGATTTTCTTCTGTGCAGCACAGTGCTACTGAGTATGGAGAGATCAAATGCAGTGTAAATCTGTTCCATCATTTGAGGATCATTTTTTCATCCCCTTTTTTGGTACCAGACATATGAGGTAATCCAATTACCTGTGAATAGATTTGTGCTACCCAGCACTATTTCGATACTGATGTGCCTCTGTTCCTTCCTGCAAAATATGTCAAAGCAATTTATCTACACATTTGAATAAGTCATCTATGCAATCACTCTCCTTCGGGGAGAGATTTGATTTCTTCTGCAGAAGGTTTGTTGTTGTTATACAGATATGTGTAAGTCACAGTTAATTGCATAGCTACCCCTGAACTTTTCTTTTTAAAGCTAGAGAAGTCATCAGAAAATATCCCTTGATTCCCTAACTGGAACCAAGATTTGGTAAACATAGATATTAAAATTAAACCATTAAAGAAGACTTCTTCAAAGAGTTCATATCTTTAAAGAGGGATGTTTCCCCTACAAGTTGTCTCCTCCCTGCTCTTGCACAGACAAAGGGCTCTCATTAGGACTACCTTCGTGGAAGTCACTTTAAGCAGAGCTCCTACCCTTCCCTCCTGTCTGCACAAAGCTTTGCTCAGAGGAGCAAGCAGAACAAGCACATTACTCTGCAGGGAAATTACATAAATATGAAGGCTGCCCCAGTGCAAGAATAGGAATTAAAATGATGGTTTCACATAGCATGTGCTGTCTCTGCTGAAGGGAAAGAAGGGCACCACGTTCCTGACCTTGCTGTGCAAGTTCACCGTTACAACCCTGCTGTAGGCTGTCAGCAGGTAAAATGTGATGTCAGCAGGTCTTAAAAAACGAACTGGAGGAGTTTAATAGGGTGTGGGTTAGGGCAAGGTGCTATGAGAAACCGCTTCTCCCACCGCTCCCTGCAGAATGATGTCTCCCGAGGGGTGTCTGGAAAGAGGAGGTCTCAAAGTCTCTCTGGTGGCGGGACAGCAAGGGTCAGGCGAGTGAAAAAGCACGGCCCCTAAAGTAAAAGGAGGAATTAATGATTGACGTTCCTGTGCAGCTAAGTTTGATTATTAACTATAATAATTACTTCACTACACCTGTTTTTTCTACTCTGGTCATGGCCTCACTTCCCTCGTTGAGCGGCTGATCTTGCAATCATTGCTCAGGCTCAGCGCTTACTGTCACAACCCCTCTTTCATCCCAGCTACTCAGTTGTCCCCAAGTGCAGTTTCCTAGCAGGCATCATGTCTGGTTTGAGCAGGCAACACCTCCAATAACTGACATCAGCATCCATCTAGGGTTGCTGGGAGCTGGGGTACCCTCTGGGATGGGCTGCAACAGACCTGGGCTGGGCTGGATTGGCGAAACATGGCAGTATCGATTGGTTGTAAGCAGATATGGGAAGGCAGGATTCTCTGGGGTATAAGCCACTCAGATGTCTTCCTAATGCCAAAATCTGTGTGCATAGGCGGCTCTTCTGCATTTCCTTTTCTGCCTGTGATGGGCATTAAAATCTCTTCTGGTCATACAACTTGGGAGATGGGTGTAGGGACATGACACAGTACCCACTGCTCTGGCTCCCCATCACAAGAGTATCCTCCTGTTACACTTGAGAGCAGATTTAGGATTTGCTCGGCTGCCCTGAATTCCAGACCCTGGGCCACAGATCATTTCAGCTGGTACCCAGTGTTCTGCTGTGTTCATTTCACATGGGGAATATCCCAAAGGAAACACCCTTGTGTATCCCTGTGGCTTCAGTCCTCTTGGTGCATGGACGATAATCAGGTTCCTGAAGTTGCATTGGCAGCCTGCTGGACAGACTGCATCTGCGCCATGCAGCAACTGAAAGCATGAGTTTAATACCCAGATGTCTCTCCACTGCTTTTTCTAGCAGCATCCCTTGTCATATAAAGAGCCTTGTTTAAGCCAGCATACCCTGCAGTGAACGGAGTGTGAGCCAGCGCTCTGTGGAGGACATTGGAGTGAGGTCTGGAGTGGCTCTTCAGGTACAGGAGCAAGATGACAGGGACAGTCTTCAGGTCCTGCCCCTTAGCTGTGGCATTGCTGGAGTGGGAAAACTCCAGGTACCAACTCATGTACTTTCTGAGTACAAGTATTTTCTCAGAGCCACAGTGGCAGGTCACAGATGTTGTAAATGCTGGAAGCGCCAAAAGTATCAAATAGATACTTAATATGGGGTTTCATAGAATCATAGAATGCTTTGGCTTGGAAGGGACCTTTAAAAGTCATCTAGTCCAAATTCCCCGCAATGAGCAGGGACATCTTCAACCAGATCAGGTTGCTCAGAACCCCATCCAACCTGACCTTGAATGTTTCCAAGGATAGGACACCTACCACCTCTCTGGGCAACCTGCGCCAGTGTTTCACCACCCTCACTGTAAAAAAAGTCTTCCTTATGTCTAGTCTAAATCTACACTCTTTTAGTTTAAAACCATTACCCGTTGTCCTATTGCAAGAGGCCCTGCTAAGAAGTTTGGGGTAAAGAGACTCTGCCACCAGTCCATAATTTTGTTTTCCTTTATACAGATATCTCTTTACTTCAGAAAATATCCCCTTATGCAAAGGCAGGAGTAAGCCACCTCGAGCAGGCTCTCTGAAGAGTTAATCCATCAGAGGCATGGCAGTCATCCCAGCTTTTCCTCAGACATGTGACAGAATTAGGTTCCCGAAAGCCCCCTCCAGCCAGTGGCTGTATGCCTTGCCCGTACTGCTGCAGCACCCCGGCTTGTTCCAGCTCCCCGTGGCTGCTGGCTGTTACCTGTTACAATTGCATCGGTCACCAAAACTCACTTCTGTCCATCAGCATTTGCTTGAGTTGCGAATCATCTGTACGGTCTTTCTTGTCTATGTGATGGTGTTCAGAGCATTAAGCCCTTGTGCTGGCAGCTGTTCTTTCCACACCCAGGGGAAAAATGAGAGGAGGAAGAAAAAAGCAAAGCCCACAGCCATCGGCATAATTTAACTCTCAACATCTATCATGGCGTGGGCATGGGGATCAGTATGGGCTTCAGTTTCACTTCATCAATCGGCGTCCCCAAGAGACCAAAATGAGGGACTGACCCCTGGCAAGGCACATTCCTCCTCCTGCCTCCCTTTGCAGTAAACTGGTGCTACTCCAGTGTGTAACCCTGCATTCACTTGCAGTTCAGGGGTGCTGTAATGGTATGAATGCGTCCAGAGGAGGGCAACACAGCCGGTGAACGGGCAGGAAGGCATGCCCTGTGAGGAGCGTCTAGTTTGGAGAGAAGGAGGCTGAGGGGTGACCTCCTTGCTCTATACAGCTTCCTGAGAAGGGGAAGAGGAGAGGGAGGTGATGAGCTCTTCTCCCTGGTACCCAGTGCCAGGAGGCATGGGAATGGTTCCAAGCTGCAGCAGGGGAGCATTAGACTGGACATGGGGAAGCATTTCTTTACCAAGAGGGTGGTCAAACCCTGGAACAGGCTTCCTAGAGAGGTGGTCCCAAGAGTCCCCAAGCCTGTCAGTGTTTAAGAGGCATTTGGACAACGCCCTTAACAACCTGCTTTGGCTTTTAGTCAGCCCTGAATTGGTCAGACAGTTGGACTAGATGATCGTTGTAGGTACGTTCCAACTAAACTATTCTAGTCTGTTATATTTTGTTCTATTCTATATTACAGAAGCACTGAAAAAAGACTGACCTAAAAAATGTTATTTTGAAAATGCATTGAGTTCCCATTTAAGGCTCCAATGATCACTGAGAAACAAAACTTAAACTGAAAAGCTATCTACTCTAAACAAGAGCCAGGTCTCCACAGTTAGAGATGATCCGAAATTGGAAAGCGCTGTACAGATCCTGCCAAAGCTGGTGCACAGAAAATTAGATCAATTATCCGTTCTTTAGTCTGCATAATCCAAAACCAACTGGGAAAGTCTCTTACAATCTGATTCTCCCCACTCAGGCATGAGACAAAAATCTAGGATCTTCTGCCCAATGATCCTAAAACTTTAGCAGCATATCTAACACCACCTGACAAACTATAACATAAGTTATTAAGTCAAAATTCAAATGACTCAGACAAAAACTAAAATCGTATTTCCCCTCGCCCATTCTGACTCAAAGACACCGTATTAACACAAAAAGCCTGTGCAGATTTTCCATGTCAGTGTTTTTTATGACTTCGTACGCCCTTCTGTACCTGCTATTTTCTGTCATCAACTACCGAAGGATGTGTTTTTCCATGCTTAATCACAGGATGCATTTCCAGCAAATAATTTCCACGTTATTACAGCCTACAAGAACAGTGTGGGAACTCTGTGAATGGCAGCAGCTAACTTGAGATTAAACTGCTGATTTGGGATTTTTTTTTTTTTAAACTATCTACTGATTTTTTTGATGATTGTGCTCTGAAATAACCATTTAATCATATGGAATACCAGTAAAGCTCTGGAGAATAAATAATACGTAATGAATATTAAGTTAAACAATCTAGGCATTCAACCTAATGAATTGTTTGGACAAAAATACATACTAACCACCAGAGAACAACAAATGTTACTACTTAAATGTCAAGGGTTGCTGCAGATGCGGTTTTAGGTATTTTATTGCTTTTATAAACTGATGAACGGTATTTGCAGGATTGAAATTCCCAAAACCCCACCACCACTGTTGTCCACTGCTTGGAGTTGGAATAGTGAAAAAAAATCTAGAAACAATTTACATCTGAGCCTCAAAACAATTAAAATGCATGCAAATTGTGATGCTCCAGGAATTAATCACTCCAACAGATGGCTGGTAGCTTGTTAACAAGAGTAAAGCAGACATTTGCCTTTTTTTGGAATCCCATACCTTGAAGAGTACAGGAATGCCAAGGGACCACCACAAATAGGGCTGCTGCAGCAAAGGGATCTGACAATAAACTAATGAGTAAAATGATCTGTAACACCAGAGACAATCCATTTGGGGCAATTCCAATCCAGTTTTTCACCCTTCCTTACTTGCTGTCCTGCTATGGCCTTGAATCTAAACAGCATCAGCCGAAGGGGGATTTTGATGTGGACCCTAGCTTCACAGGTTGGGTCATGGCTGGGATAACAGCCACGCTAACAGCCACAGCGACGCAGCACTGAGAGGTTTGCAGAGCAAACCCTTGTTTGCAGAGGCAGCTCTTGAATTCCGGGAAGCAGAACTTAGGCTTGCTCTCAGCAAAACATTTCAAAGCTGGCCTTTTTTTAAAGAGCCTTGAAGATGAACTCTCTTTAAATATGTCCCCGGGGCTGAGAGGAGAAAGAGCTGGGGGCCTAGAGAAACGTTGGCTCTGTTACGAACATATGCACACTCACACACGTTACGTGCAGTGATTTGGTTAAGTCTGACTATTGTATGAAGAATGTTTTCACAGTCACTCCAGGCCCCCAGGCCATGCTGTGCCTTGTCAAGGGGCACAGGACCTATCCTGTACAAGAGACAGCAGGTGAAACCCTTAAGGCAGCAAAGTCTGAGCTACCTCCAGAAGCAAAATTAAAACCATCGCCATGGCAGGGCAGAGCTAATGAATAAATTAGCATATTGGTACCTTTGTACTGCTTCTAGGATCTGATTTATTATCTTCACTGATCACGGTCCTGTCCTCTGCAATTTAGTATGGGATACTACCCGTTTCTGTTCTCTCTGACAGGAGGCAGTGAGGCTGCATAGCATATTCCAGCTTCAGGCTCTGATGAGGTGTGATTGTGCATCCCAGCTTTCTGCTCTGCACAGAGGTCACAGTTTCTGATACATTAATTTCCAAAGTTAAAAAGTCAGAACTTTACTGATGCTGTGAAATAAGTAAACCAAGACCCATAGTCTAAATTAAAGGCTGAGCAAAATGGGAGAGAACAAAATTCCAATAAATATCACAAATAAATTAACAAATAACACACTTCTGGAAATCCCATCTTGCAAGATCGTGCTTCTATCTTCTTAAATGACAGCTAGCAGATAAATATCACTGTCACAGCCTCTCTCTCGCCACGATGGACGTGGTTATTAGAGCTTCCATTTAGCCAGCACTCCCAAAGGAACCTCTTAGAAAATACAGGTTTTATAAGTGTTTAGGCCACATTCAGAAAGACCAAACAGTGCTGTACTGTCTGCAGTGCTGTGCCGCTGAGGGCAGGCTCCCACAGCCTCCAAGCCCCGTCAGCGGCTACTGACGGAGAGCGGTCAACTGGCCCAGGGTCAGCGGCTGAGGAGGAGAGCTGCAGAACTGACCTGATGGGACCTCAGGGGTCTTGGCAAATCACAGTGTTGGGAATACCAGAGGCACTCTGTGCAGACAGTGAAAGGTGCAGCTTTGTCTACTTACCCCACAGAAAAGCTGGAATGAGTTAGTAACAAAGAGGATGAGGGGATAGTTGAGGACAAAATGGTTAGAAATAACTTTCTACATAAATTACTAGCCTAGCCTGGGCTGATAAATAATGCATCACTTTTCATCTCTTTCCTCTTTCCCTTGCCAAGACTTCCAAAGTTGAGAGGTGGTACAGGAGATGCTAAGACCCTTTTTGGAGACTTCCTTGATGCACAGGATACTTCAGCCTGCCTTTAAAATCATAAAGTGAATTCCTAAAGAAAACCCCACACTTTTGAGATGTAGCTATAAGACAATCAAGAGTAATTTTCTTCTGCACGAGAAATATCCTCTTTCCCTCTTGCCAGCTCCTTCTGCATCTCCGATCTTCAGTCCTACACATATCTTAGTTTAGTTTATAAACTGGCTTTCTGGATGGCTGAACTTATGGTGACTTTCACCAAATTACATCCAGAACCATTGACAAAAGCCTGGTAAATTACAAATAAAGGAAAACCCCTACTGCTTGAGCAAATAACAAAGCCTTTACCTTGGGGTCTTAGACAAGTTGATAGGAGAACATCACTCAATCTCTTGCACAGCTAAGAAGCTTGCAAAGCTTTATACCAGTATAAAGTTAGAGGATTGTAACAGCCTTTTCTTCTGTTCTGGTAACTCATGTAATCTCTCCCTGGAACAGAATCACAGAATCGCAAGGGTTGGAAGGGACCTCAGGAGATCATCCAGTCCAACCCCCCTGCTAAAGCAGGTTCTCCTAGAGCATGTTACACAGGATATCATCCAAGCCGGCTTTGAATATCTCCAAAGGAGACTCCACAGCCCCCCTGGGCAGCCTGTTCCAGTGCTCTGTCACCCTCAAAGTCAAGAAGTTTTTCCTCATATTCAACTGAAACCTCTCATGTTTCAGTTTGTCCCCATAGCCCCTTGTCCTGTCACTGGGCACCACTGAGAAGAGTCTGGCTCCATCCTCGTGACTTCCACCCTTGAAATATTTGTATGTGTTGATGAGGTCCCCTCTCAGTCTTCTCTTCTTCAGGCTGAACAAGCCTGAATAGAAACATAATAATCATAAAATAATACATTGATACATATAACAAACCAGTATATAGCATATTCACCGCTTCACCATCACCCTATACATGCAGTTCACTAGAATTCAAACCCAGTGGTCTGGAATTATTATTTGGTTATGGTAACTCATTTGAGTTTCCTCTGAGTATATTAGTAGACATCTGAAGTTAAAACCCAAATTCAGTTGTTCCTGTGCACCATATCTCAGATCAGAATCAGACCAGTAATATACACTCCCTGGATAGTTCAGAAGAATAATCCATTTGCAGATTTCCTTGGCTCATAAAAGTGTCAATACTCTAGTAATCTACAAAATATCCGTGTTTTTTGTAAACTAGGAAATGGCATTTTTGACTGGAGAAAACAGCCATATCAGACCATTGTATCATGTTGCCTGCTTGATTGAAGGGCATTTATGTTGGAGCAAAGCTCAGAGCATTTTGAAAATGTAAACACAGGGATCACTCTATAAAAATTATATGCGTACTCTACACTAATACATAGCTCTTGGTTGCATGTTATGCAGTAAGGCATTTAAAGGGGTTATCATCATGATATATGAATGGCAGCATGGCCAAAACTAAAGGGCAAGACATTGCATTAGGGTTGTTTCTTACTGCATAAAAAAAACTACTTTCCACTCAGAAAATGCTTCAAAATCTAATTATTTTGTATAATATGCCTCTTCTCCTCTTCCTCCAAGCTATATCAAAGACTGGAATAGGATTGTCTGCTTACATGGATTTTATCCTAACGAACTGGCTAATCTTTTCAAGAAAATATGTTTTTATAAATAACTTTTGAGCGCAGTCCCTTAATTAACAGCAGGAATGCTTGTGGACTGAAAAAAAAGCCAGTTAGCGAGTCCTGAAAATAGAATCAGAGCCAATTGCTTTGGCATTAGCATTCCTGAACTGAAGTCAATACCCAGTTCCCAAATTATGCTTAGTGCCACATGTAGCAGGAAGCCAAACATGGAACAAAAAGCTTGGGGTATTGCATTATTCAGGAGCACACTCTGCTCATCGCAGGGCGAGCCTCACCTCTGTGGCACACTACCTCTCCTCCCTCTCCTTTTCTTCCCACAGGGCCAGAGAGGAGATCATGGGGAGGGGGGAGAAGGTGGCCTGAGGATGAGGACACATATGTTTTCACAACCTTGTGAATGTCCTTTCAAGGGTCAGGGTCAGGGCAGTAGTCCTTCAACTAACCCCTCAAAAATATCCACAAGCCTTAAAAAAAAAACCCCCAAACCCCCCAACTCCATGGGGCTCATTTCAGTTTCTTCATTTTTAGGGTCACTTACATCTCTGTGTCAAGTGTTGAAAGTATCAAATTTGCTTCTTTCTTAAAGATTTTTTAAATGAACACTGAACTTTTCACCTGCTCTTAAGAGGCAGAATTTTTGGAAGCATTTCAGACATCCCATGAAAAATGATAAACTTCAGACCAGTTGACATCACTGCTATCACAAGCATTACCTCTAAGACCAGCTTTGCCAGCCTGTCCCTCAGCCAGGAGCTGGGTCAGCAGCAAGAATCTGCACAGCCACAGACTGCTGTTGCTCTCCTGACTGTCCAAAATCAACTGGCCTAAGAATCTCAAGACTATAGCTTTGATTAGGTCTATAGATTTTGCCTTGGGAAGGTGTGATGTCCACCATCAAATGCAATTTAAATTATCCAGGTGTTTCTGTTCAAAGGATTATCTCTCTCTTGCTATACATACAGAGAAAACAAGAGCGGCAATGGATCCATGCTTCAGAGCTTCTGTTCTGAATGAAGATATGATGTTGTAATGAGAGGGTTCAAAGCCCCCCAAAGAAAATAAAATGCAGTGTAAAAACATACAGATCAGATCCATCTGCAAAGATCCCACTCGCACAGACCCAATACAAGCAAATTTTCCTCTGGAGGCAGTCAGGCATGTAGCTCCGTTCTGGACAAGGTGACAGTAGGGACTCCCACTGCAGTGGCTGGGAAGGGATCACCTGGCACCTCCTGGGGTCACTGTCTTTGTCTTGGAGAAGACAAGTGCCCAGGTGCCTCCTTACGTGTCTTACACTTCCCCATTATCTCTTCCATCCTTTCAGGACTAATATGCACTTCTAAATGCAAACGGCCCCCTCCTGCTCCAGGTCATCAGTATCTCTGCACTCTTTCTATTCTCTTGCTAAAGAGCAAGTTTCTTCCTCACAAAAGGGCAGTGATTATTCTTTGTTCCAGGAACAATTATATGTTTGTTTCTTTCAAGTGGTTATTAGAACCTCAGTTTATTTTCACACCATTTATTTAGCAAGATTTAACACACAGCCCTTCCTGCAGAGGGTAAAGTCAGCTTTGGCTGCTTTCACTAGCTACTTTTCCAGAGACACCCTGGCCAACTTATTTCAGGTGCTGGTATTTCCTCTTCCTTTTGTCCTCTGTGCTCCACCTCCAGGTTTCTAAGCACCAAGCTTTACATTTTTCTCTTTTCTTCAAAAGGGCAAGATACCAAATTCACTGCTGATGTAAGTAGGTGCAGCTCTAATTAAGTCAATGGGGTTACACCTGCCTATGTCAGCAGTGAATTTGGCTTGACATCCCTAGTGAGCAAAATGTCACATTACCTTTGCTGAGCAGGACATTTCAAGTAAAACATCAGCAAAAACAATTAACTTTAAGCCATTAATCCCACTGAAGCTACTTTCAACCTCCTAAGGATTGAAGTCAATTCCCAGTAAATGTCTTTGGCTTAATAGATTCCAGTGCTTTGGTATGAAATATATTATTGAATGACATTGAATTAAGCAGCATTGTATTGTATTTCTATGTATAAATTATACTTTAACACACATCTCACAACTTTTAACTATAATACTTAAGAAACTATTAGCAATGGAGAAGATCGCACAGAACATTGCATTATATAATACCTATGAATTTTGGAAATATATTATGTATCACTCTAATATTACACTCAGACATAACATATTTTTGTATTTCATTAGCATCCAGTTTTACATCAACAAAGATGGAAGATTTATAAATAGCATGGTTCTCTAATTCATTCCCTTTGGCACAAAACAGGTAGTATCAAACCTGGATGAGTGAGAGGTAAGAATGCAGTCTTGCTCCCAATGGCTTCTTTACAGCTACAGAAGGAAAGAAGTCAACACCTTACGTGAAGAATTTGAAAGCCCAAGTTCAGCTCCTTGCCAGACTTCCCTGAACAGAGCACGGCAGCTCACAACCAGGTACATGTGGACCAGGAACTCCTCTATTACATTATTGGGTCCCCTTTTGCTTTGCAGTGTTCATAAAACCCAGATGGGGTGCATGGGCCCCCACTTCAGAAAAAGGATCAAATTACCAGATTCTTGTAGGTCAAACCCCACTGTAGGCAGCCAGAAGGAAATGCTGGGGACAGAGGTGGGTGTTGAACCCTGTCCCTCTGTAGGACCGTCATGTTCTCTGCCCTGCATGGAGTGATTCCTCCCATTCGGGATTTGCAGCCCTAAACCTGCTCTGGGAGTTAAGTACCTTAACCCTTTCTTCTAAAGTCCAAGGAAGTAGCAAACATTTTACCTATCAGAAAGACAGAAGAGAAGGAGGGGAGGAACAAACCCTGTCTTTCATTTCCTCTCCGGACACTCCACAGGGGAGACAACTGAAGTTGAGTTCCTACATCCACCCAGTTTGCTCTCCCACCCTTCTCACAGGTGCATGGGCTAGATGCTACGTTTTAGAGTCATCTCTCCCTTTCCTATTGACTATTTACTTAGAACATGTAGCAGCTACAGTGGGAAAGAAAAACCTTTCCTTTGCTCCAGATTCCTCCCCAGTGTGCTGGTCACTTCTTTGTTTTGGGAGCAGGAAGGAAAGCCCAACTTACAGAGGAAGAACTCACTACTTAGGTGACTGCTGCAACTAAAAATCTCAGCATTTTAATCACAGTGTCCTCTCGAAGGTAAGCATAGCTTCCCAGCTCCATGTGTGTAGCCTCGCCAGCCAACACAAACATTTGCACATTGCTTAATGTGGATGAAATTGAATCAAGGGGAATAAAGTTCTGCAGAAGCAGAATATTAACAAAAGACAAAAAAAAATACAAGGTATCAGTTATATTTGGCCATCAGGTGAAAAAATATTGACCCAAACTTGGACCATATGATCAATAACCTTGAGTCTCTGCCTCACTGCTTTTTATTCATAATTTTCCCAAGGAGTGAAGACCCCGGCTGTTTTGAGGTCATTTCCCACGTATCCAGAGATGCCCAGGGAGAAAGGAGGTTTGTATGGACCTGGTAGCAGGCCAGGCAAGAGAACTGCCTGGCTAACTCCCGTACTCCAGGATACAAACATTTTTACCTCCTGAAAAGATACCTGAATACAATAATCTCCAATATCTAATCTTGGCCCAAATTTTACCATCCCTTATCCATACCCTGATGTGCTGGTTTCAGCTGGGGTGGAGTTAATTTCCCTTATAGTAGCCAGTATGGGGCTATGTTTTGGATTTGTAGTGGAAACAGTGCTGATAACACAGCGATGTTTTCATTACTGCCGAGCAGTGCTTACATGGAGCCAAGTCCTTTTCTGCTTCTTACACTGGGGCAGGCTGGGGGTGCACAAGAAGCTGGGAGGGGGCACAGCTGGGACAGCTGACCCCAACTGATCAAAGGGATATTCTGCACCATATAACATCATGCTCAGCATATAAAGCTGAGGGAAAAAGAAGGAAGGGGGGGACATTAGGAGTGAGCAAGCGGCCGTGTGGTGCTTAGTTGCCGACTGGGGTTAAACCATGACACCCGATTCCACTCCAGATCAAATCAGTTGAAGCCAAATGGCAGGGATATCATCAAAATCTAAATCCTGCAGCACTATAGTATAAAAAACATTTTGCAGCTACTCTCCCCACTTGAGGAGCCACTGTCATTGCTGGTGCTTGCAATGACAGTTCACTCACTGAAGTGAAACAAGTGTGGTGGGTGATTTAATGTCACAGTACACCTTCTAATGAAGCAACACACTACACAGCCCTCCTGCTAGAAATTCAGGACTATTACAGTTTTCAATAGCTGTATGTATTCTGCTGGGACATACCCAAATTTGTTTTGTTTTAACAATTATTTCTGACGTGTTACTTACCAGATTTCATGCTTACTCAGAGAATAGATTAAATAGTCAGTCTCCATTAGAAATATTGCTGGGGAGTGAAAAAGCCTAAATCTGAGCACTGCTCAGGGCTGTACCCTAAAGGTTTTACGCAGACAAAACCTCACAATGAATTCAAAGAAGGTTTTGCTGGTATGAAGGTTTTGGGACCAGACACAGAAGCTGACTCCTAAGTGTCCTGGTTTTGGCTGGAACAGAGTTATTTTCTTCATAGTAGCTGGCATAGTGCTGTGGTTTGGATTTAGTATTAGATGAATGTTGATAACATGCTGATGTTTTTATTTATTGCCAAGTAGTGCTCAGACTACTCAAGGACTTTTTGAGCTTCTCCTGCTTAGCCAGGTGCATAACAAGCTGGGAGGGAGCACAGCCAGGACAGCTGACCCAAACTGACCAAAGAGCTATTCCATACCACAGAACGTCATGCTCGGGGGGGTTAGTCGATCGGTCGCAGGGAGAGTGATGGCAGCTTGGGCAGAGTCATCACGGCTCAGGGAGAGCGATCGCTGCTTGGGACGGGCTGGGCATCGGTCAGCGGGTGGTGAGCAATTGCATTGTTTTGTATATTCTGTATATTCTCTTACCATTATTGTTATTACTATTGTTATTCTTTTCTCTCAGTAAACTGTCTCTATCTCATCCCACAGGTCTTACTTTTTTTTTCCCAATTCTCTCCCCCATCCCACTGGGGGAGGGGGGGAGTGAGCGAGCAGCTGCGTGGTGCTTAGTTGCCAGCCGGGTTAAACCACAACACTAAGTCAGGACCAGTGTGCCCCACCTTGGCTCCTGAGTCCCTGAGGTGGCTGGGGGAAGAGCCTGGGACACCCCGTGGCAGCATCGCTGCCGGATGCCCGGCTGAAATGGGCTGCAGAGGAGGGAGAGAAGTGAGTGGTCTCAGTCTGACCCTGACATACGCTCATGACCAGTGGGCCATGGCTTGAGAAACACTCCAAGATGCACAGTTTTCATGCAGCCTGACAGCACAGCTCTGCCTGGTTAAATCAATGAATGTTTTGCAATTGATTTTCAGGGTAGCTGCAACAGGCCATATGGTTCCATCCATCAATTGCTTTAGCACTCACCTCATTTTAAGCACATTAGCATCTTGACTGAAGTCAATGGTACAGTTCAGATATTTAAAATCAGTTGTGTTCTTAAGCATCTTGATGAATTGAGGCCTTAATGAACATGGTTAATGAAGATGTGATCCTCTGATATTTGGAACATCTTCAAATCTCACACTTCATTGCACAGTCACTTTAATTCAGCAGAAGTTCTTGCTGCCATCAGGAGAAGCCAACTCCCCTTTTCCCAGAAGACGGTCCTCACCATGTCCCTTGTGCTGGGACCTGCAATCAGATGGCTGTGCAGTGTGCCTATCCATCATTGCCTGTTTGGACCAGTTTCCTGCACAGCGCTAGGCACACAGCAGACAGAAACAAGCTGCCAGGAGCAAAGATAGAGGTAGTTAGGTGGTACCACCTCTTCTGGCAGCAGCACAGACATGTGCCTTGCTGAAAGGGCCATATGACCATAGCACAGCCAAATCAAGGAAAAAACTGGCTTGTTAAGCCATTGGAGTGATTATCTGATAACTAAGTTTACCAGGGAAAACTTTAAGACTTCTGCATTCACAAAAACTGTCATGAGTGCATTCAGACCAAACCACATCTGCGAACAAGAGCATACGCAACTAATAGAGAAATACAATGTTTTATATGGGTACCACCTAGTGGCAAAGGTCTGGGATTACCATGTGTTATTTTTGATGGAAATAATATGCATATTCTGGAAAGAAGATACTGTTAGCCAGGTGCCCAAATATTTTGGATTTCTCTGGAATTTGTGTTTTAATCCATTAGACTGTTTCAAGCTGCATGCCCGCTCTTCAGTTGGGAAGAGTTTCCAAAAGCATTTTAATGGTTCTGGAGACTCTGGGTATGATGCTGACCAAAGGTTTTTACAGCGGGGAAGCAAATTAGGTAGCAAATGTGGCACAGACAGAGGACACACACACGCAAGGTCATGCAATGAGGCACCTAAAGCAAGCCCAGTGGTTTCAAGATCAATGCCACTGAACGCCTGTGATTTACCAGAGGCACAGTTCTGGATGCCCAGCAGCTCAGATGCAATGACATGAAAATAAGGGAGAAACCACAACTACATTTTTTCAGCTGGATCAGGGAAGCCAACAGTGTAATATGAGAAATCTTGTTTTCTGTGTGGTAGCCCTGTAATTGGTTGATTTATCTGCTGTCCTTTGACCTGTAGCGTGAACACCATGTCCTTTTGGGGCCTTTGCAATAAAATGCAAAGGAACTTTCAAGTGAAAAGTACACAAAGTAAAAAGCCTCTGCATGAAAATGCCTCTGGACATGGCAAGATGTTACTTAGCCAAGTAAAGGCACAGTGAGATCATAACTCAAGAGAGAAGAACTAATGCCATCATATTGCAGTACATTTTAATTGAAAAATGTTCCACTTGAAAATTGTTAGACATTAATTTTTATAAGCAGTACAATAAACTTCTCAATTATAAAAGGTATAAAATGATGCTTACCTGTCACAACCAGTCAGTCACTTTATTCTGAGCAGGTAGCCCTGTTCCCACACTTTGTCACGCTTGCAGCAGCGCCACCTTAACAGGCAAAGGGCCCAGGCCCAGACAAAGCAATGTAGCAACAAGCTGTCCTTTGGGTGTGGGAATGGGCAGGAGCTCCTCAGTTGTCCCTAGCTGGGATGAGGAAACCTGCAGGCAGACCAGGCAATGGGGATCCCATGGGTCTGATCAGCACCAGCTTCTCACCGCAGGTAAATCAGCAAATAGTTCCTCCTAAGACCAGGCATGAAGTCCTGACCATGGTGAACACCCAAACCTCTGTTTAATGCACTTGTGCCACTATGTCGCATGCTGCCTCCAGTGATTTACACCACTCTGGAATAAGGTTCCAGATCGATATGATTATTAATCTCACAAAGCAGATTACAAAGAGAGGCTGCTCAAAGGGACTGCAGTGTGCGTTGTGTGGGGATTATTTCATACCTATTTCACCATTTCAAACCTATTGCTGATTGTCATGTGAATATTGCATTAACTACAGCTTTGGAAAGCTCCTCATAACCGTGATTCACGAAGCTGTCAACTAATACTATACCTATTCACTTTTTCCAGACCTACACATCAATAGATTGGAAATACCCTGAAATACAAAGAAAGGAAGCGAGGAAACAAAACAAAGACCTTTGTGTCAGCCTCTTTGTTCCCCTCTGCCATGGGGAGGGCTAGCAGCAGTAACAGCAGTCTGTCTCCAGGGATGGAAAGGCCCTTGGACAGCTATAGGTGACAGCGTAGCACCCTCGGCCAGAGCATCAGTGCAAAGAACTCTTGCTACCAAAGAGAGCAGAAAGGTAAAAAATTTAACTCCAGGTGTAGGAAAGACCCACGGTGTTTCACCTTAGTGTGAAGCTCTCTACTGCAAGTCTGTCTGAAAGTGATTTGTCATTTAATGACCTTCCTAAGAGAAGCAGGTCCATTAGTGACATATAAACTGTGCAGATCAAGAATACAGTGTATTTTCTTCTGTAACACTGAATTTCACATCTGTCTGTTAGACAGTAAATAAAAGCTCTTTGAAAAGTAAGCTTCTCTGCATGCTTCACCCAGTGAAGGGGGTGAGCAAAGTCCAACCATCAGATCAGCTCTCCCACAACCATCTGCAGCCTCCCCTGTGGATCCCCACATGCCCTCTCTACAAATGAAGCTCACAGACAGAAAGAAAACAGGGTGAAAAAACAAGGGCACACATAAGAAATGTTAGGAAAACTCTTGGTTGAGAGGGTATACACTGCTGATAAAAACCCCAATCTCATTGTCATTTCTTAAGAATAATGAGTGGGTGTAATTAAACACTCTTCTTGAGGGAATAAGGAGCCTGTCTTCATTAGCCAGGTAACAAGAAAACACGACTCTTGTCTGAGCCTCAGAATGGCTGAAGGCTGGCAAGTTTCACTAAACGCAGTGGGTAAGGCTGCCTTGCAACCGGGTAACCAGAGACACTTCGGCATTGATTTTGTTCATGTGGATTTTCCTAAATTTGGCCACTATATAAAGACTTACGCTTTATAGGCAGAACCATTTGCCTCCAGACAAGGGAGAGTGGATTAAGTTTGCTGTGGTAAAGGCCATGGTTTACACTTGTCCAGGCCCATCGAAGTGATCCCATTGCAGGCTTCCATGGCACACGTGCATCCCTCCACACCTTGTGATAAACTGCATCCAGCTCTTTGCCCTTTTCTACCTACCCACTTTGTTTTCCCCTTTTTCTGCTATTAAAAACATGGTGAGCTTAGACCAGATAGCATATAAGACCTTAACATCTCTTAAACAAAAAAAACCCTCCAAGTAAATCACTTGTGCAAATGGGCATAACCAATGTATTTATTAATTTGGAGTGATAAGTTTTGAGCACAAAATGGTCATGCAGAGTATAGGGGTTTTTTAGAAAAAAATACTACATGAATGCGCTTTAGTGGAGCTGCACTGCAACTATCGGTAATGATGGGAAACAGCCAGATCAATAGTTCTGACTTCTGAACCACTCACTCCAAGAACAGAAGAAAGGATCACAGGGACCCCACAACTTACCTCATATTCCTGTCTTGGGCGAAATGTTCTTCCAGCAGCAAAGGACTCTCCATTTTGTCTTCATAAGCACCTTGATGTGGCCAGATGATAAACCCTCATCTTCCTCCCAATCACCTCCAGTCTAAGCAAGCTCAGAAACACCTCTCAAGTCAAATGTCAATACTGTCACTTCATAATTTGGGTCTGTCAGCATCTTTCTGAATAGAAATAAATGCTTTATAAAGTATTGCTCTACTCAATTACATATGTACATTTATCTTGCTTATAACTGATAGCTTGCTAATACTCATGTATTGCTTGGAGAGCGTTCTAGCTGGTTAGACTTTCACCCAAACATGTGAATCAAAACCTCAGGCAAAACAAGAACTGTCTCTCATACCTCTTACAGATTAACAAATAGTTCTTGCCCTGCTAATGCCATTCTTAATTGGCCTACACTGTGAAGAGCAATTAAGACTAAACGGCCACTTGCTGAGAGCTGGTGAAAGAGAAACTGCAGCTTGAGGCATTCACATTCTCCAAATAAAGTGCAGTTGCCTTACTTTGGTGTTAAAGAAAGAAGCTTAATTTTTTAATGGTTTAGTATATTAAAAAGGAATGATTCAATTCACAGCAGGGAAATTGGTTTGGGGAGGGATTATATTTTCTTAATTTTTATTTTTTTTTAAAACCACTTTGTAGATTTAAAGGCTCCTGGCAGTCAGTACTGGAGATGGGACTCCTCTGTCCCAGAGAGGAGCAGTGGCAGCTACAGCCACAATAACCTTGCTGCACTGCCTCACCTGTAGCTTGCAGAAGCCATCCCAGGGCTGGAAAGAGATTTTTCCCATGTAGTCCATGCCCTGTTATTCTGTCAGATAAATACTGGATGCCTGATGTAGCAGTGCAATCTAGGTAACTGTACATACCTCTTCTTAAACAATTCTGAAGAGCCTGACAGTCCATGAAATGTCCTCCCTCTTCAGATATAGCCCAATGTGAGCCATACCTGCTGCCCCTCCTCTACGGTGATTAAAATAAATGCCACCTGCAATGAACCACAGCCATCTCAAGGAGAATCATAGGTCCTTATTTGAGAGGGAAGGTCACACTCACCCCACTGACTGGTAACAGAGGAAGAAATTTGCTGCAGTTATAGCAAATTACATATTCCAGAATGGTTAAACCTGAGGGGGACCGGTGTCCCTCACAGTTGGCAGTCTGCTGCCTTTCACTCATGCTAAAATTGGGATCCTGACAGTCTCCCAAGCAGTTTCACCTTCTAACCTCATCGCCACCCCACCAGCATCCATCCTCCCAGCATTGATGCTAAGCCAGCTGCATCTCAGCCAGCTGCCCTCATCCCTCAGGTGCTGCTGAAAAGCCCGTGCCCAGTTGCCTTGTCTGCGGTTTGGCCACCACAGACCACAGTAGGGCCATCAGCTGCCAATGTCTCTGCCCTGCCTGAAAGGGTTTTCTCACCAGAAGCCTTCTGCAATCCTCCCCAACTGGGAACAAATCCTCTTGTGGGAGCCAGGCTCAGTGCAAACTGGCTGGACTGAGTTACAGGAAGGGTGTGAAAGTCAGCTGTGGTCTCAGCAGCTTGGTCTAAGCCCAGCCAGAAAATAAGCTCAAGAGAATATGAAGTTTTCTGGGAGGGAAGCCTGTATTTATAATGGTGGATAAAGAACATTCGACCAAGGTATCAGCTTCAGCCTCTATGTATGTATCTCAACTCTGACTTACAAGACTCCCCCACTGGCTCCAACAGAAGGAGCTCTGCTAGGTTTTCTAGGAAAGCAAATTGTTCTTCCAACACACCCTTACTGAAACAAGGACCCCACAACTCCCAGCGCTCACACCACTTCGTACAAGCTTTAAAAGCCTGAATACCTAAGGGTTCATCTAAACTTGTTTTATATCACACACCAGGAATTCTTAGTTTGTCTGAAACATTTGGAAACAGGTAACATATCAGTTCACAATGTTATCCATATGCATCTTTACATCCTTTTTACTTTCTGTGTCCGTTCTCACCCTCCACAGAGGCCAAGACCTGAATGCCCTTTATCCACCATTGCAGGCAGTCTCAGCATCATTAGCATCATTTCATCCCAGCGTATCATCTATCTAGTGACTTAGCCTGATGAGATGACACTAGCCAACATTAGTATTTCATTTTTCCATTCCCCAAAAGATATTTCTTTTCAATTTAGGTACTACCTGACAAAAATACTGCTGAACACCTGCAAGAGATAAAAAAACCATAATCCAATTTCTTTTCGCAGATGCTAAGGGCCATGTTCTTCTGCCACTCGCGCAGCTTGTAGATCAGACTTCTGCACAATTTAAATGAGGAGCAAGTTGTTTGACTTGGTTGTGGCAGTTGTATAAACACATGTAGTTCCTTGGGGAGCTCAGCGCTTACCTGAGGGAGGAAGGAGTACGAGTGTCTCAAAGAAGCCAGGTGTAAACCAGTAGCAATGAAGAAAGGAGCTGCTTCACTGTGCATTCCTCGGAAAGACTTGTGTGTTGGAGGCAAGTCAAGGCAAAACAGAGGGAACCAAAAAGAAAGCCACTTCTGACAGTAAATGATCCACACTGGAGCTAGACTCCAAAACAGACTCTGTAATCTGCTGCCCTGACTCACAGACTAGATGCAGCTAATTGGCACAGCTCTTCAATTAGCACAGAGCTGCCATCTCAGCAGACAGCGGGGGAGGACGTGCAATGTGCCAGCATGGAGCACAGCACATGTCTGTGGGGAGCCCACTGCTCCCATAACCATGCCCTCGTGGAGGAGGCTGCTCTTCACTAAAAAGCAACACTGGAGGCCAAAGAGGGGAAACTATGAAGTTGATCTTCCCTAACGTGCAGAGGGTCAAGCAGCTGAGCAGCTGACATGCTTCTCTCCAGGCTGTACCCCAAGGAGGCTGGGATGGGTCCGAGGAGAAGTTTCCTGAAAATAATCCATCCTTTGTTTGCAGAATACTTCTGAGATTAGATTTGCAGATGTAGTTATGTGTCTCAGTACGTTCTCTTGTCCAACATGTCTTCTGCCACCCTCCCTTTCCATGCTCACTACTCAGCCTGCACCTACTGAAGCAAAAGGGTTTCCTGACACTTATGGTGACGGGTAAGGATGCAGAACAGTGATGGTCCTGGTGTGATGGGGCCTCAGTCAGAGCCCAGTCACACCACAGAAAAACCAGTGGGATAACTCTAGCCTAGTTAGGTTGTCCCAGGCATCTCTTCCTCCTAGGAACAAGACACACAGACACACAGGCACACGCATTACATGTATCCCGCAGTCAAAATTCTGTTCTCTGTTACCAGTATCAAACTGCAATAACTCCAGTTAAGCCAGCCTGCTGAAAATAGAGGTTGGCCCTTAACTTAATGTGTATTTTTATACAGAGGATGACAGCTGTCAAAAATGCAAATTTATTTGCTGAAAAGAGAGTTGCACTCTTCTTGAAAATGCTAGGAAGACCCTAGGAAAGCTTCAGGTTAATCAGAAGTTTAAAATTAGATGAGACTTTCTCCCTCCTTCTCCCAGGAAGAGCCACTACATATAATTACAATCCCATGACCATATTAGGCCCGAATAGATTCCAGTATTTGCAAGTCTACATGCCATCAGTGTAAGGACATTTTCATATGTCAAACAACAGTCTTTCTAGCTTGTCCTGGCATTTCTAAGATGAGTTATGCTTCACCAGCCTTTATCCCAAAGAGCTAATGCTGTTAAGTTAACAATATTGCTCTAAGTTTTTCATTAGTTTTCCAGTGCACCTTGCTTTAGTGGGCAATGCAGATATGAAGTTCAGAATTTGCATGGAAAGGAGAAGCCTGTTAGGAAGTTAGCAATTAATGAGCAACACAGCTAGCACCAAGTTTTTAGGGCTGTAACATAATTTCTGTAATTAGGTGAGCTGTCCACAACTACATATATGTACAGACAGATCCCAATGGATTGAGCTGAGGGTTTGTTTGGGTTTTTTTTAAACTTTGGAAGATTCTTAGCTGAAATTACTACTCTCTCTCTTCCTGCAGTCCTATACATGCATACACCTCTCAGGCCTTATGTGCATCATCCCATTTATGCCATTGAGGCTACCCATGTGTGTAGGGATGGAAGGATGTTTGTGCAAGGAGCTGTGCAAACATGACCCAAACAAGCAAGCTTGGTTTGGTTTTATTTCTAATTCCTCTTACCTCTAGCCTGGAAGGATAGCTACTGATAAAAGGACCTGCAGCTGCACAAGGTGATGCATGAGCAAATTCAGCAGGAGTTTTCTGTAATTTGAACAGCTTGGGATGCTCTCCCTTATCCAGAGTTTAGGTGACTGACCAGACCCTGGGAAGGGAAAGCAAGGCTTGGGGGCATAGGAAGGGCCTGGCTAGTGTCCGGGTCCGTCAGATCCAGTGCCAGGTGAGGCCATTTCAACATTTCCCCAGTACCAGCTTCCTAGCTGGGAACCAGTATTCAGATGTGTTTTTTCATAGTCGCTTGAAATGTTCGCTGTATTCCCACACCCTAGACCATATGGTACTTATTAAGCTGTTTTTGTAATAAATATACAAAGTCTGAGTTATGTCAGTCATACAGAAATGTGTCTCAGTTTTGACATCAGCAGAGCTACCTGGCATAAAACCAGTGTGATGCAAGGGAGAGTAATGTCTTTTTCACCAGCATATTGCTGAGGATTGTGCAGATTTTTTTCAGCGTGATGATAATAAGATGGCAAAACTACAGACATGATTCCTTGCTTGTCTGAGAAAGGTAAAAAAATGTAGATTGTCTAGGGAAAAGTTGAACTATTTCACATAGATTAAAATAGAAAAATCTCTTTGGGGTCCATTACATCTTCCTTGTTAATGTTTTATATTTTTTATTCTGCATTTTAAAAAATTTGACATCCCGGGCTGGGCTAACTCTACAAATGTCACTACCCGGGTGGGCTTGTCCTTATGCAATTAGAAATAAAGCACAGAACATCCAGAACAGATGGGACTGCTGCACAGAACAAAATCTCCTTCTTTACTCTCATTTTTTCCCACCAAATTCTGTTTCGCACAGAAGATATTTAAACTATGGAATCAAATTAGAGTTAATCAGCCGGAGCATTTTGTAATTAATAAGAAGGTCACATCCCATGTGGAATGGTGGAATTTTACAATCCATCACCAACCCTGTGGCTTTTTCACTGGTTTATCTGGGTCAGGCTCTGTTTTCTGTGGGAGTAGGCTAAGCGAGGAATAAATCCATTCAAACCCACAGAGTTATTCCGTTTTTATATACTATGGAAATAGGTGCAGGGCCTTTGTTTCGAGCAGCAGATGCAGAGCCAAGACAAGTCTAGCGCTGTGACAGCCGGTTACAAAGCACTGTGGAGGGGCTCGACCCTGTTGCTCAGGCTGGGTCCCCTCTGAATACTCCTGCTGGCGTCATTACGGCGTCATTGCTGGCCTCCTGCTCTGCAGCAGGAGGTGGGGACGTGGCAACTCCCTTTGCTAAAACGAAGTCCCTCTAAAGCCCTAGGAAGAAGTGAGAAGAAGAGGAACTTCCCTTGGTCCAAATTTCCCATGCGAGTGGTACTGAGGTCTCGCTTCCCTCCCAGCATCTGCAGAGAATTATATCCCATTTGCTTACTCTCTCAGAGGTTCCTCCTGCAATACTGTTTTCTCTTCTTTTTAGCTCTCCTGAGCTGGCATGAAAAGTGATATGTGTGCTGGTGGTGATGAAAAGCAACATCACTGCTGGCTTCCCTAAAGTGGAGACCTGCCAGTGTCGATCACTGTTACAGAGACTGACCTATCTCAGCTGCCCACAGAAATCTGAAATCTTCCTTGGTGTTTTAGCCCTGCTACGGACAATCAGTCCAAGGGTGAAGTTTCCTCAGACGCAATTCTTGACCTGACAAGCAACCCTGGGATTTAACCGCAGTCTTGGAGTACCAAATGCTGTGTATGCTCTCCCAAATGCTTCCAAGAGACTGGCAGAGGCAGCAACCACATATCCCATGGCTTTTGTGAAAGAAAAATTAAGAAGGGAGATTCAAAAGCCTTTGAGAAATATTAAGGCAGAACTCACCTGGTAGATCTCCAGATTACTGACTTTTAAATTGGCATGGCCTTCGATTGTTAATCCTTTTACCTTGCATTGTCCAGACCACCCCTTTCTGGATGAACATGGAGGAAAACTGCCCCACTGCCTTGCAGTGATTTTCTTCTGGTGGTTTGGGTTTTGACTAGTTTCTAAGCAGAAGCAGATCAGTGGAGCTATTTTGCAATGTTTATTTTAAAACATTCTGTTCTTTTATCTAAAGCAGTTGGGAACTACAGTAAATTGGCATTACTTAAATGCTATCTTCACACTTCTCCCAAGGCTGATAAGTCTAAGATATTCTACCTGAGTTGTTTCATGGCATAGCTGTGGTAATTGCCCGAGCATGAAAACAGCTTTTTTTCCTTTTTTGGTCCAGCAATGACACTGTAAAGGATTATTCAGCTCATGGGGAGGCAAAAAGCACCTGTTTGGTAAATAACTCATTTTATGCCTACCTTTCAGATAAAAAACCTGAAAAATAAACCGATGCACAATGGTTTCAGTGATGACGGAGTTATTGAACAGTTAATCCACGCTGTGAATGAGACGAAAGCTGCAGATGGCTTTGTCCCTCACTTATTTCAAAGTCATTTGCTTATTCACAGAACGATTTTCTCTAAAAGACCCTCTGATTTCTAATAACAAGCTAGCATATGTTCTATTAGTTCAAAGCAAACAAGAAGAAAAAAAACCCTCTATCACATCAGTTTATATATAAAATGCAACATGTTATACATAAATATGTACAGAGCCAACAAAGCAGCTGAATTTTATGCAAGAGAGATGAAGGAAGTTATTAGAGAACCGTTGTTCTGATGTACTGAATTTCTTAGTAAATTCAGAGTACTTTTTAAATGGATAGACATATTTTCTTTAATTACTGTATGAATTTTACTGTCCATCATTTTCATGAATTGTCTTACTGAATATAATGGGAACTCTGACAAATTTAAGAGTTTTAAAATGCTCCCAGAATATCTCTGCTTTTTGAAAACAACAGGATCTTGAAATCAAATTTATTTTGTCTCCTGACGTGTTACACAGATTCTTGCTGTGTCTACCGCCTGGCCACTGCAAAGACTCCTGTCAGTCTCACGGCTGTGCCTGGAATCCTGATGCACCAGGAAAATACTGCACAACTGGCAGTTGTGTTTGCTTCTGCAAAGCCCTTGCCTGAATACAAATCTAATTATTTGGAGTAAAATACACTATAGCGCTCCGTAAGTCCTAGGGCGGGTTGTTTTTCTGAGTGTAATTCTACGGCTTTCATACAGGGAGGGATTGCTGCTGCTCCTGGTGCACTAATAAAGTAGCAGTGAACCTGCATATGGCTGTGCTTGTTTGCTGCGAGGGACAACAGAGCTCCTTCCAGCAGTCGCTGCCAGTTGGTGGCTGTAAAATGAAACGGCCTACATGGAGCTCTTAGCACACCAGTGTCCATCCCATAGAACCACCAGCAATGCCAACACGGGTCTTCTTCAGACATTTCAGAAAGGCCAGAGGAACCAATTAATGTCCTGCTCCTCCTCCAGTGGGACGCTCCTGCACAGACACCCCTGCTTCCCTTTGGCATCACCATCACTGGCCAAAAAGTCAGGAAATGAAAGGGAGGTTTAAGACTTCAGGAGAGGTTCTAACACAACACTGAATGCTTAAGGTTCCACTGGTTTGGATGTGTAAAACTGGAGATAAATAGGAATATTAAAGCATGGCAGTGTTAACTTCAGGGAAAACACAGCTCAGCCAGCGTGAAATCTAGAGACAGAGGAGTTCTGCTCTATATCTGAATGCTGCGGTAAGGTGAGACTCTGGCCCCCAAGGAATGCTGAGCTTTGTCTCCTGCTCCAACGCACAGAGTTTTGGTATTTACCCAAGCAGAAATAACATACATGTGATACTAATGCAGGAAAAGACAAAATATGGAAAAATTATGTATAGACTGAAGGCAGAGCTTTCCTTTTGAAAAAAAAAAACAAACCACCTTAGAAACAGCTATATTTACTGTTGTGCACTCATGGGGCACTGACTATCACCAAAGCCACAGGACGAAGTTCCAGCACCTTTGTGTTTGAGGCTATGTTATGCAGGACAGGTGGTAACTTCCCACTCTTCCCATTCAGGACCACCTCTGCTGAAGATTACGGGCATTAATTACAGATGCGCATTCGGTGCTCTTTATGGCACTGACACACAGCTGAGTTTTTGTCACAGGATGTGACTGCACTGGAGGCAGCTCCCATGGGGAAGCAATTTGGCCTCTGAGAACCCTACTGGCAGTCCCATGCAGGCACAGAGCATCCAGACAGACCCCTTTGGTCACTTTGACATTCAAACAAAGTCTCCACAGAAATTTTACTCAAAAAACGCTCTACAGCAGAACTGAGATAATGGTAATTACTCAACTGCAAACAGAAATTGTTAAAGAAGCATCCAGTATGTTAGCTTTTTAGTTTAAAACCATATTGCAATTACTTAAAATTTGTGGCAGCATGATTCCAGAAAAATTACACAAATCAGAGCAATTTTTCCAAGTTGTGCTTCCTAAAAAGATGGAGTAATTACACAAGCATCTAAGCTAAATTTCTCCTCTTCACAACCTGGGATAGGATATAGGCCTTCTCCAGTGGGCAGAGAAACTAAAGAGGGTGAAGTGAAGAAAGCTCCTGGATAAATTAGGAGAACAGGGAGAAGAGCAATATGGGGAGGAGAGGCAGACACGAGAAGGGGAAAACACAGAAGAGCAGGGAGGGCCTGAAGAGGGAAGGTGAGGAAGACCAGCGAGAGGTAAGACATGTCTTCCTCCATCTTTAAAAATTCTGGAGAAGATATTTCCTTGAAAAGCGTATGAGCTTAACCTGGGAGATCAAACCCTGTGTTGCAGCAGGACAGTTTTAGATCTGCAGGAAGAAGTGAATACCTGGTGCTCCCTTCCCCTGGAATCTCTGCACCTTATAAATTCAAGCTGTCTTGGATTGGCCGTGCTTGTGGTGCCCACAGAGGATAAACGAGTTCTTTCTAAACAGACTACCTGGCTTGTGTCTCACATTGTGCACGGTATCATACCATTAATATTTATAAACCTTCTGCTATACAGAATATCCCCAAAACCTTTATGATAGGAATCATTTATAAACCAAAGTGGAGAAGGGGAAGGGGTACAAAGGGAAATGCGCAGGCAGCACTCTTGACTTTCGGTTAACAGGATTAATGTCATTGAAGAAAATAAAATTCTCCCAGAACTGTACTGGTATAATTGAGGGCATCACCTGACCCTGTGCTGTACTCACCTTCTCACATTTAAGAGGGCAGCAAGCTCTTCTCCAGCTGTAACTCTTGTGATCTTCTATTCTAACAGAAGTGGCCCGACGACTTTGGAGGATACTTTCCGGTTCAAGAAGGTAGCACACAAGAAAAGCAAATTGGAAATTGAAACTCAGTTAGGGGACAGGCAGGCTTGCGTGGGAGGTAAGAGGGGACAGGTCCATTGACAACCCAGTTAACGAGAGGCATCTCAGAACCACTAAGCTTCTGGAGCTGGCTTGAAAATTCATAGGTAACTTGAAAGGAGGAAAGAAAAAAAAAAACCACTTGCCATTTCAGAGAGAGAAATATTATTCCTGTATAAGGCTGACTGGGCTGGGAGACTAGCTGTACCTGGCAGAGGTCAAGGACAACACAGCCGTGATACTTTTGCTCTCCCCTGAGTGAAATCAGTTGTATACACTGCAATGCAGTCAACAGTGAAATTACTTCCAGTTGGGTTGCTGCTATTTTTGCTAATAGAAGCTAGAGTTTAGCTGGTTGTTTTCTCCTGAAGAATCAGTGTGAAGAAGGGGAAGATAATACACTGATGAAAATTACTGTTGCTATTCAACATCCTATACTCAGTAGGTTTTTCTAGGCTCCTCTAAATATAGAAGCAGATGCTTGGTGGTGGATGTTGTGCGCTCTGTTCAGATCCACAGCACTGCGTGGGAACGGTGCCCTTCACAAACGCCTGGCGTGCAAATCATTTCCACAGCCTTCCTCGTACTCAGCTGCATCAGTTTCTTCTTCTTTAATTAGTGAAACAAAAGTGCAACTGGGAATTCATTTCCACTGGCTATGTTCTTCTTTTTTATTCATGCATTTTTCAATTTTAAGCACACAAGTAAGTAGGACTCAGACAGAGTAATTAAAGTGACTGAAGATATGAGAAGAATTTTTTTCTCATGAACACAATTTCCTCCAGAAATACCAGCTCGCTGAACCTAAATCCTAAATAGCTTTCTTCAAAACCTCTTGGGTTGGTGCTTTTGGTGACCCCAGGGCCAGATTTGATGTTCCTAGCAGCCCCTGTCAGGAGACCCAGAGCACTGCAGGTGTCCCGGTGGTGTGCAGGGCTGGTCCAGGAGCTCCCAGCCCTGCAGCAAGTGCTGCTGGCCTGTCCATCCCTGGCGAGGGATGCCAGAGGTGCTGGGTACCTCTCGGCAGCACCTTCCAGCTCTTCCCCAGAGCCATGGGTGATTGCCAGAGCCCTTGTCCATAGCGAAGCTGACACCGACAGTCATTTCATTGGCAGGCTCCTGGGTGGAAGGAGCCTCTGGTTCACATGAAATTTGGGTCAGAGAAAGGTTTCCACCCAAAGGAAGGGAAAACAACCACAAATCCATAAAGCTGCACACCTGGTTTCAGAGCAGTTCTTGTATCTTCGCAAGGTATGAAAATCGCACTCTGCTCTAGCTGTAGGCTTTGACTTTAAGAGACTAAAGGGAATCTTATATTCACATGCAAATACTTATGGCCCCGATCCTGCAATTTACAATGCTCAGGCAGACCGCTGTGCTCAAGCGGAGCACCATTAACTTTAATGTGGATTCCAGCCATGCATTTTAAATTACCAGATCAGAGGCTGAAATTATATGCACTTGGGGGCAGGTGTTGTCTACTGCATCTTCTACAATATTGAGAAGATTGTGAGCATTTAACAAAGGATAATAAAAACATTCAAATATCATAATAATAACAATAATAGCAGCAATAATAATGACGATAATGAAAAAAGAATAGACCATAATGCTGTCTACAACATTCAGTTTCAACTTCAAGAACAAGTAATGTATCAGCTTGGATTGGAGTAAACTAAGATTTGTGAGCCATGATGCAGCAAGTTGAGCTCAGTTTGAGAAAATTCTTCCTGGAATATTGAATTATTTTGCTGGTTATGAAACAATTTTGCACAGAGTTGTTTAAATAAGAAACATGTTTATCCCTCACGCAGCTCTCAAATTCCTATTCATAGATAAGAGATGGCCTTTTTCGGAAGAGATTCACCAGATTCACAGCTCTCTCATCAGCATCCAAGTCGGGTCCATTCACCCTCCCTGGGGCTCTGGATCAGCTTTGCCCAAACTCCAGGGGTGCATGGGCAGCCCTAGGTCAAATCCTTCCTCTAAAAAATTGAGAAGCAAGAATTTGGAGCCATCCCCCTCTGTCGTTAACAATCCTCACTATTAAAATCAGAGAATAATTTGAATTCAGTTGGTTTCAGCATAACAATATCTTTTTATTAAGTCTTTCTCTGGGAAACTTAAGGGACCCATAATATTCTATATTTTCTCCCCTGTAGGCATCTACACATTAAACCCAAGTAATTTTTCACTATTAATTTGAGTAAGATAAATAGCTTAAGCTCTTGAAGTTTCTCACTGTACAGCATTTCCTCTAATCATTTTCTGGCCCCATGTCTGCATCCAGTTTGCCAATGCTCTTCTCAGATGGATGCAACCAGACCTCCATGAAGCCCCAGCAATGCCACACTCCCAGTTAGGGTTATCCTCTTGCTTCTATCTGATACTCCTATGCTTGCATATAACAGCGCAGGCTAAGACACATCTTTTTGTGACTGTCCTGGCCACAGTTTTATTTAGTACTATAATCGTTTTGCCTTCCACAAATTTTAATTTGTAATGCTACACTTACCTTCAGTTCACTGAGGAAAACATTCAATATGTCATGTATAATCCTGTTTCCTGCACAATTACCATAGAAACTTCCATGAAGAGAAGATCCAGAAACTTGTAGAGATCAGCTCCTTTCTGAAATAGCCATGTCCTTAATAGAAGAACTGTTGTTTTTCAAAGCTGGTCTTAAACTAATAGATTTTTTTCTAGTAAAGATCTTAGAAAAGATCCATAAGTTTGTGACCTCCAGTCTGATTGAATGTAATGCACCCATGTTTGGGCATCAGGAGAATACTGCTAAGAAATATAAACAAAAATGGAAAAATCCACTTTGGCCTGATCTACAGTTTAAATGCAAAGAAATCTTGCCTTCTCCATCAATACAATTTAGCTTATACATTTACTGGGACTATTAATAGGGATTACATCAAGTCTTCCAGACCAATTAAAATTTGAAATCCTGGAAGATCACTTTTCTAACCACGTCCTGTCACAGCAGATTACGATAGCTTACAAGAGACTTTAGATATGATTGCATTACAGTTTTCTCAAGTGTGGGAGGTAAAAGACTTCATAAGTAATTATGAAATACTAGAAATTACTTAAATCCCCTAATATTTGACCTGGAATTTCTATTCCCCATGTGGGCCCTGGGGGCGGACATGAGGAGTTGTATGGAGAGGAATAAGCCAAAATGGGAGGGGAGTACAATTTAAGAAAAAAAAAAAACCATAGGAAATGCTGTTAAGACTGCATATTCTTGGTAAAGACCATGACTCAGGAAGCCACTTCCCTGAGGATGTGAGAAGTACCAGCGCTGCTTGCTCCTGGGCAGCCCTCTCCAGTCACTCAGATTTTTGCTTCAGAGATCACTAGGCTTGTTTTCGTTCTTGCTGAGAGCTTTAATCTCAGGTTGCCCACCAGTTTATGGTTTTGCAGCTTTCAGGAAAGCTAAGCGTATTCTGTGAAGCTGTTAATTGTTGGATGGTTAGTATTAATGAGTTGACTACATATAAGTTGTTATAAATGTGAGAAAGAACACTTTTTTTCTAAACTATCTGTAAATAGTGATACGTTATGCTTTATAAATTATCTGTGGGAATAAATTCCTTGAGGACTATCATTTTTAAATAATACATCATATTCCCACAGGAACATGCTGTCCATTACCAGTCTTTCTTTAAAAGCTATAATGTAGCTACCTCAAAAAGCTAGCCTAACTCCAGCGTATGTCCTAACCTTTGAAGGGAGCAGCATGACCTCAAAGGATTGAAATTATGTCTGCCTGCCATTAAACAGACTTCCATAAAAAAGCCAGTTTGATAAGGGCAAGCTACAGGAAAGAGTGCATTTCTATAAGCACAATACATGAAAGAAATTTCAAAACCAGACAGGCAGTTGAAGTAGAAGAGAGAGACCCCTTTCAGTTAGCAATTCTGTTCATCTGGTAAGTGCTAGAGATTTATCTACATCCCAGTGTTTAATGCACTGTGAGTATAGTTAGCTATAAGTTTTCCCCTTTGCTTAAAGACAGTACTAATTTACAGAACATGGGTCTGTATTTGGATGACTCCCTCCAAATCATTCAGAATCAATTACCCTCTGAAATACAGACTCTCCCCACCCTCTCTACAAACTACATGTTCTTTCCTCCAGTTTGCTAATGTAAAAGGAAAACAACAGACTCTCATACTGATGTAGTAGTTCTTTAACAGTTATGTCCAGCATATTATTATTTTCTTCATATTTAAAATGATTTTACATTTTCTGTCTTAAAAAATCACTGTAGCTGTATTCCCTTGCAATGTACTGACTTGGTGATGTCATGAGTATGTTAAGTATTGGGAAAGATATATTCATTGCTTCCCCTTAAATAGCTTGCAAATAGCTAGTGAAGGATTCCACTCTGTTCAGATTTTCATATTCAGTATGGCACCAATGCACCATATAAGAACAGATAAATGAATGGAGCTAACTTCCCAACATAGGATCATAGAATAGTTTGAGTAGGAAAGGACCTTTAAAGGTCATCTAGTCCAACCTCACCTGCAATGAGCAGGGACATCTTCCTAGATCGGGTTGAGCCCCATCCAACCTGACCTGAATGTTTCCAGGGATGGGGCATTTACCGCCTCTCTGGGAAACCTGTACCAGTGTTTCACCACCCTCATTGTAAAAACTTTCTTTCTTATTCCTACTCTGAATCTACCCTCTTTCTGTTTAAAACCATTACCCCTTGTCCTATTGCTACAGGCCCTACTAAAAAATTTGTCCCCATCTTTCTTGTAAGCCCCCTTTAAGTATGGAAAGGCCGCAATCAGGTCTCCCCGCAGCCTTCTTTTCTCCAACCTGAGCAACCCCCACTCTCTCAGCCTGTCCTCACAGGAGAGGTGCTCCAGCCCTCACATCATTTTTGTGGCCTCCTCTGGACCCACTCCGACAGGTCCATGTCTCTCCTGTGCTGAGCGCCCCAGATCTGGACACAGGACTGCAGGTGGGGTCTGACCAGAGCAGAGCAGAGGGGCAGAATCACCTCCCTCGACCTGCTGGCCACCCTGCTTTTGATGCAGCCCAGGAGGCTGTTGGCTTTCGCCAATGTGCAAGTGCCCATTGCCGGCTCATGTCCAGCTTTTCATCCACCAACACCCCCAAGTCCTTCTTGGCAGGGCTGTTCTCAATCCCTTCATTCCCCAGGCTGTATGAATACTGAGGGTTCTCCCAACCCAGGTGCAGGACCTTGCACTTGGCCTTGTTGAACCTCCTGAGATTCACATGGGCTCACTTGTCAAGCTTGTCCAGGTCCCCCTGGATAGCATACCATCTCCCAGGTGCGTCAGCCACATGACTCAGCTTTGTGTCATCTTTAGCCTGGAGAAGAGTAGGCTGAGGGATACCTTATCTCTCTCTACAACTACCTGAACGTAGGTTGCAGTGAGGTGGATGTCGTTCTTTTCTCCCAAGTAACAAGTGATAGAACGAAAGAAAATTGCCTCAGGCTGTGCCAGGGCAGGTTTATATTGGACATTAGGAAAAATTTCTTCACCAACAGGGTTGTCAAGCATTGGAACGGGCTGCCCAGGGAAGTGGTCAAGTCCCTGTCTCTGGAGGTATTTAAAAGACAGGTAGACAAGGTGCTTAGGGACATGGTTTAGTGGTGGGATGGCAGGGTTAGGTTAACGGTTGGACTTGATGATCTTAAAGGTCTTTTCCAACCTAAACGTTTCTATTATTCTATGATTCTATCTGCAAATTTGCTGAGGATGCACTCAATCCCACAGTCTATGTCATTGACAAAGATATTAAACAGTAGTGGTCCCAGTATAGATGACTGAGGGACACCACTCATCACTGATCTCCATCTGGATACTGAACTCTTGACCACTACCCTCTGGATGCAACCATCCAACCTGAAGGTCCTTTTTCCATTCTTGACTGGGAACATATTAATTAACCAAACTATGACTTTGTTGATATATTACTGTGATTTCTTAAATTAATTCCTATGTTCAGGCTCCCTGCCTATAACATTCCATTCATTCTTTCACTTACTTAGATGATTTCTGGTCTTGTCTTTTCTAAGCCACTAACACCATTGCAGGCATTGCATTGTTAAGTGGGGAGAAAACCCTCAGATTACAAAGACCATCTACTTCACCCCAGGAAATTTTGCTAAAATACACACTGCCAGAAGTCACCATCTCCCTTTTCTGACTCATTTGGTTCAGGAAAATTTTGACAGCCTGCCAAGATGATACTGGAGTAGAAACACAGCAAAAGGGCATCACAGAGGGAAATGAGACTGTACTACCATGACTACCTCTTGGTCCAAGAAAATGTTCCCAGCAGCCAGCCATCCCCTTAAGGTAACAGCCAACAGCTGGCAACAGCAAATCTGCTTGTTTTTGTACAGTTCAAGAGCTCTTTAAAAGCTCTTGAACTTTTATAGAGTGCCAGGAGCTCTTTGCTGAAAGCCTGTGGTTCAAGTCACACTGAGGAAAAGTGGCAATGGTCCTGGTGTACTTCACAGAATTTGTTTCCAGCCTCTTAAATAAAAAGGAAATTACAAACAAAGTGACTATGATTTGGATTTGTGAAGTCAAGTGGTTGAATGTTGTGAAACGTCTGACTTAAGGCAGTCGTGCAGTTGTATCCTTTGAGATAGGTTTTAGGGAGAGGGGAGACTGTCGGCGCGCGGGTCCCGAGCAGGCGGTGCGTGCGGTGCTGGTGCACCATGAGCAGCGTGCCGTCTTGGAGCATGCAGCGTTGCAGCGCGTGGCGTGCAGTGCGTGCTGTGCAGCGTGCAGGGCGTGCTGCGTGGTGTGCAGTGTGCGTTCCTGGCCGTGGAGGGAAGTCTCAGCGTGCAGATGGGGCTGGTGGGGCCCTCTTCATATGGCTCTACTCTTTCCTGCCCTGCAGTGCAGGGTAGGAGACTTCGTCCCTCTCCCTTGGGACTATGTGATAGAGGTACAATGGTGCCATATGAAGATTTTGATTCATGACCTGTAGGATCAATATATGGGTGTTAAACCTGTTCAAGTGATTTAAGAACCTAGGTGTTGTTGGCTGTTTTTATCATCAATTTAAACTGTATGCCCAGATATAACCTTTCTGTCAGCTTATGACCCATTCAGTGTACAAGAGGCTTATACAGGCAGGCGTTTAAAGGTATCTGTGCTCCAAATGTTGATGTTTCTCTTTCTCATTTAACTTTGAAAGCAAAGCAAAGGGTGCAGAAGTGCAGAATAGGTGTGATGACAGTTTTTCTAGTAACCACAGGCTGCACCTTACCTAGGGTTCCCTTGTATTGAGGACTGTACAGCCAAAGATGGATACAGCCCCTGCTTAGGAGGAACTGTTAAATATGACAATCTCAGAGGAAGGAGGATGTGTAAGTGGGCATGATAAAAAGCAAGAGAAGAGAAAGGGACTGAAGTAACAGTAAAAAGTGCAATGTTTTACCCAAATCCGTTATGTTCTTCCTTCAAATCTTTCCCTATGATTCATATGGCATGATGACCTTTAAACACTGCTTGCTTATTCTGAGTTTGGCAGTGATAAACTAAAATACCTGTGTTTAACATGTTTCTTTGTCTCTGCTAATATCATAAAAGCCCTTTATCAGGCATACATCACCAGCCTTCCCAAAAACTGGCTTTGTGACTACTGGAGATCTCTGGCAACCCATTACCTCCTGAGCCTCCTTTTGTTTGTCTCAACTCCTGCAACTTGCCTTATGTTAAGGCTATAAACCCTTCTGAGAAGGAGTTGTCTTTCCTTTTGTGTCTGCATGTTGCCTCAGACTACTAGAAACTTGAAGAGAGTGCATTAATGCAAATGAGAATGCTTATTTATTTGAATGTGTTTATTCAGAAAATACTCATTATTGAGCTATAATGTCCTTGACATACTTTTAACTGTACATGAACAGGACGGATACAAACTAAAAGTTAACTAAAGCAGTAACACTTTAGCCTTAGCCAGCACCACTTGACTATTATCACAATTTTAAGAGTCAACCACAAGTAGTGCCACCCTGGTTTAATTTTAACTTAAAAACCCACTTTCAAGAATGTTAACTTCATCAATAGATGGTCACACAGCTGGGTGTTCCAAAATGTTTGGAACTTGGACAAGTCATGGCACATCAGAGAGCGCGAGAAGGCACAGCTGTTAAAAGGACACTAATAAATTCTGGGCTGCAACGTCATAATTCTGAATAATTTGAAAACTCTAAAGTACATAAACCTTATATCCCACTCCTACTGCTTCCCACGCAGCCATTGCAGGTGGCTTTGCTGTTTTGTTGGGGTTTTTGTTCTTGTTTTATGTGACTGAACTAGATCTTGATGCATATATTGCTATGCTTTCCCCTTTAATCTAAGGCAGCAATTTGAGTGTAAGAAGCAGTAGGGGGGAAGACAGTAAAGGTGCTTGTGAATTAGTGGGAAATTTGACTTCCAAAGCAATTGTCACCGACACAAGGAATGTAAGGGAGATGCAAAACAAGAACTTTCATGGGATGGTGAATAGGAGGGTAAGGAAAAGATTCACAGCAGGTGAGGAAAAATGAGTTAATTTGTTCTTTGAATACCGAAGGACGATGCCATAAATTTGGGAAAGGCCAGGAGGAAGGTAACGTATTCAAGATGCATGCAGGTGATGATCTGGCTGGAATTGTTAAATAAGAAGAGCAGATAGGAAGGACTACAGTCTAGAAAGTAGTGGGAAGACAACATGGCGAAAGGTAGATATACAGAGCAAGGGAGAAAGAAGTGTTAAAACTTGCAGTCAGACTGTGAAGCAGAGTGAAAGAAAATAAAGTGCTGGTGTGATCAGTGATTGAGAAAAGAATGGGAGTTGGCAAGGGACTCAAAGGAGGTCAGATTTGGCCAAGTTAAGTTTAAGCTCATGATCAGGTATCTGAAGAAAAGAAGAAAGAAATACTGTATTTGATCAAAGGAGACTACTCGTGGGCAACAGAATAGTTTAAAAGAATTGTGGGTTTATTTAAGGTTAAATACAGTATATTGAAGCATATCAGGCAGATGATATCACTCAAAGAAAGATCATAGAGTGAGAGTAGTCAGGGACCAAGGACCATTCTCCAGGGGGAGAAAGGGGGGAATACCTAAAAGAAATTTTAAAGCAGTGCTAGGGAGGAGGAATATACACAAGAGAAGACAGCACCATGGAAAGACCGTCAGCAAGATACGGAACATATTCAGCAACATCAGAAGGAACAGAGAGGTACAGGTAGGGGACAAGGTGTTTATCTCTGCAAGGTGTTTGTTATAGACCTTGGTCGGAGGCAGCAAGGGCAGAGTGAGGGCTTGAGTTGAATCTAGGGTATCTGGAGAAGAACACTTCACAACCCCAGGCAGGGAGCATGCATTCAGCAAGGTGGAAGCTGGTGGCAGGGGGACCACAAAGCACTAAATGAGCATTTTCTAGACCTAGCCTTCTGCTGACATCCTACACATCATGTGTCTCCATTTTTAAGCATGAAGTACTGCACACTGGTGCTGTACTCATACTTTCAAAATGCCTTTATAAATGCATTACCAGATCTATCTTCTACTTGTACTCTCCGTGTTCTTGTTCCTGCTGGCAGAACCGTGGACCGGACCCATCTGATCCAGAGCTCTCTGTTGACCAACATGGTTATGTAGAAGCATGTACCATTTTTGCCACTGACTTACTCTAAAAGTCACTTGAAGATCAATGCTGTGTTTCGCTGGCTTCTTGATCATATTTTCAAACATGCTGGGATGGCCACTCATCCAGATCATTTAATTAACTATAAATAGTTCGACAACTTGAATAAGAAATATTGTAGCCTACATTATTTGAATTTACTGTTTGTTGGGAAATGCCCTTATCCTTTTAACCTCTGTGATATATTTTCAATTGTATAAAATAATTTTGGGTACCACATTTATATATCAAGGAGTGTTTCTACAGAAGACATTCAACCTATGAAGGTGCTATCACATCCATTTGGAAGGTTTTTCTCCACAGGTTTTCTCATGAGCTGTTAATTGCAAACCAGGTTGATTTGCTTTTAAACTCTCTCTGTTGTCTAGCAGTGCCCTTTCTTTTCCTTACTGCCTCTGTCATCAGCTAGTGCTGTGCCTCACGTTCCTCCCAGTTTTGCCCTGCTGCAAAAGGGAACATCAAGCGAATCAGATGTGTCACTTCCAAATTGAACAACTTTGTGAACAGACTACTGATGCGACGCGCAGGACCTTCTACATGCAAGACGACACATTTGTCCCTGCCTACAGAACTGGTGAATGAACAGCTAAAGCTGTTGCTGAAGAGATCCAGCCATGCCACAAAAGGGACAAAGACTAAACTCAGACTAAGAAGTGCTTCTGAAATGCTCAGAAACCCTTGATACTGGGAGGCTTGAATTTTAACACTCTAGAAAATGCTCTATTAAAGCAGAAGATTCCTCAGTTACGTACATGTGGCTCTGCTTTCTGAGTAGTCCTCTGTTCAGAGCCATAATTCCAAATATGAGACACAGAAAATGCAGAGCTGAAGAATGGATCTTGCTGAAATCGATAGCAAAACACCTGTTCAATTACAAAGAGGAGCTGCATTTCTAGACAAAATTATTGCTGATGTCAGCAGAGGCATAAGGGAGAAAATGAATATATCTTGGAAACTGCTTTCCACCAATTTGCTGTTGTGTAAATGGGAGCACTTGTGTATCTTTATATGAAAAGAAAAGAGGTGGTGACCTGGAAAGTAATTAGCAGGAAAAACTAGGATATAGCAGAGTTTGCTTTACTCTTCATTGCTCCCTTCCTGCAATTTCTCCTTCTGTTCACTCGACAAATAAATTACAAAACAATAATAGTGTATTTCAGATAAAAATTAAGGTGAAGAAGGAATTATGGGAAAGTATCAATGCAAATGTACCTCACAATTGAATAAGATTGGAGAAATTGGAAAAAAGTCAGAAAAATCAAGTATCTTGAAGCCTGAATTTTGCCAAGAGATACTATTGTTTTCTATAATAAGAAATATTATCATAATAATACTTTGTAAAGAACTAAAGTAATTTACTAATACATACTTGCAAAATTTATTTTTTAATGTTTATAGTGCTTCTGTGGAAACACAGGATCCACAATAATGAAAGAATATATGAGATATGGATTGAGCCTACACCTGAGCATTCAGATGACTTATGGCAGATTTTCTACTGTGAAACATATAGCAAAATCACTTCCTCTATTCATAAAAGCCATCACTATATGCCAGTAATCAGAAAAATTATCAGAGAGAAAATCTCCAATTAGCTTAATTAGTTTAATTTAAGTTTGACCAAACTGTTGTTGTGAACATTTATCTGAAGTCAAGCTTTGTGTTTTACAGACTAGAAGACTGTGACAAGCTATTACTGTGAGTCTTTTGTATGGTAACCTGCACTTCATTTCAAAACATGAGTATTTTAAAATAAAGGAGGTGCCTAACATTGTGCAAGCTTTCATGCAGCATCAAAATCGCACCATGCTCACAAATACACATTGATTTTTCTGCTAACAAGTTATTATGTCATACTGTGAGGGAGGGAAATATCCTTATTCTGTAGAAGGCACTGGAAGCATTCAAGTGGATTTGCAAAAGCACTGGTCCTTCACTCCACTCTTCTCCTCGGTACGCATGTGTTTACCTGCCTGGAGGCTTTATGTTTTCACCCACCACCTCTGCCTCCCCACTGCCTTCCAAATCAGATTTTACACAACAGTGAAATTCCTAAGGGGGACTTTGGAAACCTTGGCTTCAGTAAGACAAGAGTTAAGTCAGGTGTCTGTTTCTGAATGTCTTGATCTTATTACAGCACCACTGCAGTTTAGGAATATTTTTGTCCATGGCTCTTACTCTGTTGTGAGACAGTGTGCATTTGACCCCCACTAAAGTTATTAGAATTACTTCCAGTTCTCAAACAAGAGGAATAAGCTTCCTTTCTCATTTTTCTTATTCCTCAAGCTCTTTAACCTCTGCAAAAGAAACATCTGGAATTACATTCTCATTAGGTAAAAAATGGCGCATTCCCATAGCATTGTTTTCTCCCTGCCTGATTAGGCAGAGACAGCTACATGAGCTGCCTGTGTCCTGCATCTGGAATTCAGCAACAACATTTCATTCAGTGCAACCAGCTTCTTTCCACTGTCTGCCCTGAAGGTCACTGCAAATGCCTTAAACATAAAGCTTGTTGTTACTACACAAGGTAAAATATTTATAGCAAGAAATACCTTGACTAAAGGTATTTAATTTAGAAGAGGGCATTTCATCTTAGTTCAAACACCAGCTTGTGGGTTTACATAGCGGGTTTCAGAGTTTTTTGTTGTTCACATCCATCTCCTGTTATCCACCCTACTAATATTGGGTACTTACATTCTGAAAAATATTCTGTTGATACAAACTTGCGCTAGGACCCACAAGGGTAAAAATGCGGTATTCCTTAACTGTGACCAGTGATCTTTATTATTTAATCCTACAGGAATACTGTGGTTTTATAGCTCATCTCTTTGTCAAATCAAATTAATGAAAAGATTACCCTAAACTCAGAATACCTGGAAACACCACTGGAGAAATTTAATTTCCTCAGTATTTCATTTCTAGTGAAATTGGTTTGGTTGTACGACTCTGCAGCTGCGATTTGTGAAGTAAATGGCAAGGCTAAGTGTGCTGAAAATCTGACACATTCCCTGAGCAACAAAGGGACTGAAGGCAAATGTTACAGTATTACTGACAACACCAGTAGTGCTTGTTTAAGCATTCACTTCATAAACAATGAAAAGCAGCATTAAAAAAAAAAAAACCCAAACCAAAAGAAATATCAAGCGGACCTCTCTGCTTTTTCTTTCCCCTTTGATTAGCTTTCTTCTGCTGTTTCTCTTTATTCTCCTTTTAATTAAAAGCTCATCTGCAGTAGCTGCTTACAGAGCTTGATATTCTCTTCAGTGGCGCTTCCTTCCAGAGGCCCTTGCAGGTTTTCTCCTTGATATGGGGGAGATTTTTATTATTACTTACCTAGCAATATCGCCCTCAGCTCTCGGTAACTGCACAATGAACAAACCACAGGGAGGTTTCTGCCCTGAAGACCATGTAGCCTGCCCTGTAGCACTGCAGAAGAGGCACATTATTGGTAGGGGAGGGTGCTGTGTTGGTTCGTTCATGGGGTTTTGTGTGGTTCTGTATTTTACCTGGTTCACAGTCTAACTCAGGCTGTGAGATCTGAAGTCCCACGGCCAAAGTCACCTGATGTACAGCTCGCCTGGCTTCAGAAAGTCTGGGAGGGACCTCAGATGTTTCCCGAGCCTTTGTTTCCTGGTCTAACACCAGGGGTTTCTGTTCAGATGAAAGACCTCTCTGATTTCTCATTTTCCTCATTTTGTATTTTCCACTTGCTTGTGTTGCTTCCACAAATGAAATATTTTAACTTTAACGAGTCTTCCTTCTCCCATACTTTGATAAGGATGTGCTTTCCACTTCCATATAAAATAGTTACCTGTAATCAGCCCTGGAGGTCCTGCCCTCCTAATCACCGCAGCAAAAGCACCAGGCACTGCTGAGCCAAATCTTGCAACTCCTTTGTTTCTAAATTAGGTTTCCTCTCCTTCTTTCTATCTCTTGTCTGTGGTCTTCCCTTCAATATCAAGAGAATCAAGATCAAGAGAAGCTGTAATTGTAACTCAGATTCAGCACAAAAAACCTACCTTCCCATTTCTCTCCTGTTCTGGTGACCTCTGGTTGCAGAGGCCAGGTGAAATCCTCAGGTCAAGCATCCTCTGTTGTATATTATCCCGCTTCCATTTCCCATCAGTTCTGCCAATATTCTGTCTTCAGTATCTTTATAGATTTTATCCAGCTGGGAATCATGCAAGAGAATATGGGGAAAAGCCTGCTCTCTCCTAAAGAGAGGTAAGCCTGGAAAAATCTGGGGAGTTTTCCGAAGATAACTGACAGCAGAGTTTTGACCATTATTTGAAATGACAGAAAGTAGACTTAGTCATTACAAAGTAGCTGTAGTGGCTAAACCTCAGGCTGTCAACACTTCACAAAGAAAGTATGATTACTTTTTCCCATATGAGTTTTTAAATTTCATAATCAAGAAAAAGCAGTGGCAGCCAAGCATCCATTGGTGGCAACTGCATACCTGCCTATTTGTACCCACGGGAATAATTAGAGTCACTTTATGGTAAACATCAAGTCTGGGGACAGATGCAGAGAATTTCAGTTGGAAATCCTAAGGAAAAAAGTCCACTTGTTACCATGAAATGGATTTTTAATGCCCTGAAGACTTCATAACTACAATGCCCGTTTGAAGTGGCTGAAATACAAAAGAAATAAAAGCATATGTTTTAAAGCGCAAGAAAATAAGGTGAAGGATAAGACATACAACCCTTGAGATGCACTGAGTCTCCAGGCTGACAAGGTGCACTGAGAAGCAACTCTGCTCAGGGCTGGAGCTGTGGCCCGGCAGAGGAGCCGTCCTGGGGACAGCTCCTGCCAGGCAGCGTGGCTCACCCCACACAACGCCCTGTGCTGGAGGCAGCTGCAGCAGCTCATGGCTTGCAGAAAAGTGATTTTTTTATTTTTTTTATATTTTTATATTCTTTTCTAGCCACCAGGAAGATGTTTGAGCGGAAGGGTCTGAAGGGCGGTGTTAAAAATGAGAGGAGGAAGCAGACAGCAAGATGTTGGCTTCTCCCATTCCACAATGTCCTTTCATGGCATCTTTCTTATATTCCTCTAGCAATGAAGAAGCAGCTACAGGACTAATGCAAACAGTAATTGCAGAGGCAACGAGAGCACAAATCTGACCAAATCAGGTATTTTCCCCTAAATGTTAAACCCTAGAAAACCAGGCATCTCACAGGTATAAAAGGGCTAAATCTCCACAGCATATCACTACCAAACATGCTGTGTGCACATGGGGTTAGCAAGTGGCAAAGGAAGGAAGGGTTTCCAATGCTCACAGCTGCAGAACTCAAGAGCAAAATCAGGAAGAAAGAGGAGAAAGGCAGCTGGAAAGGCACCAGCCACCATATACCTCCAAGTACACACTGCAAGACCCTGCTGTCCCATCTCAGTTATTTGACTCAGTATTTATTAGTGTCCAGAGACACCAAAAGGGTATTCTGTTTTTGATATAGGTGATAGTCTCTTCACCTCCAAAGACATGGCTGGTATGGTGCTCAGGATGACATCCCGACAAGCTAGCAAGCATGGCACTAATACTGGTGTGTGAGAGGAATTGTCTAACGCCACCAACAGTGACATGTTCCATCAGCTTACACACTCTATAGACACAGCTCAGCTTCTGACTGGTGACACTTGTGCGCATGGCCTGCCAGTCAGCTGTAGTTCTGCCTTCAAAGAGCAGCCCTGGACTGTTCTTCAGCAATGAAGAATGAGAAATCCCAGAAATGGTGAGAAAGTAGGGGGACCAAGCTGGAGGAGTTCAGGTAGCTGCCCAAGCAGTAAGACAAAGCAAACAGGAGTCCTTTGTGAATCTCTAAATGTAACATTTTTTTCTCGTGTGCTTCGTGAACATCAAATATGACGATCTCATTTTGAAGCAATCTCTATTTAAAGATACACGTATTAATGTGGACTAACGAGTGGAAAACCTACTGGGAATTACAGAAGTTGTAAATTAGATGACAGTGAAAGAAACAAACAGGCCTGGTGGTTTTTTTCACAGAATCCTAAAAGCTAGAGAAAGATAACACTCGCGTGCAGTAATGTTTCTCACTAACAGTGAAGATGGGATTGTTCCTTACTGAAGCACAGAAGGATGATAGTAACAGACTGGTTTACGCTGGGCTTCCAGTACATCCTGACAGACACTGCTTAAGGCAGGGGTCTTTCTAATATTAGCTCAGCTTCTAGTTCTGATTGCCAACATCACTCCCCATTTACGTGTGTGTAACATGCAAAATTATTCTCACTATTCCCAATGACTGTACTTTTCACAGGTTGGCATTTGTAATGATTGCCTAAGCAAACCCATACATGTTTAGCTCCACTGATCTTGCCCGAAAATCTCCACCACCTTTGCCTTCATTTCTTTACTTCTCAGGTTAGCCCTAATGATTTCAACTATTTGGAAGCATAAAGTAATATTCTGCATCACACTTCTGACTGTAGGAGTCCTAGTAATATAAAATTTCTATACTGCCTCTGGTTTCTGCAGATTGAGAACTATTTCAATATATTTCTTTATGTGTGTGTGTCCTGGTTTCAGCTGGGACAGAGTTAATTTTCTTCCTAGCAGCTGGTACAGCGCTGATTTGGGTTTAGTACAAGAAGAATGTTGATAACACACTGATGTTTTAGTTGTTGCTGAGCAGGGCTTACACCAGTCAGGGACTTTTCAGCTTCCCCTGCTCTGCCAGGGGCTCAAGAAGCTGGGAGGGGGCACAGCCAGGACAGCTGAGCCCAACTGGCCACAGGGCTACTCCAGACCATAGGACGTCATGCTTGGGGGGAGTTGGCTGGGGGGGAGAACAACCACTGCTCAGGGATGGGATGGGCATTGGTCAGCATGTGTTGAGCAATTGCATTGTGCATCACTTGTTTTGTATATTCTGTATATTTACTTACTATCATTATTATTATTATTACTGTTGTTATTCTTTTCCTCTGCTGTTTTACTAAACTGGCTTTATCTCAACCCACGGGTTTTAGGTTTTTTTCTGATTCTCTCCCCCATCCCCCTGAGGGAGGGGACGAAATGAGAGAGTGGCTGGGTGGTGTTCAGCTGCCTGCCAGGCAAAACCACAACAGTGTGCCATGCAAAAGTGGAGGCTACAGTCCAGCTGAGGCCTTGCCAGAAGGGAAGGATTGCTTCACATGCCTGCCATAGTCCTGGTTTTATATATCCCACTGTGAAGTTTGTGTTTTTAACAGTATCATGACGCTGTTAATTTGTGTTTGGTTTGTGACCTGCTAAAAGCTGCAGATCCTTATCTTCAGTACTGCTGCCTCTCTCATTGCCCTCCCTTCCCCCCACAGCCCTGCAGTTAATTTCTTCAGTCAGTGGGTACAGACTTCCACTTATCCTCATTGAATGGCAGCCTATTTATTTCAGTCCATTTATCTCTATTCATTGAGATCCTTTTGAATGCTAGCCCTGCATCTAAAATATTTGCAATTCCTCCCAGCTTAGACTTATATGGAAATACAGCAGGCATCCTCTCTTGTTTGTTAACCAACTCTTTATTCAATAGTGGTCAACCCTACTTGATACATGTGGCCAAGCTGGTGGTGAACCAGTGATCGCTGCTGCCTAAGGATGGTTTTCTCAAGACCTGTGTCCTGTCTTTCAGCAGTTTCCCCTGGACAATGTTGCACTAGTCTGCCTATGAGCACACCATGGGAGGCAGTGCAAAAAGACACACTAAAGTCAAGATATGTCACATCTGCAGTTTCTCCCTTTACCCACAAAGCCACTTATACTGTCATTGATGGAAATTAGACTGGTTTGACATGATCTATTCTTGACAAATTCACGTTGGCAGTTACTTACCACTTTGTGAACTTCTAGGCACTTTCCTAGACCATATAGATTAGCAAAATGCAGACAGTGCAATGTAGCTGTATCTCAGTGGTTGGGAGTCAAGGGGGGACTTCCAGCATCCTTCTGTTTTCCTGCATTTATCTTCTCTATCAATATCATGACTGGAAAAGGCCCTTTACTGCATCCCTCCTCTCTGTTTGAAAAGGACCAGACAAAGTGGTGTGGCCAAAAATTGTAGTGGGACTCCTCACTTCTCTTAGCTGAATGTGCTCTCCCAATGAGGGGCACTTGTACCACTAAGGGCATCTATTTCACGTGGAGTGACCTTTGTGTGTCACTGCTTCAGAAAAATTGCAGACCACACTCTGATCCTTTACAGCATTAATAGTTTGACTGACACCTCCACTTCATGTAAGTTGGGATTGAACCAGCTGTGCAAACTTTTCTGATGGCCCGGGGATACAGATGGAAATGAGGGAACATGAGGAGAAAGGACAGGGTAATGAAATGTTTAGGCACATGAATGTGACAGCAAAACATGTGGGTAATGTTGCGCGTCATTAACAGAGATATCGCAAATGCCTATGGAGGGCACGTGAGAAGATAAAAATGGCCAGATCGGCATGTGAAATGCCGAGTGCAGTGACTGCACACAGACATAACACACCCATACACCTCAAGTTCATTTCTTTGACTATTCAAAAAGACTTGACCCAAATGTCTGACCTTTATCTTTCTGAAGAGAAGAGAAATTACTCCAGCTGAACCCTTCTGATCTTGTGTTTTAACTGTAAAAGTAGACAAACCAAAGTGTGTCTGGAGATGCTTGACCTGCCTTCTTCATTAAACAGAGTTCTGATCTCAACAGCATAAATGCCAATGGCAGATTTTATTTATGCTGCAACTAGTCAGTGCAATGCATGGGCACAACTTGCAGGGTTGTGAACTTCTCAGGTATGCCTCGTGTCTTCTACCAAGTGAGCACAGCACCAGAGGCACTGTGGGTACCAGCACACCAACAAGAATGAAATAGCATTGACCTCCTCCCTGCTGCCATTCCCCTCTCTAAAATTTACTTCTTGAAAGAGGTCATTTAAATGTGATCCTACTCCCTTAAATGAACATTCTGTCTCTTTTTTTTTGTCATACTACAGTGCTTTCAACTTCTTCCCATCATTAAGCCATTTGCGTGAAATACTGAACTGATTAACGTGGCATTTTCCACTAAACTGTTTCAGGAAATGCTGCACCTTACCAGTGGGATGCTTTTGAATAATGTAATCTCCTTAGTATAATTAAAACTAAGTTCTGAAGTTAGTACCTTTTTTCCCTGGAGACACTCATCAAAATGTCAAGTGTTCCTTCTAGTGGAACTGCAATCCCATAGTACAAACAAATATATTTATCCACCGTTCCTTGAAAGCAGGAGACCTTTATCTCTACTCTTTGTCACTTCATTTTTTAAGATGAGTAAGTAGTGCATTAAATAATAAACAGCCTCTATGCACAGAATGACACAGTATTTAAAAAAGCTTGAAGAAAACAAATGAGGTTCCATAGGTAACAATAGTAAGAAGTTCTTGCTTCGTTTTACTAATTATTCCTTTCAACTGTGACTCTTAAAATGAAGTTTAAGTGCTTATTTGCAAATGGAACAAACGATATGAAACAAAACATTTGCTTCCCCTAGACTTCTCAGGGCACCTTTTTTTGCCTTAGAGAAAAACAGGGCTGGGGTGCCACCACCTGGACAGCTGCAGCAATATCGTTCACAGATTGCAAGTTTCTGATTGTTGCTGGGACTCCACAGATTTAAAGCTGAGTCTTGGGCAAAACTCCAGTTAAAAGGGCAGAAAATCAGTTCAAATCATGTTTGAGAAACTACACAGGTAGGAAAATACATTTTAAAAATTTATCACATGTACTGTTACATTCACCCAAAAAAATCCTGACTATGTGTGTCATGTACACTGCAGGTCAATGTGTTTGCCTCCTCTCCTCTCTCACATCACTGAGTTGCTCTGAAAGTGGGGACTGGCCTGTTGCTGTAACCCACAGCTCTTCAGCCACATGGCTATAACAACTTGTACTGAAATAAGAAAGTACCAGGTACAATGTAAGTTCATGACCACATTACTTTGCACAGTCTGCTAGGTTTTACAGAACCTATTTAAGATTGTTTGTGCTTTTTCATTTGTTTTTCTTTATTTAAAGGAAAATCCAGCTAGATGTTACAGTATGTGTTTAGGAAGCTGAATAAATTCCAGCTAAAAACCACACTGTATATGTAGGATTGGCTTCTCTCCAGCATTTTATTATTATTTATAATTGCTCTTCTTATTAAAGTTGGATGTAGAGTACAGTATACTGTTAGCTAGTGATAAAGACAGGACAGTTAAATATCCGTTGTTAATCAGCTTCCTCCTCTGAAACTGTTGTATATAAGTCATTGCAGTTATTATAGGAAACAGTGATTGTTTGTGCAATAAGCACAAGATCAAAGCTTAATATTCTCCTACCCAACTTAGGCCATCTGGGAGGTAGGCGTCTAGTATAAGGTGGCCAGGTAAGATCCCTCCATGATCGCTGGGGGCAGAGAAATGCTGCTGGGATCCTTCTCCCTGCAACAGTTTCCTAAACCTAGTGCAACCAATACCTTCTGGAAAACCCCATCTCTTCCCACCAACCCTAGAGACAGCCTGGACTTCCAGCTCACAGTAGATAGCTCAACTTGTAGGTAGCCGAATGCCTGGGAGCCGTATCTCACCCTGTTCCTAACATCATAAAAGGACTAGTGGAATTGATGTATGGCTTACATGCTGTTTAACAGAAACCAAATTAATGAGAGCTAGCATATATCTTTGGAGGAAAAGAGCTCTCCAACCAAACCTGTAAACACGTTGCCTTTATCCCCAGCAGTTGCATTTACACAAGCATGTATTACCCACAACTACTCTGCACTTCCTACAGCTAATCCTCCTTTTTGTCACTTCACTTGCAACACTCCTGTGTAAGATCACCAGATACTGAGGGAATGAGTGTCTGACAACGCTGATTATCTTAAAGCATAACGTAACTTCATTAGTGTCTTGTAAGGGCACTTGACATTTAAACAGTACCATTTCTTAGTTTACAAACATGTCAAACCTGGCACATCAATGCCATGCAAGGTTAATTGCTCTTATTAATCCACTAATGGAAACCTATTGCTTTTGTATATGATATGACCACCATAAACTTACTTCTTTTATTTATTATTGGACCATTATACCAAGTATACATAGTCTTCAATCTGTTAAGAAAATTTTAAGCTGGGTCTCCTTAAACCCTAAATGGTCTTAGTTTGTGTATGTCCATTACCTATTAAGACTAAAAGCCACAGCATTCAGCAGTTGCATATGCACAGACAGACAGCAATGCAGCTACCCAGTCACTGCAAGGCTGCCTTTGGGAGACTGTGCCACCAATATGCATGGACTTTCTGTCTTCCAGGAAATTAAAAATTGTGAAGGATCAGTTTTCTGGGGCTTTTCTTACCCTTTCTCTAGCTAGAAAATAAATTTCTATGTTTTTAATTGTTTACCTAAATTCAAGGGTGTCAGTCAGCGTATCGTGAACAATTATGGTGTCCAAGGGCCTATAGATGGTTCTGAGGGGTGAGTTACATGGTTATGTCCAAATTCAAAAGTACCAAGTAGAACATGGTCATCTGCAGTGATGAGCTGTTACAAGAGCCCCTAGTGCATTTCGGGCCTGGACTAGCCTGAACCCTCCTAAAGGGCTCCTGGGCAGTTTTGGGAGTCCCTGCAGCTGCCCTGCTGAGGCCCTCAACTGTTCCTGCCCACTTGCGCCTGACCCAGCCCAGGGAGCCAGCCCTGGCTTGGGCATCACTACCCCACACCTCTTCCCACCCTTCAGGACCAGCCCAAGCCAACCTGCCACCATGGGCAGATCACAAGAGAACAGCCAAAATGGTGTAGTCCACAGAAATACAGATAAATGCAGAAGGAGAGGCTCTTAACAGGGATTCCTTCCATTACCCAGCTTCATCAGATGATTAATTTAGTCATTTGATAGCACTTTCTTTACCTGTAAAATGAGGATTGCAGTATGTCGTACTTACACGGCTTATGTGGAGAGCTGACATGATGAATTAGTGGACGTTTGTAAAGGTATGGTACGGAAATGATGAATCCGAATTCTGGTGTAGGGAACCAGTTACTAAGAGGAACATTTTCCTCTTTTCGTCTTCCAGCAGTTGCTGAGAACACTAAGCTGTAGCAGGAAGGTTCAAAATCCCCTGGCCCCCTTTAATATCAAATGAGTCTTAAGCTTAGAAAAGCCCAAAATAATGACATCACTGCCACTCCAAATTCATAAGGATGTCACTGAATGTGGTGATTTGACTGTGACGGAAAACAGCCATTTGCAGTGGGTAGGAATGAAAATAGTTATCACCTGCAGTAGTTACACCGCTTTATCCAGCAGAAGAAAACTGCTTGTTTAAGGTACATCTACATACTAATGTGAATGAATCTCATCCTTGGGTCTGTGGTAGAGTTTCTAACAAGTGATCCTGCCTATTTTTTTGCAGGACTGTATGCAAGCTATTAGACTTCTCAGCAGGTCACATGTACAGGCTCACAGTATGTGAAAAAAAATTGCTCAAGTTGCAAAAAATAATGCCAAAAGATCTAGACAGAGGAAAAATAGACCAAAATAAACTGGTCATAATTAACTTAATAAATGAGCAGTATATAAAGTACTCTTTGATGCTCTTAGAGATATTGCTTATATTTATAAACAATTAAGTTATAATATAGAATAAGTAATAATATAGAAATAGAAGGACTTCTAATGTAAAAGTTTTGAAGGTAAAAATCATTGCTGCAGGTGCTGTGGCCAATATACCTTTAGTTTTTGTGTTGTAATCAACAAGTATGATATGATAAAGTTCCTCAGAAAGGACACAGAGGAACAGCTAGTCTTGACGTTTTCATTTTGAGAGAAATTAAAAAAGAATTATGAATATTTTTATTAGGAGCACTGAAATGTATTTCCTCTAGAATCAGGTGGATGCCTATTCAACGTTATGCAAAATTATTTTTTCACATTTAAAATGATGCTTAGCTTTCACCTGTTGTTTGTTTGGTGGTGGTTTTTTTTTTTCTTACCGGTATTACTTGTTTTCAAGCTTTTAACCTCCTGAGGCTAATTAATGGGCAATTTGCACAGCCTGCTGGAATGAGCCATGCCGTGGAGCAGCAGGAGTGACAGCAGTGCTGTTGTAGCTGGGAAAGAGGAATGTCAGGACAGACATGAACCCACCCATGGCCAGACCAAGGAGCTGGATTATCACAAAATCTGTACTTAGCAGTTAGGGATTCACTTTTTATAGACCTTCATTCACCACTTTGGCACTCAGCAGCTGATGTTATGGTTTGGAGAATGAGTATTTATATCCCATCCGGTTTTGAAACCTCTCTAATGCAGCAATAGATGTTCCCATCTAATGAAGTACTGAGTACTTCCTAACTATCATATTACTCTCTTGGCTACAGTGGATGTCTGTGTTAAACTAGGGTCTTTTCAGCTGGATAGAGGGAAGCAAAGACTTTTACCTCAAAAAGTTCATACATACAATATGAAATAGCATTGTACGTTTTTGGCTTTTTCCCCCTCTTGTTTCCTATCCTGACTGCTTTGAAAAGATGTTTCCTTTCATGTTACAGCAATGTCTGCCATATTGTTTCCTCCACCACAAAAGATCCCCCTTGGCTTAGAGCTGAGCGTATGAATGAAGAGTTCAGTATCCCCCATCCAGAGGATGCTAACTTGGACTGGTCAAATCCCTCTCCCCACCATGACACCCGCAGGGTGCTCGGTCTGCCCGCACCTCCTCATGCTCTCTTCCCCACCCTTGGCTGCTTTCATTCACTCTGAGTCACCCACACAATTAGACTTTCACCTGTGCTTAATCATTGCTCAAAGTCCTTTATTTTGAACTGGCTGTCTTTTGCATTGCCAGGCACAGATTTACCTGGGCACAGCCAACGCCAGGCAGCCGGGCTCCTGCACAGGCACAGGCAGTGCTGCTTGCCTACCTCTGTTTAAGTCAGCGTTACCTTTACGTGCATGCGACAGTCTCCCTGCACTGTCTTTCCCTCCCCAGGGAAGCCTGCAGTCTTTCCATGGTCTTAGGTTCTGCCTAAGGCTGGTGGTATGGCTTTGGTTTGTCCCAGAAAAATTTTCCTCATGGAGTCTCATATAGTACAAATCAGTGCTCAGATAACTGTGCAGATGAATGCCATGAGAAAAATCCCCAAATTAGCATTGGATTTGGCCTGTTATTTTTTATGCATGACCCTTTTGAGACTCAAAGCTTAAATCTGTTCCTTCACTAAAGTAAACGACTGCAGCATGTAGAAGTGCTGGCTTATTATAGCAATGCTCATGAGTGTTTTGACTATTGAAATTTTAAAATATTTTAAAATTTATTTTAGGAAACATAAGTGAGAAATGAACCTCTGAAAAATTAATTTTGCATGAATACATTCACACAAAAAAGTCTTTGGCTTCAACAAAAATAGTTTAATAAGGACATATAGAATTAGGTCATATATCGAGAAAAGAAAGCTGAATTACTTAATTGGCCTCTAAAACTCAATAAATTGTAAGTATGATCCCCAAATACTTAAGTTCTAACTGTTGCTTTTTTGAGATACAGGTAAAGAAATGCCTTCAACTGCCTATAAGTCTAGCCTTCCAAATATTGAATTTAGCTGTCAAAAATGGCTTTTCCTAAAAGGAATATGGAAGAGTTTCTGAAAGTTGAAATGAATACCTCTCTCAGCTCCAAGTATAAAATACTGCAAGCAAGCACATGTTTGCTTAAGTGCTTAAACGACAGCCATCTCATTCCAAATATAAAGCTGAAGCAAGAGAGGTGTGACACATGCCTTTACACCAGGTCTGTACGAAGCAACTCAAACAGCTCTGAAAAACACCCGTTTCCACTCACCAAAGTTTTCACTGGTTCACTGTGGCTGTGCATCAGCATAACCAAAAATAGGTCTTAGCCACATAAAGTCTTATTTTGATGGCAAGTACCATCCTCTAAGAGGAAACAACCTGAAGTGCCTTTTGAATCAAATCTTTTGCTCTACTTCTGAAAAGATTATCAGATCTTGAGTTTAATTGGTATAGTTCTATCTCTCTATGGCCCTATAAATCATTGGCTTAGAATATATTAACTGGGGAAAAAATTACTGAAAGGGCTTATACAACTAGTTCCTGGAAAATTTATTTCAAAAATGCAAGAGAAAAACTGCTTAACTTACCAAGCTTGAACTTGCAGGATTGGATTGGATCAGAAAGTAAGACAGGATTACAGAAATCAAAAAGGTTTATCTTGGTATATTGTCTTTTTAACTGTAAATAGCAATTACATTAATAGGGACTAATAATTTTCAGAAGAAAATACTATTAATAGAGTTGAAAACAAGACACACAAGTGAATTCTTATATAGGAGCTATTTTTATCCTGGGCCAGACAATGTTGTCTTCCTCCTCATGAAGACGAGCCTACAGGGTGGGTGACACTACAAACCCATACCAGCCTGGTCCTGTGCTACTGCTCGCCTGATGCCAACCCTTGCAAGGTGGGTGTGGAGCACACCTCCAGGCACTAACAAACACACAGAGATGGAGACTGCTGGCCTGCCAGCATCCCTAGCACTGTGTGCACCATCACAACCCACTACATGCTGCACAACTTCTCTGTTGCTGGTGAGAAGTCCTGCCACCACGACAGAGCACTCAGGACCTCGTGAATCCATCTTGAAACAATCACTACAGATGTTACGACTTCTGTGAGTAAAAAAGTGATTGGGACTAGCTGCATTTCCACTGCTCAGTAGCAAAGTGCATGATTTCTGAGCATACATGGCACAAGCATCACTCCTCTGGATGAGTCTTCTCAAGTCCCCATGCACTTCCTTCTCCCACAGCCTGTCCTTTTCCCTAGCCTACTTTCTAAAGCTGTGCAATCTCACAGATCCACAGGCAGTTTCTCTTCTTCCCCATACCGCATGCTGCCTATGTGCTTTTCTGCTGTACGTCCTGCCTCTGTGGTCCTTCCGTAGGATGGCAAGATTGATGGCAAGGGAAACGATAGGGCTAAGGCCCCAGTAAGTTCTTGCGGGGCAAGAGGTCATAGATGATTCTGACAGGGCAAATATATTCATTCCTTCAGGAACATTACAAAGCTGACCATTTTTGGCCTACCACAAGAGACAAGCAAAAAAGAAACCTTAAGGGAACATGCACATTACAAGCCATCACAGCAAAGTAAGAGCAACAAGACAAGGCCAGAAGAGGCCAATGCCATCCACTTAGGAATCTAGGAAACAAATGCTTCCTAGGTCAATAAACCCCACCACCTTTTCCTGAGGAGTCCAGGATATAAAATTAAATGTTTTCAGGCCTGGGAGAGGCTGCATATTGTCTACTACAGCAGAACAACTCAATAACATGAGCTTACGTGAGTAGTGTCAGTTTGCCTTTAATAGGTCAGATAAAATCAAACAGAGGCTCCCCACCTTTACCTGAGACCAAACAAATCAAACAGAGGGCTCTTAGCCCTTGTTTAAATCCAAAGAAAACAAATAGAACAGGTTTCCAACCTTTTTCAGTTTGCAGATCCCTCTACAAGTTTCCCATGGCTCTGTATACCAATGTAAGATGCCTGGCAATAGCACTGCTTCTCCTAGTTACCTATCAAAGACAAACACAAGTTAGCCAGGGACCATGGACCCTTGTCATTGACAGGTTTCACCCCTGTCCAAGTCCAGAGAAATGAAACGGAGGAGTCTCTAGTCCCAGATTCTCCTCCAACTTTTTTTAACAGATGTAGCTGGCAAAAAATTTCCCTTTTCCAGGGCCCTAGGCAGGGCTGGAGCAAGACTTGGTGGGTTGATGTGATCTTGGGCAAGGTTCATCCTCCTTGGTGTGCTTTTGGCCAGTTCCCACTTCCCTGGATGCCAGAGATGCCCACCCACCCCATCAGAAAAAGGCCTGTGGCCAGGGAGGACTGATTTAGTTTTTCATCTTAAAGTAAATATCGTCATGCTTTCTTGTTGTCATCTCACTCTGGTCAGCCATTGCTGCTAGCCACAACCCCTAAGTTTCTACATCATGGCACCTGATGTAGTGGTTAACCCCCAAGTGTGCTGCTGCATGAAACCCCTTAAGAGGCAAACTAACATGCCTGCCCCCCATAACTGAAGGAACTCCCCCATACACCAGGCAGTGAAACAGAATTTCCTTCCTATGAGAAGGCACAACAGTAAGGTTTTGAGCCCTGAAGGGTGGTCAGTATAGGGATATATGGAAGGCAGGAGGAAGCTAGAAAGCCAGCTCCCTGCTACACACAGGTTTCCTCACTGAGGGAGTCCAGTTGGCTCATGCTGGATGAGCTAAAATTGCAGATATGTAAAACAATCAGTGATTATGGACTAAAGCAGGAGTCTGATGCAAGCAAAGATGTGTTAATTGAAGATGTTGACTAAAACTGTGACCTCCTCCAAGCGCGGCTCTGCATGCCAGACATAGCAACAGGAACATTTCCCAAGAACCAAGACGGCTGTTTCACAGTTGAGCATTGAAGCAGGGCTTGCCACAGCCCCTGAGTGCCCAGACGTAGATCCCTGGGTCAGGCACAGAAAAGCATCCAGTATTTATTCCCCCATGTAGAAGAAAATAAATGGTTCCTTTTGTCTTAAGGAGATCTGCCACTGTAAATGGGGTATTACCATGCTACTCCTCAACTGTAGCTGTGACGGAAAAGAAAGGAGTGACCTTCTTGGTCCTTGTCAGAAGACCCATGTCACTGCAGGAAGGATGGGCTCTCCAAGCAGGAGCAATTCATAAACAGTGGAGTTGCTTTTAAGCACTGCTCTACCTTCTTTCTCACTCAGTTGTACTATTCACCATAATGCACAGGGTTTTTTTTTTCCAGTAGCACTAGAGAATGGATTTAAAGCACTAGGTCTTCTCTCCAAAGCAAAGGAATATATTCAGATGATGTGATACATGTTATTAAAAAGTTTAAATTAAAATAGAACACTACATTTTATTTTAAAGTGTATGACTTGGAGAAATCTTATTCTAATAGGTGATTCTATTTGATTTTTTTGTCCCATACAGAATGAATATATTTTGGAAATGTCTGCAGTTCCCACAAAATACAGACATTCCAGGGTCAGGTTCTGTGGTCCCAGAGCTGCTGTGGTCTCTGCTCACCATGAGATGGGAGTAGAGAGTCCCTGACACAGCGTCAGACTGGGAGGCTTATGTACTGAATGCTTAAATGCAAACAAACAAGACTTTTTCTAAATCCCTTTCTAATCTCTCTCTGATGAATATGAGCAATAAAAATTCCAGCTTGCCCTATCCAGACTTACAGATATTTTCCTCATGCTGAGCAAAGAACATTCCCTAGGAATGAGCCTACTCCTGTGTACTTTATTTAAGCAATTTCCCATTAAACCAGTTCAGCTGACAAGTGCAGATTGGTAAATCTAAGATTAAGTGACCCTCAAATCAGATTGTTTTGTTGTAATCACCAGCTCTTTTGAATTAATACTTTGTCAGTGTTTTTCTGCTGGAAAGATCTTTCCTCGTTTATTTTAAAATCTTCACTTAAATCAAAAAAAAATTAATCCAGGATTTTTAGTCAGCTGCAAGCCACCTCTATACATCCCATCAAAACACCTTAAAAAGCAACAGAGAACAACAACAGGGATGATAGTTGTATTAACAGCTCAGTCAAATCATTAATGTTTCCTTGTGATAAGGAATACAAACCTAGTAGTAGAGTCAGTTATTTCTTGGAAGTAGGATTTGGGCTCCTCACTACATTGGGGCCCAAAAGACATTGTTTTGCTGGAACATGTCCAGAGGAGAGCCGCAAAGCTGGTGAGGGGTCTGGAGCACAAGTCTGATGAGGAGCGGCTGAGGGAGCTGGGGTTGTTCAGCCTGGAGAAGAGGAGGCTGAGGGGAGACCTGATCGCTCTCTACAACTGCCTGACAGGAGCTGTAGCGAGGTGGGTGTTGGTCTCTTCTCCCTGGTAGCGGACGATAGGATGAGGGGAAATGGCCTCAAGTTGCGCCAGGGCAGGTTTAGGCTGGACATCAGGAAAAATTTCTTCACCAAAAGGGTTGTCAGGCTCTGGAACGGGCTGCCCAGGGAAGTGGTCGAGTCCCCATCCTTGGAGGTATTTAAAAGACGGGTAGACAAGGTGCTTAGGGACATGGTTTAGTGGTGGGATGGCAGGGTTATGTTAATGGTTGGACTTGATGATCTTAAAGGTCTTCTCCAACCTAAACAATTCTGTGATTGTCCAAAAACCATTACCCTGAATGTATCACTAAAACCAAGAACTGCTGCAGAAGTGATGGTCTCCTTCACAAGCTAATTTTACAGAAGTGACTATCAGTTTGAACTAACCAAGCTGCCTATACCTGGACCCAAGAAGAGCAGAAAGTCTCCGGTTCTAGATTTTGCTGTTTTGAAATCCTTCAGATGAGTGATTTCCAATCTCTCTCAACCTACAGAGCACTGCCAACACCCAGCATTTCTCAGGGAGCTTCAAGGTATTGACAGGAGTCTGCTGAATTTGAAAATTGAACTTCACTTGTAGACCATTTTCTGCGGCCTTCTGCCTGCCACCCTGTAGCTACCTCTTGGTGGCTCTTGGTATCCATTATAAAGGTGTCAGAGAGGAGAGAACTGTTGGCTTCTGTCAAGCTAGCCAAGATGACATCTGTCTCTGTAAGGGTTCACAAACGAACAAAGCATGAAGCTAAACAATAGAAAGGCCTTCTCACAGATGTATGAAAGGATAACGTATGCTGGCTGAGACTGAAGTCCTGGTAAGCTGAGGTAACATTTTCTGAAAAAATTCTTGCTCTTGTTAATGCATGCACATCTGGGACTCATCTCAGCAAGAGTGGCTTTTTATTTTAAAAAGTGAGTTTAACTACCAAAAAATGATTATGGATCTTTATTTGCACCAGTGAGTGCACAAGGAAATGATGGGCATTTTTAAAAGCAGTGAAGAGGAAACTGGGCTTGCAGGATTTTCCTGTTAGTCACACGTCTGTTTTCACCAATTCCATGATGTTTCCAGGTGTTTGGCTGATTTGCTTGCTTGGCCATATGGATGCCTAACATATGTCAAGCAAACTGATTACGCTTCTTAAAGGAATCCTGTCTGCAGAGCCACGGCCGCAGCTCTTCATGCCCTGCTGCTGCTGCTATGTGGGATTACAGACAGCTCTTTATTATCCATGACTCACATCATGATGGGGTAATTGTACAAATGCAGCCAGTGTATTGTGTGGCGCATGTGGATCCAGCTCAACGCTCCTTTGTTCTGTGCTCGTTGCCAGGGCTGTTGTCCCATCTCTTGGGTGGTCAGCGTTGCATATAAATACCTTGCTTTTTGCCACAAACTGTGCAGCTGAATTGCTAAATATGAGTGCTGAAATCCCAGTTCCCTACAAGTCAATTGGAGTTTTGTTACCTCTTTCAATGGGGTCAGGTGCTTATGCATTGCTGGGTGCTTGCTCCCTATCGGGCAATAGTAGATTCGTAAACGTCACTGTTTGTCAGCTGTTATTTTCCAGAAGTATCAATCTTTGTATTTTGTAACTATCACCTTAAGCATCATTTCTCCATTTCAGAGACCTGCAGGTTGGTTACTGAGACTTCAGAGCATTTGAGAGAACAGGAATGGATTTTTACCAGCTGCAAAGCACCTGAGGTGCTTGGGAGGGGAAACATGGCCAGAGGGAATGGGAACAGACTTTATTTATTAATAGGTAATGTGCTTTGTACACTGCCTGGTGGCCTTCAATGGAGTCCCTGGAGTAAGTAATTTTTTAAAAAGGCACCATTTACTTTCAGTAAAGCTACAAAGAGTTGCTGTGGGGCCTCTGGGTCCCTCTTTCCCAGTGACAGCAGTGACACTGTCCAATAGAATTGAGCAAGTAAAGCGCTTAAGAGAAATTTTATGTCCCTTTTCAACAAATTATTATATGCCCATATTAAAGCCAAGTATCCTTATTTTAAAATCAAGCATATGCTTTATATATAAAAAGCTGTGGCACCTCTACTACGGATCTCAGCCCATCCCCATCCCCAGGTCAATGCCTGGGGAGGAGACTGCCTTGCTGCCCCCCCATCCTACCCAGCTTCTTGGCTGGAATGTGGGACAGCCCTGGCTGTGAGGTCCTGCCCTCCTGCCCTGGGAAGTCCCTGTGGTCCCAGCCCCCAGGGAGCTGCCATCCCCTGCAGTGTCCTGCCACAGGCAGAGCACAGAACAAAAAAAAACTCCCTAGCTGTCCATCATCGATCCATACCCAGCATCTCCAGACCAGCTTTCTAGCAGTTGAAGTATGACAAGGCCATGTGCAGCTCAATGAGGCCAAGCAAAGCACACTGAAAGGAGAGGAGGACCCACTACTCCAGAATGGCTGACGTACTATACAAAACATCACATTCCCAGCACTGCTGCTCACTCCCGAAGGGTGGCTAGATCCTCAGTAGATCAAAGCAGGAATAGGCATAGGGGAAATGCTGCTCAAGAAACAGCAAAAACGCTGGAAGGCACCTCCCATCTGAGGCAGGAGGTGGCATAAGCCCTTCCTTCGGTGGTGTCAGAACCCACCCATGCACTGGTGCCTCATTATTGGTCCCAGGGACAACAGCAGGATCCCAGTCACATGCCAGCGTCATGCTTAAAGAGTGATGGCTAAGGGCAGTCTTCCCAAACTGGCTGAGCCATCTAGAGAAGTGTCACAGAGCTGGAGGGTAGATGGAAAGCCCTTTGGCTCCAGCCCTACACTGGGCAGGAGTGTTGTGGTTTAACCTGGTTGGCAACTAAGCACCATGCAGCTGCTCGCTCACTCCCCCTCCCCCAGTGGGATGGGGGAAGGAATCGGGGAAAAAAAAAGTAAGACCCATGGGTTGAAATAGAGACAGCTTAATAAGATAAAATAATAACAATAGTGATAATGATAATGGTAAGAATATATATATAATATACAAAACAAGTGATGCACAATGCAATTGCTCACCACCCACCGACCGATGCCCAGCCCGTCCTGAGCAGAGATCACTCTCCAAGCCACGATCACTCTCCCCCTCCCACTGACCGACTAACCCCCCCAAGCATGACGTTCTATGGTATGGAATAGCTCTTTGGTCAGTTTGGGTCAGCTGTCCTGGCTGTGCTCCCTCCCAGCTTGTTATGCACCTGGCTAAGCAGGAGAAGCTCAAAAAGTCTTTGAGTAGTCTGAGCACTACTTGGCAACAACTAAAAACATCAGTGTGTTATCAAAATTCTTGTAGTACTAAATCCAAAACACAGCACTATGGTACCTACTATGAAGAAAATTAACTCTATCCCAGCCGAAACCAGGACAAGAAGCCACATTGTCCTTCACAAACCCTTGTCCAACCCCTTCTCAAAGGAGATTTCACAGCACCCAGAGACAGCCCGTGTCGGTGTTTCACTGCCATGACTGATGAGCTGTGATCTAGCCGTTATCTAGTGCCCGGTGGTATTTACAGATGAATTAAGAAAATAATGGGTTAATTAAACCACTTTACTCACCTCTTCTCTTTCTCCTTCCATAACTTGGATAACAAGAGAACAGTAAATAATTAGTCTTTGTCCTTTATTACCAGTTATCTTGAGCAGAGCCTTTTACAAAGAATTCAGAGGGGCTTCCACACATCTTTCAGATGTAGAACTATCGAACAATACTGTCCAGTTTAGCTTCACAGGTTCTCAACCTTGTTTTAAATGGTGGTAACACTCTGAAAAAGCTTCTGTGGATGCTATGAAATATGGATTTGTTAGACAGGGAAATAAAATATTTAGCATTCCTTTCTCTTTGCTAACAAATCACAGTAAGAAGGAAAAATCAAGCGTTATATTCTCAAAACTCAGACAGAAATAAACCTCCATGAAAAAAATCTCAGAAAACTTCAAAACAATTCCACTTGGGGCATTAATAAATCTGACAATCTACTGGGAGTTGCAGTGCACATTTTGGTTTTATGCTTCTGAAGAATACCTATTGTTTAAGTTTTTATCAAAGGACTAGATGCTTCTCAAAGGTATGGACAATCTCTGAAGGAGTGCTACGCAGCACACCAGAAAGGACAGGGTCTGATATCAGTACAGAAGAGAAAAAGGAGACTCCTCAAGCCTTACATCTTACAGTCTGACAATTTACCACTTGCAAAACAACAGAGGAGCCCATTATATCTTCTCACACAGAGTCAGTGCTAGGGAATGACATAGACGAACAGGCTCCTCACTCAGCTGCTGACGCCAGTTCCAAGAAAGCGCATGTGACCCATCCTATGGCTGCTGAACTCTGCTGGTGACCAGTAGTGATAAAGTATGGCCCTGCTCTCCCATCTTTCTTCATTAGGAAGTAGACAGGAGTGATAACAGACAATGCGGTCCTGCTCTTTCTTGTAGCTGTTCCAGACCCTCACGAGAAGGCATAACCCAACAGGCAGCGCTTCCCTTCCTGGAACCCCCAACCCAAAGACCGAGTCAGTTAGGAAGAAGACTTCAATTGACTACAGTAAGTGCTGAATCACAGTGTGCTTAGGCACTAGGACTTGACCTCTTCTGACCAGGCCCGAATGTGGGAGAGGTAAGATGGACATCAGCCTTCCTTAATGACTGGTTCCCTCCCAGCCGACATGCAGAAAGACCTCACAGCTTTACCCTCTTACTGCCAACAGAGGGAATACAGCAATGAAGGGGAAGGAATTGGTTAAATCTTTTTTCCACATAGGACTAAAAAGCCAAGTGGTAAACTCTTAGCTTAATGCTCTCTCTACCACAAAACCAGTCCATCAGCCACAGTTTTGAAGTCCTTTTACCTTTGTGATAAAGCAGCAGGGTATTTTTGGCATTTGCCAAAAAGATATTGCTACCCTCTACCCCCTCTTCAGACATTAAGTCTTCATTTACAGCAAAAAAGACTCTGGCTGTGCCTGTGGTAATAAACGAGGTTTTCTGCATCATTAATGCCTCCTTCTAACAGATTGCCTCAACTACCAGGTAACAGATCAGGCCAGGAGAGCATCATAGACTTCTTCTTCATTCCCTTATACTTATTCATGATTGTAGAGTTTTCCTGTATTAATCCCAAATCTGTACATGTTTTACTTTGAACTTTGTCAGAAAAAAAAAGACAGCACATCAGAAAAACAGAATAAAAGACATAAGCAAATAATCAGCTTCATTAAAAAGTAAAAAAAAGATAACTGAGGCAAGCTAGAAATAAAGCTGTGTGCTGGACCATGTTATTTAAAAAGTCCTAAGAGAGCAAAAACTGTTAATTTGGCAGTAAATCTCAGTGAATCTGAATAGTAAATAAGCTTTAGATAACACTAATTACAAAGATGCTGCGACTGGTACTGCTGCAGCTGCCAAAACACCTTCTATAGCTCTATTTTGTGACATTTTTATCAAGCATTTGAAATGAATAGCATCATTTCAGCAGGCCAACTTCAGTGTTCATATGGCTATATTTAAACAAATTTTGTCAAGCTTCATCCCTATAGAAAGTCAAGAATACTAAAAACTTCTGAGTGAAAAAAATGGAATGCATAACAAAAATCATAATCATGGTAGAAAATAAAAAACCTTTTTAATAAAAGATACTTGGTCAACAAAGATCCGCTGAGATATGAGCACACAGGCAAATTTTTGTAATTCTTGGTCTGCAGAATATGTGCCAAGTTAAAATATTCTGCTTGAATTCATGTGAAGGTGACGGATATGTTCAACCCCTTAACCAAACTAGAAGTGGTTTGGTACAGGCTCCAAAGGAGGTAAAGGCCTGAGCTGTAGCAGGGCCAAGAACTCCTCCACTTTTGACCTGTTCTCTAAAAACCCACAGAGGAACAGAGTGACACAGTAAACATCACTACATATGAGTTTGGAACACCAATCATGTGATTAATGCATTAATAACAGATGGCTTCTCCAAGACTCATTTATCAAGGAACAAAGAAAGTTGTGGGTACAAAGTCTCATGCCTACCTTTCCATCGCATGTTATTTGCCTACAAGCCCACCACTTTATCCCATAAATATGACAGCCTAAACGAGCTGTCTTTGAGCTCTCCCTGCTAGGCAGCATGGCTGCACGGCAGTGATCTCCCCTTGCACTGGGACACCTCTCAAAGTTGCTCCTCACTCAAGGCAGAGAGACTTTTTGCCAATGGTGGATCGTTGGACAAGCCCTATTTGAGCTCCCCCTGAATTGCAGCTAGACTGCTGCCAGGTGACTCTCCCCTTGAGTACCCCTCCTCACCTGAGACCCAGAGATCCTTCCTTGCCTCAGGTGGAGAGATCCCTTACTCCTCAATGTTGCGAAGTTCCTTATTCCTTGACATTGAGAGATTCCTTGCTGCAACAGACCCTCAGTAAGTGACTAATAGCTTGTTAAACTTTATAAGTTCTGTTAACTCAATTTCCCTTCATTAATAAGGTGAACCTTGCCATCAAACTTATTGAACCTTAGCAAACTACTGTCAAACTTTGTTAAATTTCATCGAATGCAGTGAACTCTCTCAAATTATTATCTCAATAAAACATATTGCTGCTCCTCTCTTTTGAGTGAGATACATTCCACTTATCTGTGACAGTGAAACAGAAAGGTCATTGCAAAAATCCATCTGGGCAACTGGGGGCAATTCCAACTGTGGGATGAGCGGGTTCGCAGTGCACTGGGTGAAGAACTGGAGGAAGAGCAGGGCTCAAAGGGTTGTAGTGAACGGGGCTGCATCTGGCTGGTGGCCGGTAACCAGCAGTGTTCCTCAGGGCTCAATTCTAGGCACAGTTCTGTTCCTTCTATTTATCAATGATCTGGATGCAGGAGGTGAATGCACCATTAGCAAGTTTGCTGATGATATCAAACTGGGAGGTGTTTGGTGGTTCTCTTGAGGGACAAGAGGCCTTGCAGAGGGATCTAGACAGATTGGAACATTGAGCTATGATTAATGCGATGAAATTTAACAAGTCGAAATCCCAGATGCTGCACCTAGGACAGAGTAACACTGGGCACAAGTATAAACTGGGAGAGGAGTGGCTGGAAAGCAGCCCTGCAGAAAGGGACCTGGGGGTGCTGGGTGACAGCGCTTAGGCTGTGTTACGCTGACTTTCACATGCCATGCGCTACTTCTGACTTCCAGCAAAAATGAGCTTGCTCTTCAGTAGTGAAAGGTGATGGCTTACATTAGAACGCCGATTGCTGTTTATGCATGCTGTTATTTTTTGGAATACTCAGAAATAATTTTTTCATTATTCCGTAGGGTTTTCCCAATAAAAAAACAGAAAAAATGTTCAATATTAAGGCTTGGGCTGAATACATCGTGGAGCAAGCTGCAAAGGACCCATACGGCTTTCTTACTACAGTGATCTTGGCCCTTACACCATTGTTCATAATTAGTGTAGCACTTTTGTGGAAGCTTGCAAAAATGATTGAGGACAGGGAGCGAGAGCAAAAGAAGAAACAGAAACGCCAAGAGAATATTGCAAAAGCCAAATGAACAAAGAGGGATTAAATGGGGAGGAAAAAAAGCCTTCCTTGTGCAAGGAATCCACTTTTTCAATGAAACATGTGTACGTTTTGTGTTGTACCTGTCCTTTGATACTTGATCCTATTACTTCTTGAAGTATGAAACTTAATTCCTTCAGTGTATTTTTTCTGCTGAGATGATTTGTGTTAAAATTAGCCCGGGTGACACTTGTTACAATCATTTAATCTACTACTTGTGTTCTAGTGCGTGTTGCTTTTCTAAATTTGCATGTTAAATCAAAAAATTAATCTGTTGGGTGGCTCTGGAGGTAGATTTTTTTTTTCCCCTTAGCTAAGCTACAACTTAACAAGTGTCTTAAAATTGTCAAATTATGGGGAAAATGTGAATGGCGAACTGGGTTACAGAAAGGCAAGTTTTGGTACATGGTCAGCAGAGCTGCGGGGATAAGCTAGCCGCAGAGTTAGGCAGCACACTGTACCCATCCTATTTAGACTAATTTGATCTCTGTCTATGGTAAGGTCACCCACCTAGTGGATGAAGGGAAGGCAGTGGATGTAGTTTTTCAGGATTTTACTAAGGCTTTTGATATTGTCCCTCACAGCATCCCTCTGGACAAGTTGTCCAGCTGTGGGATGAGCGGGTTCATGGTGCACTTGGTGAAGAACTGGCTGAAGGGCAGGGCTCAAAGGGTTGCAGTGAACGGGGCTACATCTGGCTGGCAGCCAGTCACCAGCAGCGCTCCTCAGGGCTCAATTCTAGGCACAGTTCTGTTCCTTGTATTTATCAACGATCTGAACGCAAGAGTTGAACGCACCATTAGCAAGTTCACTGATGATACCAAACTGGGAGGTGCTGTTGGCTCAAGGGACAAGAGGCCTTGCAGAGGGATCTAGACAGTCTGGAGCACAGGGCTATGATAAACGGCAAGAACAAACGTCGGACCCTGCACCTGGGATGGAGTATTGCCGGGCACAAGCGTAAACTGGGAGAGGAGCGGCTGGAGAGCAGCCCTGCAGAAAGGGACCTGGGGGTGCTGGGCGACAGCAGGCTCAACAGGAGTCAGCAGTGTGCCCTGGCAGCCCGGAGGGCAAACCCCATCCTGGGGGCATCAGACACAGCGTAAGCAGCCGGTCAAAAGAGGCGACTGTCCCGCTGTATTCAGCGTTGGTGTGGCCCCGCCTTGGGTACTGTGTGCAGTCCTGGGCCCCACAATTTGAGAATGATGTTAAGGTGCCTGAATGCAACACAGCCAGTGAAAGGGTGGGGAGGCATGTCCTGTGAGGAGCGGCTGGGGGCTTGGGGCTTGTCTAGTTTGGAGAGAAGGAGGCTGAGGGGTGACCTCCTTGCTCTTTACAGCTTCCTGAGGAGGGGAAGAGGAGAGGGAAGGGCTGAGCTCTTCTCCCTGGTACCCAGTGCCAGGGTGTGTGGGAATGGTTCCAAGCTTCAGCAGGGAAGGTTCAGACTGGACATGAGAAAGCATTTATTTACGGAGAAGGTGGTCAAACCTTGGAACAGGCTTCCTAGAGAGGTGGTCTCAAGAGGCCCCAAGCCTGTCAGTGTTTAAGAGGCATTTGGACAATGCCCTTAACAACCTGCTTTGGCTTTTGGTCAGCCCTGAATCGGTCAGGCAGTTGACTAGATGATCGTTGTAGGTATCTTCCTATCATCTGTTCCGTTCTCTGTTCGGTTCTCTGTGTTAAACCACCTCTTTATGCAGGTGCTTAACAACAAAGCATGCATGCAAATCTGTACTTAAAATATAATGACCTCTTATTATGTAGAATACTAATATCTGTGGTTTCTTCCAGTATTCTTTTCCTTGCCATGTACCAGGTGATTCAGAAATCACATGCATCGAGAATGATGAGAGTGAATTCCACGTTCTTCCTGTCTCAACAGTATTTCAGCAGCTACAGGGAGGTCCTGCTTCCCTTGTGCATAAGTTTTGAAGGTTTTAGGTTTGGTATTTTTAAACAATAAAATAGTATTTCCAGAGTTGAAAGTGATATAGTAGCATTTTTCAAAAAATAAATGAATGAATCAAAAGTTATACATTACTGACACTAATCTGTCACTGTAATTTCTTTCACTAAGCAGTTATTTGCATCAAAATGCCTTGGAATAACTCAGTGGCCTCTCCCATTTGCTGCATGGACTCCTGCCATGATCTTAAGAGAACACTCGCACTCTAAAAGGCTCCACAGTAGCGGCAGCACATCCATAAGTGTCTCTCTTTCTCCAGACACTCATCCCTGGATGTTTCAAAATCTGACACTGTGTAACTCCTAATCAGCTCTGACATGGGTAACTGTTCATATTTTTCAAATATCCTACAAAAAGATTGGGTTTCAACTAATATCAGACCTGTTGTAACATAGGAAAAACAACTCAACTACAGTGACATTTTTATTAGATGGATACTTGGTTTGGGTATTTTTTTCACCTCCTATGAAAGTGCTGTGCTCACTGAGTTGTTATCTACAGAGCCTTAGAAAAGGAGGGATGGGGAAGCTTTCAAAGTGTTCTTCTTCCTCTGCTTTTATAGGCTTCTTGTTCATTCTTCCTCATTTATTCTAAGTAAAGACAGTAATAAAATCAAGCTTCTCAGAAAGTCTTTATTATACTTAAACAAAATGTGATTTCTGGAATGTAAATTCATGGTGTATTGGGGAGCTAGTTATTTAACCACAAGTTTTACTAATTATTATGAGACAGCTAACCAAGGGCAGAAAGCAGGAAATGGAACTTTCCAGGCTTCACTTTGAAGATTTTTCTCCTAATATTGTACAAAACAAATTAGCTTCATTCTAAAAGAAGCAGAAATAGACTCTTGACTATAGCAACCTCATTGTGCTGTGCTTTCAGGGAAGCTTGTCAGCAGCTGTGTGATCAACTCTGATCTTGCTTCCCACTGTAAACATCAAAGATGCTTTTTGTGGCTTACCATAAAAATAAGCATCAGACTCCAGCATAGGCTCTTTCTGGTTGTTGTCTTCTGGGGACAACAAACTGCAGAAGCACTGTCTGCGGCTGTGCTAGAAGAGATCCAAACAGTTTCTGCATTTCTGTTCACCCTGTTCCAACAACTCTTCTTTGCCCCTCCCATTTCTCTTACCAAAGTTGTACCATTTAGCCTTTTATGCAGGCAAATTTATCTCAAAACCTGTAGAGTGGCTTGAGTGCCAAACTTAAAAAGTTGAATATTAGACAAGTTAGCATCAGTCCACCTTTGTTTTTACATACACTAGACCAGATCTTCAACATAGCCCAACAATGCAATGACTCTATGAATTTTGTGTCAAATTCTCTACTCAGTTCCACTGTTAGTGTTCACAATGTTATACATCAACATTAGAGACTAAGATTTTTGCTGATAAGAACAGAATACTTTCCACAGCAAAACGCCGTTTTTAGAATTTCTGACAGCCACACAGCTTCTTTGAGTGTCTCTTCAGCAAAGAATAATTTTATTCCTGTGCTTGATTTAGGCAATAGAGCCAGCCCCTAAGGCTGACATTCAATTCAGCACTAGATAAGTCAATCAGAAACCTACGTTAGCTACAGTAGAACTGTATCTCTGTTGAAAGGTCTGTCTGCAAATAATTGTCTAGGATGTGACTTGCCTTCTGTCCAGGCACCATGAAGACATGAAGGCCTGTTACCTATATGCAGAACCCTTAGAACAATACATAACTAAATATCATTAGGTTGTCCTCAAAGTAATAGGAAAGCTGTCAGCATCACAGAACATCGAGTTTTTTAAAAAGTCTAACTGTATGTGTACTCCAAAGACCTGCTCCAAACATGTTAAAAGCCGGTAAAAAGGAATTTGTTGAAAAAGTAGTGACTGGCACTTGGCTGGTATTTGGTGAATTGTGACAGTGACATATAAATATGGGCTCATTTTACACACACAGTGAGTTTACCAAGTTCATCTGTACTCCTGTAAAACATTGTGGCTGGAAAGCTGCTTGGCAGAGAAGGACCTGGGGGTACTGGTCAATAGCCAGCTGAATATGAGCCATCGGTGTGCCCAGGTGGCCAAGAAAGCCAGCAGCATCCTGGCTTGTATCAGGAATAGTGTGACCAGCAGGTGTAGGGAAGTCATCCTTCTCCTGTACTCGGCACTGGGGAGGCCACACCTTGAATATTGTGTTCAGTCTTGGGCCCCTCACTACAAGGAAGACATTTTGGTGCTGGAGCATATCCAGAGAAGGGTAATGAAGCTGGTGAGGGGTCTGGAGAATGAGTCTTCTGAGGAGCAGCTGAGGGAACTGGGGTTGTTTAGCCTGGAGAAGAGGAGGCTGAGGGGAGACCTTATTGTTCTCTACAGCTCCCTGACAGGAGGCTGTAGCGAGGTGGGGGTCGGCCTCTTCTCCCAAGTAAGAAGTGATAGGACAAGCGGAAATGGCTTCAAGTTGCACCAGGGGAGGTTTAGACTGGACATTAGGAAAAAATTCTTCACTGAAAGAGTTATCAGGCACTGGAACAGGCTACTCAGGGAAGTGCTCAAGTCCCCATCCCTGGAGGTATTTAAAAGATGGGTGGATGAGGTGCTTAGTGACCTGGTTCAGTAGTGGACAGGTATGGTTGTGTTAAATTATCTTAAGGGTCTTTTCCAACCAAATGATTGATTCTATGATTTTAAAATTAAGTTCCATAAATAAATGGCATAGATTTTAGGTACTAGTGAGCATAAAGATGTTTAAAATAGACAGCTTCACACATAAGGTGGACAGACTAGTTAGTGCTGGTTTCAGTGGATTAAAAGTCAATACACCTTTCTGGTACAATGATCACTTTAAATAACATGATCCAGATACGCATGGTGTCCCAAAAATATAGATGCTCTGAGGGATCCTACGAATAAGTGTCTCCATGAAAAAGCTTGCATTAAGACCAGTCTTGCACTGCAGTGAGGGAGCAGTTTAAGCATACTCTTTCTGTCCCAGAGAGGATGGCTGTGAGCCAGGCTCATTACTAAACCAGGGTAAGTAACGGGGTGCTCTCCGGCGTGCCTGCCAGAAACTGGTAACAGCAGATGAGGAGAAGGCTGAGGTACTCAACAACTTTTTCCTCAGTCTTCACTGGCAACCTCTCTCCTCACCCCTACCAAGTCGATGGATGGCATGAGAGGGACCTGGAGGGTAAAATCCCTCCTGCTGTAAGAGAAGATCAGGTTCGTGACCACTTGAGGAATCTGAATGCACATAAGTCCATGGGACCTGATGAGATGCATCCCAGAGTCCTGAGGCAGTTGGCCGATGTAGTCACCAAGCCACTCTCAATGATATTTGAAAAGTCATGGCAGTCAGGTGAAGTCCCTGGGGACTGGAAAAAGCGAAATATTGTGCCCATTTTCAAAAAGGGTAGAAAGGAAGACTCTGGGAACTACCAACCTGTCAGCCTCCCCTCTGTGCCTGGGAAGATCATGGAACAGATCCTCCTAGAAGCCATGCTAAGGCACATGGAGGCCAGGGGGGTAATTCAAGATAGCCAACATGGCTTCACCAAAGGCAAGTCCTGCCTGACCAACCTAGTGGCTTCCTATGATGGTGTGACAACAACAGTGGACAAGGCAAAACTAACAGATGTCATCTATCTGGACTTCTGCAAAGCCTTTGACACAGTCCCCCACAACATCCTTCTCTCTAAATTGGAGAGCTATGGATTTGATGGGTGGACTGTTCGGTGGATAGGGAATTGGTTGGATGGTCGCATCCAGAGGGTAGTGGTCAATGGCTCGATGTCTGGATGGAGACTGGTGACAAGTGGTATCCCTCAGGGGTCTGTACGGGGACCGGTGCTGTTTAACATATTCATCAATGACATAGACAGTGAGGTCGAGTGCACCGATGCGGTTGACATGGCAGAAGGACTGGATGTCATCCAGAGAGACCTGGACAGGCTGGAGAGGTGGGCCTGTGTGAACCTCATGAGGTTCAACAAGGCCAAGTGCAAGGTCCTGCACCTGGGTCGGGGTAACCCCCAGTATCAATACAGGCTGGGGGAAGAAAGGATCGAGAGCAGCCCTGCCGAGAGGGACTTGGGGGTACTGGTGGATGAAAAGCTGGACATGAGCCGGCAATGTGCAGTGGCAGCCCAGAAGGCCAACCGTACTCTGGGCTGCATCAGGAGGAGCGTGGCCAGCAGGTGGAGGGAGGTGATTCTGCCCCTCTGCTCTGCTCTGGTCAGACCCCACCTGGAGTACTGTGTCCAGCTCTCGAGCACAAGAAGGACATGGACCTGTTGGAGCGGGTCCAGAGGAGGGCCACAAAAATGATCTGAGGGCTGGAGCACCTCTCCTATGAGGACAGGCTGAGAGAGCTGGGCTTGTTCAGCCTGGAGAAGAGAAGGCTGCGGGGAGAGCTGATTGTGGCCGTTCAGTACCTAAAGGGGGCCTATAGGAAAGATGGGGAAAATCTTTTTAGTAGGCCCAGGTGTGACAGGACAAGGGGTAATGGTTTTAAACTAAAACAGGGTAGGTTTAGACTGGATATAAGGAAGAAATTCTTTACAATGAGGGTGGTGAAACACTGGAACGGATTGCCCAGAGAGGTGGTGGAGGCCCCATCCCTGGAAACATTTAAGGCCAGGTTGGATGGGGCTCTGAGCAGCCTGATCTAGTTAGCAGTGTCCCTGCTCACTGCAGGGGGGTTGGACTAGATGACCTCTAAAGGTCCCTTCCAACCCAAAACATTCTATGATTCTATGATTCTATGAAACACTGCTGGCATAACCCCCTAGCCCAGGAGGCTGCCCGCTCAGAACGCCGTCCTAAGCTGGAAACCTTGTGATGACTTTCTGTGGTAGGCAGGACAAACGGGTGGCTTAGCACAGGATTCTAGGTGTCACTGTTGAGCCAAATCCCTCAAAGACCGATAGGGCCATGACTAATTTCCAGGCACCAATAATTACACTTTGTATACATATACCATGCTTGTAGGGAAGTAAACAAAACAAAGCCTGTGCAGCCCATCATCAGGCGAAATAATAATGCAAAATGCAAAAGGAAGAAAGGAATCTTCTTCTGTACCCTTCATGGCATTTTTTCCCATGTTTTTTAATAGTTTTTGATACTGGGGAGTTCCAAAGTACTGCCAAAACCAGTGTAATTACTTTGTATGAAGCTACTGCAGTTACATTCATTATTTCTGATTATCAAAAAGAACAACTTTAAGATCAAAACCTGTATTGAGTGTTGAGGGAAAATCTAGGGCACAAGAATATTCAGAATAAGTTTAAGCTATGAGGCAATGACAGTTTCTTCTTCATCTATGAAAGAGGATTTCTTTTCATGTATCCAAGATGATACTATACTGTTCAGCTTTAAAATTCAGCAGCTTTTTCTTCTCAAAAAAGAATAAAATTCTCAAATCCTTCCCTAAAATATTTATTAGCAAGTGGACTGTCTTAAGATTCTCTGAATCATCTCTTGGAAGATGCCACATCTTCCTAAGCCACACTGCTTCCAAATTTATTTGCCAAGTGAAAGAGGAACTGGTGCCTGCTCTCAGTAGTGGCATTTAATCAAAATTTATCACACCAGTGGTAAATGTTATCACTTTGATCAAGCCTGTACATTGCAACTTAAACATTTTGAATTTCCAAACTATTAAAAATAGAAAATTTTTGATGTTGTTGAATTTTGATTTATTTATTTAAACTATTAAGAAATACATCCTATAAACTTTTTACCTACATCTATCACCTATTTAGGCCTCCTATATTAAAGCCATCACTACATCACCTCTGTACTAAACAAAATTATCTGCCATAGATTTTATGAATGAGGATCCTAATTCTGCTGCATTTCCTATGAATTATTTTTCTTCCTCTTCCAGCCACTGCCATCTTCCTTTCATGATTCTTTCCTGTTAAAAACACCAAAGTGGTACACAGCACAGACATAAATTGTCCTCAATGATTACGACTACAGATTTTATAGTATTCAGAAGTCAAACCTAAACATTTCTTTTCAGTGTAAAAAAAAAAATATGCTTAAGGAGTGCTGATTCAAATATGTTACTGTTTTAAATTGGGCTGGTGGAGAACTGCACCAATTCATCCCTCCTTATGCATGGAAATCACTATTGATTTTAAACATGAAACTATTGGTATGGTTTGAGTTTAACTCTATACTGGAGTAAAAAGATGCTATTCAGCTTTCCAAAATTCCTGTTATTTTTATATTAAGGGATACATTTTCTTTTTTCAATTTAGATGTTTTTTACCTTTAATAGTACTTAGACTTGCAAGTACTATCAAATTCTTTAAACGACAGAACTAGCACACTTCAAGGATTAAGTTTGAATTTAAATATTTAGCACTTCTCATAAAAATGACCCAGTTTTAAAAATATTACCAGTAAAATTCCACATATGGCAACAAAGCTGCAATCGCTTTCTATGCATGATTACTTATATCATGAGCGTTTTTAGATATAATTTGAGAGAATGCATGAGAAAAACAAGAATGTTTCTCCACAGAACTTTTAGGAAGCAAATTAGGGAATTTCAGAAATGTGTAATCATACAGGAAACCTGTCCTTAAAAAGCTTATGAATTCTGCTTGATCCTGGGGATCATCTCTGTCTGACTGTAAACTCCATTTTGAATGTGGTTTGTGATCCTCTTGAGGATTTAAATTTCAGAGGATAGTGATACACGGCTGATATATCACTGTCATCACCATGTATCATTAACCTGGATAGCACTTAACCAGGACGACTCCCATTCCAAAAAAGTATCTTTGATGATGGCCTGGCTGAAGCTAATAAAAACAATTTTCACTTTGAGTAGCTAGGTTTGAGATTGAAAAATTCTCAAATGACAGGAAATGGAAATCATTGCCTCAGTCTTTAAAAATGAAGATACTGAAAAGCATTACAAAACTGGAGTTTTAGGAAAGTATGTATTGTATTTACTATAGGTTTTGACAAGCACTACAGACAGGGTCTTCGAAGGGGCTTGTCTGGGCAATGGCTGGAACTGCATCACAGAAGACTGGACAGGATGCCATTCAGAGGGACCTGGACAAGCTTGAGGAGCGGACCCATGTGAACCTCAGGAGGTTTAACAAGGCCAAGCGCACCTGGGTGTGGAGAACCCTCAGTATTCATACAGCCTGGGGAATGAAGGGATTGAGAACAGCCCTGCCGAGAAGGACTTGGGCGTACTGGTGGATGAAAAGCTGGACATGAGCCGGCAATGTGCACTCGCAGCCCAGAAAGCCAACTGTACCCTGGGCTGCATCAAAAGCAGCGTGGCCAGCAGGTGGAGGGAGGGGATTCTGCCCCTCGGCTCTGCTCTGGTCAGACCCCACCTGCAGTCCTGTGTCCAGCGCTGGGGCCCTCAGCATAGGAGAGACCTGGACCTGTTGGAGTGAGTCCAGAGGAGGCCACAAAAATGATGTGAGGGCTGGATCTGCTCTCCTGTGAGGACAGGCTGAGAGAGTTGGGGTTGCTTAGGCTGGAGAAAAGAAGGCTGCAGGGAGACCTGATTGTGGCCTTTCAGTACTTAAAGGGGGCTTACAAGAAAGATGGGGACAAATTTTTTATAGGGCTGGTTGTGATAGGACAAGGGGTAATGGTTTTAAACAGAAAGAGGGTAATTTCAGAGTAGGAATAAGAAAGAAAGTTTTTACAATGAGGGTGGTGAAACACTGGTACAGGTTTCCCAGAGAGGTGGTAAATGCCCCATCCCTGGTAACATTCAAGGTCAGGTTGGATGGGGCTCTGAGCAGCCTAATCTGGTTGAAGATGTCCCTGCTCATGGCAGGGGGCTGGACTAGATGATCTTTAAATGTCCCTTCCAACCCAAACCATCTATGATTCTATGAAGGCAGGGGAACAGCCAGTGCTACAGCCCCTCCAGAGCAAGCTTCATTGTGCTCAGGTCCAGCAAATGGGGACGCAAATCCACAGGTCTGGTAAGTGCTTGGAAAAGGGAGCTCAGCTGCTGTGGTGGAAACCTCTGAGCTGGCCTACAACCAGTATGCATAGTATGCACACACCCCAGCAGGGTTCCTGGAAGCGTGTTTGAGGATTTAGCAAATCACTGTATTTCCTTAATTATTGCCAAATTGCCTGAAGAGGACAATAATAAGGTGATATAAGTCATTATCGAAAGGACAGATTGCGGTATCTCAGTCACACTTTCACAGAGGGAGAAGGCTCTAAATGCACGTGAAACAACAGACTGTAAGAAGGTTAAAATGAATATGCAAAGAGCTGCTCCTGGTGAGTGTCACAGAGAAGGATTGGGGTGACTTGCTGCCAGGAGACTTCAGGACACTTCAGGACAGGTGTAAGCCCGCCACACTTCACACTGCAGAGGGGCTTTTGTAAGCTGAAAGAAGTGGAGCCAAGAGCTGAGAATTCATAGGTACTGAATCTCTGATTATTTGCTTTCATCTGTTAGGAGCATGTCATTAATATCTCTATTTTCCAGTTTTATTACTGGTATTCCATAGATCACTTGTTCTCCTATCCAATACCAGTGGCTTTGTAAGGGTTGATAAATGTTTGTACTGTACGTTGTATACTTATGATCCTATAAAAATACTAAGTGCTAGTACAAATACAAAAGCAGAGGAGCAACATGTGTTATTTTGAAATTATTTTTCCTTTAAATGCGTAAGTCCAGGAAATGAGTTTATAGGGAAAATCCTATATATGATAGCAGTCACAATTAAAAGAAAATCAAAAAGCTGACAGCCTCAAAGTTATTAATTTACTTTTGAGACTATTTCAACAGAAAACATAAAGAAAGATGTGAGAAGAAAAATAGACTTCCTTTAAGACTGTTTTAGAACATTTCCTAGAAAAGCATACAGTCCATTTTAGGAGTAAACCAGGTATATATAAAGACAGAGTAGTGGCAAAGCTAATACCATTCTGATAAATCCCTTCTTTTTCCTTGGGGAAAAAAAAAAATCAAGCCTGTGATTCTTCATTCTTCAGATGACAATAGCTCCTCCTGTTATCTTCCCTGCAGTGCTCTCATGTACTTCTGTGCAATTTCCTCAGTGATTTTTACAAATCTGTTCCTGAGCCAGTTGTGCAGGTAAGTTCTTGTCCTCTTCATGCCTCCTGTTGTGTCCGTAACTGAGCTGTAGGGTAAAGGAGAGGCTTGTAGAGCAAGACCAAAGAGCTTCTTTTGAGGGAGGAGTCACTTTTTTTTTTTCCATCTGGTTGAAATTTACATTTTCTACAGAAAAGTGCCATCATTTGGAAATGCAATCCTGCTGATGCACTCTAGTAGCAGTAAGAGAAATGAAAGCCACAAAGAAACAGTTCAAATGAGGATCAAGCTGAAGGTTTATATCCACAAAGAGACTGAGAAAGAATGCCAGAAAATGCAATTTGTCTGACAGAAATACATTTTTCTAAGAAATCTTTGAAATGTTGACATAATTTCAATTAAAAGGAAGGATCCTATCTTACCTAAATGATACAATGTGGCAATGCTCAGTGCAAACTGCTGAGCTTTGAAGGTGGCAGCTCTTGATAAGGAAGAGATAGAAAACGTGAAAAAGATCTCAGGTAATAAATCACAACCTTGAACCACCAGACTTACTATCAGCTGGGACCAGTGAGATTCCTTAGTAAAACACAAGACTCTGATATGTGAGTATTTATCTCAGCAAACAGTGCCGCAGTGTACTATTTCTATTACTGACTGTGCAACAATAGTAGGTTATATCGTCACTAGGACAATCACAGTCTTTAACATACAACTTTATATGTAACAACAATTCCACACCGAATGACATATCAACTGGTAAATGAAATTCTATGGTTGCTCAGTCCTCAGATCAAACCCAGGCAGTATAAGGAACAGGTGAAATGCTGGCCTTCTGCATGCATTCATATTTTCGCCTTACTTGGTGTAGATTGGAGGACTCCTCATGCCTCAGGTTTCCTGGGATACAAGAAACGTATTTGGACCACAGAAATGAATTTAATAATGAGCTTAATTTTTCCAAATGCCAGTTTAGATTAGAAAGGCAAGTTTGTTCTAGCAGAAATAGGACAGTAGAGATAACACTAGTGTTAATGTTCTTGTGTTGTCTAGCTCCGTGGAGGTCTTGTTGAATGCTGACGTTCTAGCTGGAGGGCATAACTCTGCACAGTCCTGGCATCCTAGCACCAGTTAGGATCACTAGCCAAAGTGTCACTTTTACTACAAGTAAAAATCAACTTGTAGAGGATGTTTTAATTCTGTATTTTATCCAGGCCTAGTGAGCATTCCCCTTCCACGCAGCAACAATATTTAATTAGGGTTATCTACCAGGCAGTTTCCTGGATCTGCTGGTGCTGAGCCATCCCCTTGGTACAACTTGCTTCAAGCTGCCATTTTGTCACTTATTTGAAATAAGCTTTTCCCATAGTCCTATGTTGTTATTATCACAGTCCTCCAGTGTGGCAGGAACTTTGCAGTCACCCAAGTTTTCTTTACAGATTATTCCGATGCCAGTGCTTTATGCCTGTGTGCGCAGTGACAGGTCATTACAAAAGATTATTAAAAGTAAAATATATTTGTGTGAACACACTGAAACTTCACGCAAAAAAGCTGTACGTTGTTGACCATGGGTCTGCTAACTGCCGTCATCACCCAGAGTCATTTTACTTACCTCTTGCTTGGTGAACCCTAGGACATTGTGGAAAGATGGCTTAATAACGATGTGACAAGCTAGAAGATAGTAATACAATGAAGTTATGAGTTTTTAACTCTGAGGCACATAAAATTCAGTATCTAACTACAACCCCTCATTCTCAGTGTGTTTAGTGCCCACAGTTGCCTTTGTTAAACCTTTAAGAATTAAAAGCTTCAAAGACTTTTTTTTTTTTTAAGCAGGATTTTTTTAAGAAGTCATCACAGCTGAGAACAAAAAGTTACAGGTCCTGTAAGCTAACACCTGGAAATTAAACACCATTCTCTAAAATGTGTGGTAACTTCATGATCTGTAACCCACACAGTGGAAACTGTATGTCCCCCATTTCATTGTTTCTCAGTATGTTGGGTTTTTTCACTAATTCTTTCTTCTCTGAGGATGAACAATTTGCAGAAAACTTCACCTCTTTCTGTAAACCTCTTTTGGAAGGAAGCTAATATAAAGAATTTGTAAGTTATGAAGGGAGGAAAGTTACAGGGTAGGGATTTTATTCTCACTGTAACTGGGTCCTAGTTGTTTTCCTATTTGCCTTGTATTGATGGCTGTTGTCCTGTGAGCTGCAGAAAACAACTTGTCAGGAAAGTTTCTGATACAGGTGTACACGTACAGCATATCCTGAAATCGCCTGGGTTTGCCTGGTTTTGTCTCCTCTTTCTCGTTTCCTTAGTTGAGGTCATAACCTCAGAACTAGAAATGAAAAATGATAGGAACTGTAACAACCTCAGTAATTACTAAGTAACTTCATTTTAATGCCCCTGAAGGGCACTTCAGCAGTTCTGTATGTAATTATTCAGAAAAAAAGCGTCCACCTCATCTGCCAACATATTGAAAGTCAGGGATTCTTTCTTCAGATGCCTTAGTACCGGCACACCCAAGTTATCGGGTAAATTGTATGGGTGGTGGTTGAACACACAGTATTAAAATCACTGCTAAAATTAGAACAGCCATGAAGTTCAAACGAAATCTGTTAATCCAGGTGGGGGAGAGGGTTTAGGCAGGAGGAAAAGGATTTGTCATAAATGTGATAGAAATGTAAGGCTGCAAGGAGCTGGAAGAGGTCATCTAGCCCACCCACCTGCTCAGAGATAGGATGTATACCCTCTCTAAGAGATACTTAATCCCTTCTTGAATCACCTTCACCGGAGAATTATGACAAACACCCTGTATAATCTGACCACTGCTTAACTACGCTTAAACTATGCTTAAACAGGAAGTTTTTTTCCTATAATGCACCCCACAGTACTCTTCATGAGCACATCCAGCCTGCACCAGCTGCTGCTTCTGCAAGAGTATGACACCGTGTTGTATGCAGCGTGGTTACTGTATAAACCAGGGGAGTTTTCAAAGCACTATTATCGCATCCTAGAGTAGTACATTTCAATATTTGACTTCTCATTTGTGACTCTAACATTGTCATTATTACATTTAATCTTGTTGATGTATTAATTTTCAGGAATTGTAACTTATTGCCATACACCCAGTATATCAACAGGCTGCTGGTGGTAGACCAGCCTGCCTGCCAGGCCAGCCAACACCATCCAAGTGCCCTCTTTTCAGCTCCTGTAAGAATCCTCTTTTCAGCTCCTCAAGTTTGGACAAAGCTGTTCTTTGAGGTCACATTTTTGAGGTAATCACAATATCATCTACACTTGTGTGTCTCTTTGAACCGTTCCCCCTTTTCTAACAGGATGTTAAGAAGAAGAACGAATGTAACTTTTTGTCCTGGTTTCGGCTGGGACAGAGTTAATTTTCTTCACAGAAGCTAGCATAGTGCTGTGCTTTGGATTTAGTGCTAGAAGAATGTTGATAACACAGTGATGTTTTTAGTTGTTGCCAAGTAGTGCTCAGACTGCTCAAGGACTTTTTGAGCTTCTCCTGCTCGGCCAGGTGCATAACAAGCTGGGAGTACAGCACAGCTAGGACAGCTAGCCCAAACTGACCAAAGAGCTATTCCATACCATAGAACGTCATGCTCGGGGGGGTTAGTTCGTTCGTTCGTCGGTCGGTCGGTCGCGGGCAGAGTGGTCGCAGCTCGGGCTGTGTGATCGCGGCTCGGGGGGAGCGATCGCTGCTCGGAACGGGCTGGGCATCGGTCAGCGGGTGGTGAGCAATTGCATTGTGCATCACTTGTTTTATATATTCTGTATATTTTCTTACCATTTTTATTATTATTATTATTGTTATTCTTCCCTCTTATTAAACTGTCTCTATCTCAACCCACGGGTCTTACTTTTTTTTCTTTTCTACAATTCTCTCCCCCATCCCACTGAGGGAGGGGGGGAGTGAGCGAGCGGCTGCGTGGTGCTTAGCTGCCAGCCGGGTTAAACCACGACACTTTTAAAACAAAACTTGGAAAAAAATACGTCTTGTGGATGCACTCTTCAAGGCACTCTACAGAGCATTGTTATGAGCAATTCCAAAGGGGGTAAAACGAAAGTTGCCTATCTTTCATAAGCCTTTCTGCCATTTGCCTAAATCTTCATCAATGCTGTGCTAACAAAGAGAAATTTAGTTGTACCTTTGCCAGAGGAAATAAGAAAGTAAGAAATGAGCTTCCTTAGGGAAGGCTCTGGGACTCAGACAACACTCTACAGCACTTCGCAACTGTAGATCCAGAAGTTTATGAAATTAATATGAATACATTTCTTTAAGCTGAAAGAAAAGAACAACCTCAAAACATTGCTTAGCCACTTTCAGAGCTAAACATAAAAAGCAGTTTTCTCCCCAATGTACTTTCACTACATGTGTACTACTTAGTACAAGTGTTATAAATTTAAATATATTTAAATCTATTCCAGTAGTTGGATCCAAAATATTCTAGTCTCACTTCTTCCTTCATGAGCTTGATCCAGTGAGCTTAGAAACATTTGAATTCAATTATGAATATTCAGGTGAAAGAACTGCACACTAGATTGACAGTGTGTCAAGGCATGCTCTTATTTCCAAATAACTCCTCTCCTTTGACACTAGGAGCTGTCTCTGACCATAGCCATGCCATGCCTTTCAGCCAGGCACCATGTCTTCTTTGAAGGTGCCTCTGATCACAGCTCAGCATGACAGCTTTTGTGCCTCCAGCTTCAGACACCCAGAGCTCCCACCACCTCCTCTGAGCAGAAAAGGACTTTCCCAAGCACTGATGCCTGCCAGAGCCCTTCCACAACAAAGTGCAATCTCAACCTTTTTGTATTTCGACCCTGACAGAAGTCTGTGCCACAGAGTCTATCCCAATGCCACTTACTTCTTAGAAATAGGTAGGATTTCGGTGTTTATCCATGTCACCCCCTATAAAGAGCTCTGTTTCTTTCAGTGGGTTGCCTTCCTACTCATTGAATGTAATGGAATCCTTGATTTCAAATAAACTTGAAGAGCAGTTCAGCTGTAACTGTACTGAGGTTAACATCTACTTTGACAGGGAAGTTACTGCAGTAATTTCTTCCAATCATAATATTTCTTTCTCATTGCTTTGGCAATGTAAAAAGTGGTAAGACATTTGCCTAGGGACTGGAAGACAGTGGAGTTACTAAATTTTATAAGCTTCACCATTTCTGAAATCCAGGAAAAAGGAACACAGTTTGACTGTACCCCTTTATTTATTATATAGAAAAATAACGTATGGAGTGGCTTACAATAGAAGACAGGGCATTAATAACTTTTAGCTTTTCTGGCTATTATGATAAGTAATTACAATGTCAGTTTTTTTTTTTTACTTTAAGGACAAAACATTAGGCCTGCTGTGCTCATAACTCATAAGAGCTCCCTAAACATAAACAGACTTTGTTATGATTCTTTAAGACAATCTTTACTATGATAAATACAAGCAACTTAATTTGTCAAATGCACAACTGATCAGAGTAGTCTGCATATATAATTTCTGTCTAGTTTCCAAGGTGAATGAATGGGAAATCTAGTCAGATTTGCGAGGGTATAAAAGCTGATAAATATTTTCCACTTTTTTTTTTTTGTTGTCCTTTGATATTAATGAAGATAAAAACATGCATGAATCTGTTTGCAGGCAAATTTCTTAATTTTTCCAAGGAATATGTCAAGCAAACGTAAACATTAATTTTAATCAGATTACTAGACAACAATTCCATTTTAAGAAAATAATTATATTTACTAGTGATTTTTTTTATAAAACAACTTTTACCTCTCTTTTGTTTTAGAAGATTTGATGCAAGTTTGTTATATGGAAAAACACAGGGAACAAAAATGTGCCTGATTGCACCAAATTGTCCCTTGTAGGAGGATAGGGATGAACAGTACAGTTTTAATTACTTTGATTAAAAAAAGGTTGCCTCGCTATTTTTACTTCGTAACAGTATATTCATTATAGTTAGAAATGTGCTTCAGTTGCACAGTCTGGGTACTAGCAGAAGGATGTCTACTGTCAGAGGTCTGTGCTAGTGCTTAGACAGAAGCTTGGGATTGCTGTATCATCTTACTTACTTACTTCAAATGTTTTCTGTCTTCCAGGATATGTGGGATCAAATCTACCAATTGTCTTCCTTTAGAATACCCTTTTGGTCCTGACTTCCTCATGTCTGAGAAACTGCAAATAGTTCTTTTTTGTATTTTTTCACCTCTCTGTTGTATGTTGAGGAACAGGCATATTCAGGGCTGAGTTCCATGTCCTCTGGGCACACTGCTAAGCCCAGTGCCTCTTTGGGTGTTGCCATAGTATTACACAATGTAGTTCTAGCTAATTACAGCGGTTACACTGGCTTTACGAAAGGGCATTAAAAAGGAGTAAAATCATAAATGAGCACATTGGCTATCTGTACGAATTCAAATTTCAACAGAAATGTGTGCTAAAACATAGTGTGTTGAGATAAAAATACCTCAAGTATGGCTACCTGGTTTTGCTAACTGTGCGCTAATGATGCAGAAGTATATAGAAAGCTACAGGATAACTTCTAAGAACAAGTAAAGAAACCATACAATTTTTTCAAGGCAGATTAGGTCTACATGACTTGCTGCAGAAGCCTTACTGGTGGTGCACAGGCAGGGTGTAACTATGAGATTAAGCTACAAGGCAGATGCATTCGTGCTAAAGTTATTTTCACAGGTAATATGATACAGGACTGTGATGGTGTGCCCACCCCTCATTCCCCCACAAGCCCTGACCTTTATCTCCCATAACCCTGCTCAGGCGATGATGGTCGTAATGGATACATCTGGTCATGACTGCTGTATCCGGTCCAAAGCGGATTCAGGAGACAGACACACCATAAATAGCCAACGCCAGTGTGCAATGCACCCTCCTAATCACAGTGAAGAAACTAAAATCTGTGGCCAGTATGCAGGTATGACTATGAGACCATCATCTTACTCCCCTGAACAGTGAGCACCCCAAGAGCCCTTTGAGCTCCCCTGCACAGCAGCGGGCTGCACACCAGGATCTCCCCTTGAGTGGGGACACTTCTCAAGATTACTCCTCGAGGTTGAGAGATCCCTTGATGCAACAAATCCTTGGTAAGTGACTAATGGCATGCTAAACTTTTGATTGTGCATATATAATCCTTTAGACATAAACTGTCAACCAAGTCTGGGACTAGGATTGGATCCAGCTGCACCTAGACTCCTCCTGCGGAAGGAGTTTAGAAAGCAAGGGGGTCCTTTCTGAACCTCATGACTCAATGGGAAGGGTCTCCCTGACAGTTTTTGTCTGACCCTGTCCTCTATAGGACAGTAAATAGCCAAGTGCACCTTGCCATCGAATCTTATTAAATCACTGTTGCATTTACCATTGAACCTTGCTAACTCACTGGTTTATATCAATAAAGTATATTTTTGTTTCTCTCTCACTCCATGTGTGTCCATGTGACAAGGATATTCCCTTCTGACAGAAAAGTTACATTGGCTAGTGGAAGGATGTAGCTTTTCTGAACTGCCATTTTAACCTTTGCTACCTGTTATGAGTAATCCAGCCAATGTGTGTAAATATTAATGAATATAGAGAAGAGCAAAAGATGTTGTCACCATGGCTACAAATGTACAGCTGGAGTGAAGGGCATGGTAACAGAGGGAGGTGTGCTTTTCCCTAAGGTCCTTTGTTTCTCTCAAGTCTTCTGCTTTGAAGACACCGGAATGCATTCACACTGTTCTCCACTTTTTGATTCTTTAACTAGTGTCTAGCAATGCTCCACTTTTCGGCACGCAAAAGTTCTTTAGGAGTGCAGCTCATTCTGGAATAATAAAGCAACAAGTGAAATAACAATTTTATTTGTATACTTGCATTCGCTTTAGGGGCAAATTTGCTCAATAATTGCTTTACTCCACATTTTTGGCGGACCATCCAAACCAGTAGAAGTGTGCCAAAACTGCTTTATGTGGAGTGATATTCTTCACAACAGCATAGGTCAGTGAGGCTCACATTTTCTTACTACCTTTGGCCTGGCCATGCTCCCTTATGCCAGCCCTAAGCATGCTGCTAGAAGGATTCTTTCAAGACAAGATCTAGAATTGCCTTGAGAAGCCACATGGAAATAAAGTAATAAAAGAAAAGGAGCTAGAATTGCAAAAACCTACAAACAGATCTCTTTAGCCCTGCTCATGCAGATGAGAGGCTTTTAGAAAACCTGGCTTTCTTAGAGAGCATACAGACAAGTGACCAGAAAAGCCATGTTAGGCATTATCAGAGTGCTGTGGGATGACACTGGTGACCACCAGAGCAATTATAAACTTCTGCTTAAATTTGCGCTATTAGCAAAACACTGCTGACTAACGACTTAACGCTTCCAATTCTCATGATGGCACGAGTATCAGTAGCTCACTGACAGCTCTATTAAGGTGGACATATAACAAGTGTGTTTTTACAGCAGCAGTTTCAGCACCTGCATTCTCTAATACAGAGAAACCTATTATGCTTAGATGTATTTGTTTAAATCAGAAAACCTCACCATTTATGTAGTTTCTAATATATAATTAGCTAATTATAATCCCCAGTGCATTGTTACTCAAATGAGTCATCAGTTCACTTGTCGCAGATAACCAGGGGAATTTGTAGACATTTAATGCAATGGAATCTAGAACACATTTGTAGAAGACAGAAGGTTGGTTATGAAGCTTTGACTGCCCGGTTTAAAACATTCTGACTCTCGGATAAGGCAGCTATGCAAAGTTATGAATATCACAATAATTTATTACTCAGAGGTAGTTACATGAAAATCAGATTTTTCTATCTAATAAAGCAGTGGGAATTACATTAAAATATTTTATCTCTGTAAGTAAGGCGGTTCTCCTACTTTTATCACTTTCTGATACTATCGTATAGTGCTATTACTCATGAAATGCTGTGTCCAGCAGGAGGTAGTTTTAAATAGCGATACAATACAGATGAAGAGATACTTAAAAGGAAAAAAAGAGCAGGAAGGGATCTGTGAGACAGCTCAGCTGTTGCGGTTTTCACAAAGGTACTGAACTGGACAAGAGGAGTCTATCAGTCTAAGTGGGCAACTGGGATCCCAAACTACTTCAGGCACTTCTTGCATATTTACTGATTCTTAAGTGGAAGGAATCATCAATTATTAATGTTGCCATTTTTTTTTTTGTATACTGCAACAGGTTCTCATGATGACCTGGAAAGCTAGAGTATTATGACAGCTCCTTTTAAAAATTGTTTCTATATAATAAATATGTTTTAATCTTACCGGAAACCACACATTCCTTTAACCTGACTGCTGACTGCCCTGCATACGCATATAATACTGGTAGCATTCATGTGACTAGAAAAATATCTTCCAAGTTGAGCTTTAAAAAGAAAACATTTTGTATCAGTATGATTACAAACGTGTACTATGATTAATCGTATTTGTTCACTAGTACTGTGAAATAGTTCAAATACTTAATAATCAATGACTTTTGAGTTACCAAGGAGGTAGACCGATATTCATAACTTGGTTTTGGCAACAAAATACAGTGAATTAATAATTTTAATTAATATGATTGTGTCTGTGTGAAATGCAAGTAGATGCTAGTGTTTGTTGAAGACTGAAGAATTCCTGCTAACAGTTGAAACATAACTGGTGTATGATCATTTTCCACTATTTTTGATATCTTACTAATCCAAAAGCAACCAAAGTTTCAAAGTGAATGCCAAGGCTTCAGTAATTGTATTCTTTGTCTATATTGTCAAGAGTACCAGGTACCGATGCATAAAAAGAAGACATGTACTGCTCTGTGAATTTTGCAAACATTGTTTTAGGAACCACGTATATATACATTCTAAAAAATGGTCAGAAAAAGTCTGTTAGTGGGCCAATGAAATGGAATACTCTATATAATAAAATTTTCCTGCACCTCAATTAAAAAATGTATAACTAAATTTTAGACCTCAAAGCTTTTGTTCTTCTATTTAATGCTGGATTGAATATGTATTGTTAACCGAAACTGTGAAAAGAGACATATATTTAGAATACTAGGTAAGAAAGACCTGGTACTCAGGAGTACAGTTCTGGACACTTTTTCTTCAATAAAAGCAACACTTGCTTAAAAAAAACCCAAACTGTTAGAGGTCTTTATTTGCACAAGAAAACTTCCTATAATGCTCTGCCATATTCTAAAAATATTTATTTATGACTACTGCTGTTCATTTTCTAGGCACACACAAACATTTTTCTGGCCATTGATGACTTGCTGTATGAAAGCCTCCATGTGCGCTCAAACAGTTCCAGGGATGGGGCATCCACAACTCTGGGCAACCTGTTGCAGTGTCTCACCACCCTCATTGTGAAAAATTTCTTCCTTATATCTAATCTGAATCTATCCTCCTTTAGTTTAAAACCATTACCCCTTGTCCTATTGCTACAGGCCCTACTAAAAAGTCTGCCCCCGCCTTTCCTATAAAGCCCCCTTTAAGTACTGAAAGGCCACAATCAGGTCTGCCTGCAGCCTTCTCTTCTCCAGGCTGAACAAGCCCAACTCTCTCAGCCTGTCCTCACAGGAGAGCAGATCCAGCCCTCGGATCATTTTTGTGGCCTCCTCTGGACTCGCTCCAACAGGTCCATGTCCCTCTTGTGCTGAGGGCCCCAGCGCTGGACACAGGACTGCAGGTGGGGTTTGACCAGAGCAGAGCCGAGGGGCAGAATCCCCTCCTTCTACCTGCTGGCCACCCTGCTTTTGAAGTAGCCCAGGAGATGTTTGTCTTTCTGGGCTGCGAGTGCACATTGCTGGCCCTTGTCCAGCTTTTCATCCACCAGTACCCCCAAGTCCTTCTCCACAGGGCTGCTCTCTCTACATGTACATATGTATATATATATAAAAAATATATATATATAAAGCCTGTAGGAATTGGGAACTGTAATTTCTTAACCCTGACCTGCTGGGTATTGGACTGATTTCAGTGTGAAAGTGCCAGTGGAGGATGGGAGAAGAGGTGAGGCAAGGAGGGTGACAGGATGGGTGGGAGGGTACAGCTCTTGGGGGGGGTGGTGCAGTGTTGGCTGTCATTACATATTACCCGCTGATGCGTGGATGGGGGGGATTATTTTTAATAGCCTGGCTTTGCTGGGCAAGAAGAGGCTGTGTGTTTAGGCATATTTATTGTGATGTGGCTCAAGGTGACCTGGGAGCTGTGCAGGAAGGACAATTCTAAGCTGGCGATCGCTTCACCATGTCAGGAGAAATATCCTCAGAGGAGAAACCCAAGGGACAATGTCTGACGAAGCAACTCGCCTGAGGCACAGGAGTTATTATAGCAAAGTGATGGTGTGTTTTGGTTTTTATTTAAGCTGTATAAAGGCATGGGGCAGTCATGAGGCAAAGATGGGCGGATGCTGTTGAGAATGTGGCCTTCCTCAGATCCAAGAGCTACTAGCACGTTGGGGAGCACGAAGAACGCTTCTGAGCTGCTCTCCTTGGCACATGGGAGCTGTACGGGCAGACAGTAGGTAGATAAAGCTATTAAGTTAAAACTTCAGAGCAGCTCAGTCACCATCTGGTGCCCAACAGGCGCGTGCGTGTTTCCAAGTCGGGGACAGGTCCAAGGGGTAGAGGCTCCAGAAGGCGGCCTGCGGCTGGGACGAGCCACTCCCGGCCCTGGGAGCGGCGAGGCGGCCGGGCGGCCAGGAGCGGGGCTTTCCCGCGAGGTGCGGCCCGAGGGCGGCGGGGGGCGCCCATCTTGTGCCAGCCCGGCCGGGGTGCCGCGAAGGGCGGCTGTGAGGGAACAGCTGCGGCCTACCGGGGAGGGGGAGCCGGGGCCGAAGCGGGGCTCCCACCACCCGCGGTGTGGAGACGGGGGGCGCGGCGGGGGACGCCTTCCGCCGGGGAGGTGGGGCGCGAGGAGGCGGAGGGGACCGGCAGCGCCTGACGAAGGCCGCGACGGCGCCTCCGCCTCTGCGCCCGCCTCCCCCGCGAGCCAGCCGGGCCGTGACGCCCGGGCGAGGCGCGCATGCGCAGCAGCACCCGGCGCCCGTTGTATCCGGCCGGCGCCTTTTCTCCCTTCCCCCTCCTCCCTCTCCCCGCCCGCCCCTCCTCCCCTGCCGCCCGCCCTCCCTCGCAGAGCCGCCGCGGTCGGTGCCGCCGCCGCCGCCGCCCCTGCTGTGCGCGCCCTCCCCTCCTCCTGTGCGCCTGGCCGGCAGCGCCTCCCATCTCCCCGGCTGCCCCATGAAGCGATGGCAGCGGCCAACTTCGGCAAGATCCAGATAGGGATCTACGTGGAGATCAAGCGCAGCGATGGTCAGTAGGGCAGGGGCGGCGGCGGGGGCCGGCCCGGCGGAGCGGCCGCAGACCCCTGCCAGGCGCCGCCGCCCCGGTGCGGGGCGCGGGGGGGGTGGGGGTGGGGGCTGCGCGCGGGGCCCATTGTGTGCGCGGGGCCGGGGAGTGGCCGGGCCTGGCGCGCGCTGCGGTTGTCAGGGGAGCGCTCGCGCTCGGCGGTGCAGGGCGGTTGCGCGGGGCGCCAGCGGCGGCGGGCGCCGCTGGGGACGGGGAGGCTGCGGCAGGGCGGGGAGGCGGCGGGCGGGCGGGGGGCTGAGGCGGGGATGGGGGCGGCCCGGGAGGGGTGCGAGGTGGGCAGCGAGGCGCGCCGGGTGGCGGTGGCCGCGGGGGCGGGGGGATGAGAGGGTTTGGGGAGGGAGAGGGGCGCGGGGTGGGGAGGAAAGCCCGGGGACATCTGGGCAGGGAGGGGGGAGGGCCTTCGGGGAGGGGATGAGGGGATGGAGGGAGGAAAGGCCTTCAGTGGAAAGGAATAACTTCTTGTGTGCTCGGGCGTGCAAGCCGTGCTCTGAGAAAATGACACAACGGTATATGCCCTGACAGAAACGCCTTTGGACGCTTCCATCGCTTGACAAAAAGCTTGAATGTTATTATTGCAGATGTTGCTTACGATTAAAATTTAAGAAGAATGCTTGCTATTTATGCCCATGAGTTGTTACTTCACTGTGGGGGATCCAGTGCTTCTCCTCTTGGCCAGCATCTCCTGGCGGGAGGATATATGGTGCTGTCTAGAAAGACACGTGAATAAAGGAGGCGTGTGTCACAGGTTTCGGGTGCTAACTCTTCATATTTGTCTGGTAGGAGAGAACTGAAATGGGAAGTTCACTGGCTGAATCAATGGCAGGTCACTTGTAACTTCAGCTCTTTAATTTGAGTGGGGAGATGTCATCTGTTCTCAGCCTCTCTGAGATCTGTGAAGCCTACTAAACCAGGGTGGGGTTCTGCTGGGATTTTCTGGAAAGTGGTTATTTTTTTTTTCCTCCAGGGTTCAGGAGCTTGCTAAAGAATAAGCAGATGTTTCTAAGGGAAGGAAGACCTGGAGGTCAAAGGCACTGGAGTTAGTGTGGTTTTGTCATGAGGCAGGAAACAAGCAGCTAACAAGCTTCTTGCAGCTTGTCTTTCTTGTGTCCCATACTGCAGTTCAACCCTACAATAAAATAATGGTCGGTGTTGGCTGGACACTGTGCTAAACCTAACCCCTCAATTTGTGCTTCGTGGCTTGTGTGTCACGTGAAGAATCTGATAGGTCTGGCATTTCTTTGCATAACTCCTAAAGATCTCTGCCTGGGGTTTCAGAAAACCTCACCGTAGCAACTTGTGAAGCTGTTTTTCTGAGGACTACGTGAACTTCTAATAGATGCTGCTGTTTGGTTTATGTGCCTTTGGAAAACAAGGCACAAGAATGCTTTGCTGCTTTTTTTTTTCCTCCCTGCAGGGTTTTGCTCACTTCTAATGTCAGAAGTGAGGACAGTGACTCTTGAACATAACAATACTTGGTTTTCATTACTGTTAACGTTTTACATATTTTGCTGTATCACTAACACATGCGATGCAACACATTAAATATATTCCACATCAGTAATATATACAAGGGGGGTGCCTTCACTGCAGTTGCTGACTGTAGGGTTTTGGGCATTTCTGTTAACTTCTTAACTGCTTGTGTGAGCAACCAGACTGCAGCGTCGTACTGGAGCGTTAGTGGGTCCTGGTTACTGTGAGCTTGGCTTGGTTTTTGTTGGGACAGGAGGAGAAGGTGCCCTGTTCTGGCTCAGGCTACTGCAGCCTTTTGTCATTCTCTCCCCATTGACTGTAGGAGAAAGTGTCCTAGGTAAGTGGAAGGGAGCATTCTGAGAAAGAGATGGAAGGACAGCCAGCGCTAGATTGCACTGCCTTTCAGAAGGTGGGTCTCCAACCTGAGCTGTGGTTGCACAGGCAATCGAAATGGATCTAGCTGCTTCTGGCCAGGGGAGGGTCTTGCTGCCTGTGCCTCTGTCAGCTGCGCTGGTCCCGCAAACTCTCTCTCCCATCCAGTGTGGCCAGTGATTCCCCCCCCCCCCCCCCCGGTGATTTAATACATTAATTGAGGATTTGATTCACTAATCACAACAGAAAACTTTTGGATATGCTAGTTCTCTGCAGGATTAGTGAGTTCTGACAGCTCACAGTGGGATCTGTGACCCCAGCAGTATCGGTGTGTAGGAAACGCACGGCCAGGGTGAAGTGGAGGTCTTCATGTGCGGTCTCCTGGTTCAGTAACAGGGAGCTACCTGGATCTGCTCTACCCAGAAATGTATCCTAGGTAGAATCCAGACTATCATACCAGCTACCCTTGGCTGACAGCACAATTAAAACCGTTCAAGAAACTTTTGGAGAAAGCAGTGTGTTGGTCTAGGCTTTGTTTCACGTGTTGTCTTGTCTGTAGGGAGTCCTTTTTTAAAAATAAATTATTATTTTGAGAGGCAGGTATAGTAATTCTTTAAAATTTCGTTGTTTACCTGTTTATTTGCTGAATCCAGAGAAGCATGAACTTTTACTTTGTTACTGGTGTAATTTGAAAAAGTATGTGAAAAGGATGGAAAAACCCCATCTGTCCACCAGTTACGTTGAACACTTTTCTGAATACAGAGCTTTATTAATTCCAGATAACTATTTTTCTTTAAATAAAAACAGGATAGCTCTTTTTTTTTGGTGAAACATTACTGTTAAAAGTCGTTCACTACCACACAATTTGCAAAGATATGCAAAACACAATAAATGGGGGAATGAGACCAGAACATTCTGGAAAGAAAAGTTGCATATTGTGTCATTTTGACAATTGCTAATTAGGTTTAAGTGTTTTCATGAGAGGTTTCTTATAGGACTGAATAGAAAATAGATGTTGTACAAATGAAAGGCGTTGTTAGAACTCATGGCCAAAAGCACATGAAAACCAGTGTTTGGATAAAACCCAACATTTTCAAGGAATCATAGAATCACCTCAGTTGGAAAAGACCTTTAAGATCATCGAGTCCAGCCGTCAACCTAGCACTGCCATCCCACCACTAAACCATGTCCCTAAGCACCTCATCTATCCTTCTTTTAAATACCTCCAGGGATGGGGACTCGACCACCTCCCTGGGCAGCCCATTCCAGAGCCTGACAACCCTCTTGGTGAAGAAGTTTTTTCTAATGTCTAGCAGGACTGATGCTGCAGAGCTGCTTGCTGTGTATCTGTTTTTTCTCAGTGGGTAAACATTGGTATAAATGTTGTCTAGAGTTGCAAATAATATTTCCAGTTACAATTGGGATAACTAGTTATGTTCATGTACTGTGAGAACGTATTAAGTGATCAGCTAGTTTGGCTTTTTAGAGTAATTTCTGATACTGACTTCAGTGTAGTTTATGCATGTTGCTTGGAATATGCCTTGGTGATCTATCTTGGAAACAGGAAAGAATTTTTTTGGTTTAGGTTGCAGGTTGTTAAGAATGGGTTGCATCTCCAGTCTTGAAAATTATTCCTTATCACACGGAAGCTTAGGGGAGTAGAGAGGGGGCCAGAAGGCACCCAGGAGACCCGCTGTAATGCTCCTGTCCAGAAGATGCTCCTTGTTGTGGCCTAAATATGGGCATTTGTCTGTCGATGAATTCCCTCTACTCAGATAATAACAGCCCACTGCTCTACGTCTGAACTTACACCTGCATCTCCCCTTCTTGTGCATTATCCCATTAATGATGACAAAGACCTATATAGCTACTTGGAGAAAGAATATCTCACTTTTTTTCCCCCCATAAATTCAGTCTTTTGCTGAAATAGGACAAATCTCTTATGCCCTGCAGCTCTTTAGTAGGCTGATTGGTGTTTTCCCTTTACTTTTTCAGTCCAATTGTGTTCTGTCCATTTCCTCCTCAGGCTGTTCCTATTCTTTCTGTCTTTACAGATCTGGAATACTACCTGGAAGAACAGAAAAATTAATTATATATTTGCCCATTTTGAAAGCAGCAGGGGAATGCAATTCTGATCTCACTGAGGAGAAGGGACATTCTTGTAATTGGAAGAGTGACTGAAGATTTGACTGAACTTCCAGGAAAGGAAAAATGCTGAATTTTTAGGCATTAACTGTCAAATCGTGTGAAAAAGAAAGATCATGAGTTTGTGCCCATTTTTTCATAATATAAGAACAGGAGAGCTGTCAGTGTTTGAAAGAGAAAAAACTGATAAAGGAGAATAAACTCAGTACAGTTATCACGTGGAGCTTGTTACCAGAGGAGGTGGAGGCTAGGAGCACAGCAGAATTTTAAGAAGGATGGTATGAATATCCAGTTTTATACTAAAAATTTAAAAAATACACCAGCAACCATAAAAGGTAGTTTGTGTTCTTCCTGAGTCTGTAGTTTAAATAGCCTCTTAACTGACAGGAGGTAGGAAGAAACCTTGCCTGTGGCTGTGTTATTTTCTAATTGCCTGCTTAAGAATTTTCTTCACTTGTCTCTGAAGCACCTGGAACTGGTCACGGTCAAAGATAATCCATCTAGTCCAAAAATTTACTGACAGCTTCTCTCTCCTTAGGCTTGCCAAAATATCATGGCAACTATTTTGCCTTCAAACACAAATGAGTCTAATTTTTGTAACAATAAGGGCTTTATTTTTTTTCTTTAAAGCCCAACTTCTGTGAAGTTGATGCTTCTCAGAGTTGAGAGGTCTGTAGCGTCCTCTGTCTTCTGGGTAGTCCTGTATGATGATCTTGATCGTTATGTACAAATCCCCATAGCAACAACGATTTTATAGCGGGATAGAAGGTATAATGGCACTCTAAAAATTCTGTTCAGCTTTGTGTAGTCACCCTATTTCACAAGCTCTTGAGGATAGATTTATATGGCAGTGTGCTTTTACTCTTCCCTTTGGTGACATATATCTGTTTGTTCCATGTGATTAAGGCCTTTTTGTTACCACATTTAAATCATTTGACTTAATTACCTAATCCCTATGTAAGCCATATGGACACAAGATATCTTTGTCCTTCCGTAGCGGCAGGGTTTCAAGTCTGCTATTGCTGGTCGAGCTAATGGGTCCAACATTTAGGCTTACTTTCCTGGTGTAGGTTCTCATATTATTACATCCAGAGTTTCTGGGGTTTGCTCCTACAGAAGTGTTGTCCAGGAGGATGTGTTGAATTTTCTGTGTCCTTTTTGAAATCTCTTTTCAAGTGTTCATCTATTGTTATGCAGGAGGTGGATTTTCACTGTAAGTCGCAGATTCTCAGATATTTATGTAGGCCTTCTGTATTTTGTATAAATAGCTTTTGAATGACAAGAGTTGAGTCCTAATCTTCAGAGAATCTTCTCATTTTTGTTCTGTAAGTATGTTTAATACAGCATTGCATACTGGCAGTAATGTCTTTAGAGCTGTATGGATCACACAGCTGGGATTGCATGTTTTTTTCCCCTCTAATCATGTTGTGGGGGAATCTATCCTTTGTTTCTGTTTGGTAGGTGAAGTTATTGCTCTTTCCACCCACTCTCTATGATGGCCTGTTGCCTGGGTCAGTTTTACCTGTCTTTTCTTCTCACAGCTTTATGAACTGAAGACTTTGCTGTGCTGCTGTGGCACCTAGCATGGCTTCCCATCGTGTTGAGGTGGGAAGAGACAATAAATCACTTGGATTGCTTGACTGAAGAGTAATGTCATTGCAAAAGTATCTCTTTCTATTTGCTCTAGAAGATAAATTAGCCTTTTGGCTTCTTTCAGTACATCTACTTACCATAGGACAAGGTAGAGAAATGAGTATGAAGTGTTTGCTGGGTGAGCTCCTTTCCTAGAGCACAAAATCTGTAGTATATTTGTTGGCTTGACCTGTGGAATGTCCCACTATGATATTTTTTGTTTTGTTTGAGGAATAAGTAAGAGAATGGAGTAAATTTGCTTCATTGCTTTGTTCTTATTTAAGTTCTTCCTTTGTAAATGTTTACTGCTTATATCATAAAGTGCGATTTTTAAAAATTTTTTTTAAACCCTCTTTTTCCCCATCTTATTGTTTGTTGGGTTACCTTGTCTTCCTCACCACACTGTACGTCTGGACTTGGGATCAGGAAGAAACGCTATGGTCAACCCATGGTGAGCACTAAAGTGCGGTGTTTGCTATAATTGTTCACAGTATGTTTAGTCCATAGAGGAAAAGAATTCAGTGACTTTAGATAAATTAAAGGTTTATGTTAACTTTTCAGAGTTAAGTTAAATTTCTAATGTAATGCAAAAAGTAAGAAAAAAACTCCATAGTGAGGACTTCCAAGCAGTCTTGACTTTGTCCAGTTGAGAATGTGTAGTGAACAAAATATATAGTCAGGCATGACAGTGTTTGTAATTTAAAATTGAGTTTTTGAGAAGACATTGGCTTTTAGCAGTCAATTTCTCATTATGCCTCTTTAGCATAGTTAAAATTATTCGGAAGTGTAAATGCTTTCAGTGTGTATTTCCAGATGAAGGGTGAAAGGTTTCTATGGAGCTGCAATACATTTTTTGTTATATCTTTTCATCTATCTCAAAAACACGAACAAGCTCTCAGGTATATGAACAGTTCTTTTTGCTTGCTTGAAAGCTTATCTATGTTTTCCAGTTTTACCACTTGTGTCTTTTCAGAAGTCTTTATTTTTTTTTGGAGAGAATAGTTACAGTTCCTTCTAATGTAATTTTTTAGAATTTGCTTGCAGTTGTATATTCCAGACCTCTGGGTTTTATTTTTGAGACTTTATCTCAATACTGAACCGAACATGGACACTGAAACAAATGCTGCTAGCCATATTGTTTGGATCAAATTTTTCTGGGTTTTGGTAGAGATTTTGATACTTATGTAAGACTGTTAGACACTCACGTAATTAAGTTACTTACAGTTAATTTTGACTGTTGGTGTGATTCCACAACTGTTTAGTTGGATGTGTTGTAGGGAAGTGAGGGAGGGAGAGAGAAAGGGCAGGGAACTGGAAGTATGCTAATCCAGATGTAGATTGTCTTACATTGTTGTTAGCTATGTCATCAAATCTGTTGATATTGTGATTGTATGAGGCACATGTGCTGTTTCTTCTTGTTCTGTCCTCGTTCCTGTCCTTAAAATGTTCACACTTTTACATTGCTGTCTGATCACTATTTTTTTTATTTTCACCCGAAGAATTAAAAAGGCTGTAGTTTGCTATAGTGTTCCCAATATAGAGATAGAGAGGTGATTGACATGATTTTCCTACACCTTTGACCACTGTAAAGGGACTCTCTGAATTCTGTAGTGTTTAGCCATGAGACAGTACTGACAGTGTCTGATACCTTGGAGATGCATTTTGTTTGTGTCCTCAGAAGGTGTCCTGATAAAGAGGTCAGTTGTGGCTTAGAACACTTGTAAACTATTGACGTACTGGAAGTTGGTGAAGTTCACCTGCCGTGTTAAATGCTTTTCTCAAGTGGAGCCGCTGCTGGAGGCAGAACAGGGGCTGGACGCTCTTCTCTTGTGCCACTCTTCTCCATGCCAGTAGTCGCTCCTGTGAGTAGTTCTCTGGGAGGGTGCTGCAAAGATGGCATTGCCATTTTCCTGTTGCAGGGTGTTCTGTGGAGTTAATTTTGCTGTCTTCAAACTTGGTCATTGCTAAATATGTAAAACTAGATTTTACATCTCTTAGAGAAAAGGTAATAAAGCTGTGTGAAAAATTGCATTACAATTACCTTTCCTGGAAAAGAGAATGAATTTATCAGGCTTATGCTTACCAGTTTTTTTTTTAATGTGTGTAGTGCACTGAATCATGTAAATGAGCAGAACGTGTATAGAAGACTTCTGATGACTCTACTATTACAGTCTACAGTTCGGTTGTTTTATGTTGCTAGGAACCTAAGTTAATTTTAGAATTGCTTAGTTAAAAGGAGTAAGTTCTTGAAGATAACTCTGTAAAACTGTGTGTCTAAGGAAAACGTTAAGTGACATTTAAAAAAATTGAATTATCAGTTAGATTTAGTAATTAAGCCACTTGATCAGGTTGTGGTTTTTTTTTTTTTTTTTTTTGGAACAGGGTCTTGTTTAGCAACACTGAGTCTGATCTTATGTTTGACTCTTGAGAAAGAAGAATGAGGGACTGTGCTGCTTAAAGGCTTGAATGTGGTAGTAGAGTTTTTTATTTTGCTTTATTAAAATAATAATATACTTTCAGTATAGCTCATTGTTTTTACCTAGTGGCAGTTCTTGTTACATTAGGCATAAGCAGCTTTTAAGTTTCCCAGCCTTGTAAAGGGGACAGTCTGCTGCATTCCTTGCCCCTTGTGCAACACCAACGCTGGCAAACTAATTGTTCAATCCCGACCTGTAACAAAGCAGCTTCAGGTAACGTGCATGTAACAACAAATACTTTGTTTCATTTTTATGAATGGGTGGTCATCCTTTTCACATAGGGGAATGTTACTTGCTTTCAAGTTATCCCTAGTCCTACAGAAGCTTTGTCAAGTTCAAGTCTGAGTTTCAGCTGGGATAGAGTTAATTTTCTTCATAGAAGCTAGCATAGTGCTGTGTTTTGGATTTAGTGCTAGAAGAATGTTGATAACACACTGATGTTTTTAGTTATTGCCAAGTAGTGCTCAGACTACTCAAGGACTTTTTGAGCTTCTCCTGCTCGGCCAGGTGTATAACAAGCTGGGAGTACAGCACAGCTAGGACAGCTAGCCCAAATTGACCAAAGAGCTATTCCATACCATGGAATGTCATGCTCGGGGGGGGGGTTTAGTCAGTCGGTCGGTTGCGGGCAGAGGGATTGCGGCTCGGGGACTGATTGCGGCTCGGGACGGGCTGGGCATCGGTCGGCGGGTGATGAGCAATGGTGTTGTGCATCGTTTGTTTTGTATATTCTGTTACCATTCTCATTATTACTGTCATTATTATTTTCTCTTATTAAACTGTCTTTATCTCAGCCCTTGGCTCTAACCTTTTTCTCCTTCCCAATTCTCTCCCCCATCCCACTGAGAGGGGGGGAGTGAGCGAGCAGCTGCGTGGTGCTTAGTTGCCAGCTGGGTTAAACCACGACAGTTTCTCATGGCTGCTATCAGGCAGTGACAGCTCTGTGTAGTCCCAGGTATCGGAAGTGTGAGTATTTTCAGTGTCTTCTTCTGCTACTTGCAGAACAGTGTGTTACGAGTTGCCTTCAGTGGATGAACACACTGAATGCGTGAGTGGAGGGAGGTGGAGCATGGGCTTTATTTAAAGCTTTTTCTTTAGAAGCAAGGTGCGTAGCACACTCGTGCGCTTGCAGAGTTTGGCTCTAGAATTTTTGTTGCACAGTGCTGTACATTTTGCAATCACTAGAATGTGTTACTTTCCCCTTGGGGCTGAACTCCATACGGAGTTTGAGGTATGTTTCCGACTGATCTATAAAAGTGTTTGCTAGAGATGCAGGCATGCATAATGATGGCGTGATGAGAATCTCTGGCTCTAGGAAGAGGGCAGTGGAGATGAATTCAGTTTGAAAAGCACATGCACACTTAAATTTTGGAATACTCCCAAGTTTCTTGTTCAATTTTGGCTATGTTTGCATATTCTTCTACACTTTTCTGAATTGAACTTCCTGGTTCATTTTGACATTTTAATAGGATACGAATTCAGGTGGTGGTGAGTGAGGTGAATGTAAATCACAGCCTGATGATTTTAAAGTTATAACAAGCTTTCATCAACCACACAGAAGAATTAAAACATTACTGAAATTTTTCTTGTTGGTTTGCACTTTTAGAACTTTGTTGAAATAAAGAAAAAAATACAGGCTTTAAACTTGTATGAGAATAAAGGCTTCTGACTTTTAAGCAGGAGCAACAGTTGGCAGCTCTGTAATAGATTAAATAATGGTAAATACTTACTAGACATAACATTATGAAGTGAGGGAAATGGAAGAAAAAATGCAAACAACAAAACACTTTGACAGTGTGGGTCATGAAAGGCAAATGATACCATTTGAAAACATCTGTAGAAGGTGCTGGTAGAAATTTTCTGTATGATGCAAAAAGCTATTGTTTCTAGGCAGCTACTGTCAGCTTCAGAGAAAGTAGAGAAAATAATGAAAAGGAGGTCTCTGCCGTTTGTTCAAGCAACAAACAAAATGAGAAAGGGGGAAGGGAGAGAGAAGGCTGGCCAAGTCATCTCAATCTTTTGGCAGAGGATATTCACCACACTATTTGAATCCACCACAATCTTAAACCCTGTTGCTAAAAAAATTTCAGCAACCACTAAACCCCAATGCTGTTTGAAAGAGATACTTCACTGAATCTACTTTTGCTCCACTGTATTGCAATTAAGCTGAACCCAGAGGACTTTGATCTGTAAAAGTATATAGCAAAGCATTCTGGAGACGAACTTTCAGAAGCTATTTTAAAAGATTTTAAAGAAGCTGCCTGCAACATTGCTCAAAAGGACTCCAAGGAACTACTGGCTAAATGTGCAAAAAGATGTCAAATTAATGTTCAGTTTTACAAAACTAAAAAAATATATATAAGAAGAAATTGAACTATTCCTGCAACTTGTAAACAAGTTGTCAACTCAGGAAAGATGTGAATGTCATTATCAGGAACTGAATGAAAACTTTCACTTATGCAGCGGCAGCAAAAGAAAAACGTGATAGAGGACAGGAAATACTACCATGGCATGCATTAACATCTTGTTCTCATTTGAGAACATCTCTGCAGCTCTGATTGCGTAGTCTTTCTTAAATCTGAGAACTGGAGGGGGTTCATATGGGCCATGACAGGGACCAGCAGGCATTGGAAAACCTCACAGGAATATTGGAAAGGGGTGGATTATTGTTTTGGTTTGGACTTGTTTTGTTCTTTGGAAGGGAGATTGGTATGTGAATATATGACAAAATTAAGATTAATTTATGAAAAGCAAATGAAAACTTCTTTTCCCCCTCTCTTTATAAGACTTTTATTGAAATTGGAGAATGTGAAATTTTTTTACAAGCTTAATGAAGTGTTTCTGCCTTTTTGGAGGTTCTTCTGTCTCCTTAAAGTATGCTCACCACTACCAGAAGAATTACCCCAGTGGATCAGACCGATGGCTCATCTAGGCTGATAGTGGTAGGAGAGGCTATTGAGGAAAAGCAGGTCAGCCTTGCCACTGTCCACAGTCTCTCTCTTCCCCCAGTATCCAGAAGTGAGTCTGTGGTATTAGAAGTATGACTCTGCCTAGTCCTATTAAATATCCATTTATAGACGTATTGTCTGTGAATTTATTGAATACCCTCCTGACCCAACTTACACTGTCTGCCTCTACAACCTCTTGTAGAAGCAAGATTGGGAAGTTTCCTGCTTGCTGCATAGGAAAGTACATTCCTACTTATATCTGCCTGAAACCAATGTGCCTTAAGAGACTGCTGCCAGCTCTAGTGTTGCAGGATTTGGTGAATAACAGTTTCCACTCATTTTGTCCTTTGTGGTTGTAAAGCTCAATCAAATCCACCCCGCTGTCTTTTCCTCAAAGTGAGCAATCTCACCCACCTTAATATCTTCATTCTCTTAGTCTTTTTAGTTGTCCTTCTCTTTACGTCCTGTAACTGCTACATCTTTTTCAAGATGTGAAGACTAGTGCCACAGCACTTGAGATGTGGGTGTACCAAAGTTTTATTTATAGTTTGACACTTGCTTTTACAGCCTAGCTTCCCGAGGGTGGCCAATGTTTTACTGGCTGTCTTTGTTGTTGCAGCTGCACATTGAGTCGATTATTTTTAGAGAACTGTAAGTGTTAACTTAAGGATCTCTTACTTGAGTTGTAACTTCTAGTTCCAGTTTCAGCACTGTGTACCCATAAATTAGATTATTTTTCTCTGGGTGCCTTATGTTTCTTTTGTCTATGTTGTCATCTGCCACCTTCTGAAGTCATGGCATCTGACTGCCCAAAAACTGTCTTGCCAAACGATCAGACCCCAAATTTAGTGTAATTCAGAGTGTAACTGAACGCAAGGCTGTAAGATGATGTGTAAGTTTCTAGCTAATGTTTTGAAATGCCTGTGTGATAAAGCAGTGCTTCACTTTTCCAGACCCCTCCTTCATTAGCACATGTTTGCGTGTAATCTTCTTGTACAGAGGATTAAAGTATTTTACAGTTTGGACTGTTCTGATTGTGAATTTATCTTGCACCTCGTTTTAGTCTATGTCGTGGTTTAACCCTGTCTGGCAACTAAGCACCACGCAGCCACTTGCTCACTCCCCCCACCATGGGACAGGGGAGAGAATCAGGAGTAAAAGTAAGAAAACTCATGGGTTTAATAGGGAAAGCAAAAGCCGCGCATGCAAGCAAAGCAAAGCAAGGAATTCATTCACCACTTCCCATGGGCAGGCAGGTGCTCAGCCATCCCCAGGGAAGCAGGGCTCCATCACGCGTAACGGTGACTTGGGAAGACAGATGCCATCACTCCGAATGTCCCCCTGTTCCTTCTTCTTCCCCCTGCTTATGTACTGAGCATGACGCCATATGGTCTGGAATAGCCCTTTGGTCAGTTGGGGTCACCTGTCCTGGTTGTGTCCCCTCCCAGCTTCTTGTGCACCTGGCAGAGCTGAGAACTCCTTGGCCAGTCTTAGCACCACCCAGCAACAACTAAAAACGTCAGTGTGTCATCAACATTCTTCTCATCCTGAATCCCAAACACAGCACTATGCCAGCTACTAGGAAGAAAATCAACTGTGTCCCAACCAAAATGAGGATAGTCTAGCATCCTGCTACCATGACCATTCTCATTGCCCAGGTGCTGCTTCACTTCCAGGCTTCCATCTGGAGTGAACCAGATGACCCGCCTCCTACAGTCAATCTTGAGAAGAGATGTGAACTGCATAATTCTGGCTATCACTGCTCGGACAGTCCTTCTGCATTTTAATAAGCATCATGCTTTCATATTCTCATGCGCATCCCTGGGCGTGCAGCACACACTCCCGTTAGTGCTCTAAAAGCACCATAGTGGAAGGTTGCAATGCATTTTCTCTTTTGTGTAGGTCAAGGTGAATAACCATAGAAAAATTAAGAGGTCTTAGGGCTCCAGGCATGCCACTTGGGACCACAGGCATGCACCTGTACAAGCGTTTCAGTTCAGATCAAGAATGGACTTGGACGTGTATCTTCTGATCGTCCCTTATGTCCTCGTGCTATGCTTTAGTTTGCTTTGAAAGTGGCCTTGGAGCATACTAAATTCCTTTTGGATGAAATTTAGCTGGAGGGTACACTCCAACAAGGGGTGTTCAGTCTGTGGCACTAGACCCGCCCCCCCTTCAGTCCCCTTCAAAACACGTCTGATCCCCAGCACCACCTGCTTTGCTCTGCAGATCTGCTCCTGTTTCAGTACGCTACTTGCTACCATAGACACAGCCTAGGGACCTGGGTTGAGCACTAACTGCCGTAGTTGTGAGCAACGTGCCATGAAAGGTGCTGTGCCAGTTGTCTTAGGGTTTCTGTCTATGGTGTGGTCTGAAAAAAAGACATGGAGGTGATCTCCAGAACTTGAGGTTTTTCTGTGACAATGTAGTAGAGCCTGCTGCTTGAGAAGGTTGGTCATGGGTTATGCCATGTTTCAGTAAGAGCATGATAAATCCAACCTGGCAGCAAGTGATAGATCCTCGCAGGAGTTGCCTCCACTCCCCATCAAAAAAAGAAAGACGATTGCAGTACCCCTGTGACAAAACCAGCATAACTGAATAGAAGGATTTTAGGTCATGGAGCAATTGGCCATCAAATTAACATCAATTTCAGAAGTTACTGCAGCTCATCCTGCTTGATTTTGCACTAGAACAAGGGAAAAAATTACAAATCTAACTGAAGCATTCTAGGAACATAAAGTGCCTCGACTAAAAGTGGTAGCAAACAGTGGAGGGCAGATGCTGGAAGCGCTTCTAGTCTCTGTGCCCCAAAATAGCGTCACAGAGGTGGAGCAGGTAAATCTGATGCTGAATCCTGGAGCTGAGTGTGGGGTGACCTGACCAGAGCTTGGCCCTGCTGGGGCATCGGTGTGGGAGAGGCTTTGTGCGGCATTACCGGTATTGACCCATTATGAAGGTCCGCCATAAGTTTCTCTGAATTTCAGTAAAATATTTTCTAGAGTCTGAAAAATTACTCAGATGAAGTTTAATACAAGAACAGTAATGCATTTCATACAGTCGATGATAGCTCAGTTTTGGGACTGGCTGACTGTTTTTTCCTGTCCATTACAGTTACTCATTCCTGGTAATAACCCAGAAGGTTAACATTATTTTTGGGAAACATCATTGCTGTGCTAGAGTGGGATTATCATCTCTGTGGAGATGTGTATCATGCAGGAAGATTAGGAATTATGGAATGAAACAACTGGGATAAAACGTGGCACAAAGTAAATGTGCTTTTGCTATCTATTGGGAGATTATAAACTCTAAGTGACCAAAAAAACCCCTTAATATTCTAGTTAATCACAATGTAAGTGTGGTCTACCAGGGTGAAGGGACAAGCAGACAAGTGAGTGTGATTTCAGAATTACTGTTGTTCGGCAGTGAGTGCTCCTGTGGAAAGCAGTCTGGAGCTCCTGTGGGATATTGTACCTTGTCCTGGTTGAGTCTTGGGAAAGGAGGTCCTCCTAAAAGACTGAAACAGGTAGAGATAGGCTCACTGTTCTTGTACAGGTGTGTTTGTACAAGTTGTAAAAGAAAGCACAGAGTACTAAATGACTGCAAACAAATGCAAAAAAGTTTGTGTATGTTGACAGCAAGGCACTAGTGCAGGGGGTACTAGTGCAGTGCTATTCTGGGGTGAATAGCAGAGGCAGACCACTTAATAACATAAAGGTGAAATGTGTTCAGATTATTGAAGGGTTTCTAGGAGATTTATGGTAGTATGTATTAGATTGGACAGGTGCTTCCTTCCAAATATCTTTTTCTGTGGCTAAGTTATATGTGGAGAACTTACCTGCTTTTAAAAATGATAATATGACTGGCATAGTGCTGATAAATACCTAAATATCAGTGCATCTGTTGGCCATTGTGATGTGGTACTTCTTCATGAACTGAGCTGCTTTAGAATCAAGTCTCGTCTCTTGCTCTGACACTGACACCTACAGATGCAATATGTAGCTGTAGCTTCCGAATGCTATGGTAGTGAGATACTCTTGACAACCTTTTGTGAAGACAGTGGGGTGACTGCCATTGATTTCACTGGCAATTGAAGCTTCTGGAAGCAAATAAAGGGAAGGTGTTTTAGGATGAGCTCAGTGATGTGAAAGAATGCCCTTTTAAATTTGCTTAGGTAGGCCCACAAGAAAGTGGGCCTACCTTGAAGGGGGGTAAAAAACAAATGTGTTCGTCTAACTGGGGAAACCACAGGAAACTTGTTTTGAATGTAAAGGGAAATTCCAGAGATCGGCTTGCAAAATGAAAGGTCAGCAGAAAACCCCAATGAATCACAATGTGAAAAGATTGGAGATTTCACAGTTATTAGAGAATCAAAACCAATGACAACAGTGCTGGGATGAAGCTCTAGGTAACTGATTTCAAGAAAGTGCATCAGTGTGGAGAGGTAACGAGTTCAGCTAGACCGAGCACAGTTAAATTATAGTCAAGTAGTTTCGGGTGGAGGGGCTTGTTGATGTGGAATGCAAGGAGAACCAAAAGCTGCTTGTGTCTTGATGAGAGACACTAAATGTGCTGTTTGTATTTTGAAGCTAAATATTACACACAGTTCAGTGGCATGTCTGTGTGCTGGTTTTCTTCTCCCTCCCCATTTGTTGGTGGGCTGTCAGTAAGATCTGTGAACTCTTTTTCTAAAGCACTATGTTTGATTGGTTTTTGCACAGAGATTAGATACATATCTTAGATGGGGATTTTTCTGAGTTTGGTTGCTTTCTAGATGGGGGCAAGAGTAGATTAAGTTGGATTTTAATTCAAAGCTGAAATATACAGGCAGATATGGGAAACTTGATTTGAGTAATGTTAGCTTCTGTTCTCAAAATCCCCGTATCTAATGTAGAGGTTTACAGAGATCATAAAATGTGGTTGTAACATACTTGTCATTTGAAGGACTTGGGTATTGCTGTGATAGTTTAGAGAATAAAACAAAACGAGTTGGTAACTAGGGATCATTCACAAAAATAAATATTAAAATATATCTTTAATTAAAATTACATTTATTTTTTTTTAGTACTTAAGAACTTGCTTTAAAAATATGGCAGGTACTGTGTATGTTTAGTGACCCATTTGACGGTGTGATAACACTATAACTAAGGTAACAGACAAGACAATAAGGAAGGCTGGCAAAACCAAAATAAATCTATATGATTAAGTAAAGCAAAACTAAGATGTAACTGTGGTAGATACAGAGAAAATAAAAGGCTACTTTTTTCTGGATAAATGAACCTTTGAAACAAAATTAAATCAAACATGTTTAGTGTTGTGGAGAAACAAACATCTGTCACTAGTAACTGATGGTTTTTCCTTGGGGGATGAGCAGCAGGACTGTCTGTGTAGCGCAGGGAGGACCATGACAAGCACTGATTGCTTGAATAGGGACGTCGCCACAGTTGACATTAGTGGAGACACCAAGCCTGGAATTCTCTTTTTCCTTGGGATTTTTTCCTTGAAGTTTGGTATAGACATTGTTTGGTGGATAGAGGATTATTTTTCATCTCTCCGAGCTCTGTGAGAGTGTAAAGGCCCTTTTACCAGAGTCACCAGGATTGGAGCCTGTAGCGCAGGGGATAATTTTCTGGACCATGGTAATGCTGGTAAATGCTGCTTTTGGATTTGCAGCCTTGTGTTTCTTCTAAACACAACTGTTTTGTATATGTAACTCGGGGTTTGTATTATTTTCAAAAGAGAGTGAAGCAAATTCTACTTTTCGCAATTTTAATTTTTGAGTATGAAGTGGCAGAGGGTGGAGGTCAATCATGTCCAGGTATTTCTAGATGAGATAACATTCATGTCTCTCATGAACATGATTAGGAAAATCATGGCTATTTCACAAACGCCTATTACAATCCTTTAAGGGATGGGTAACTTCTGGTACAGTGGTCATCCTCAGCAAGGCTGTGTAGCAGATGTTAAGTTGTAGTATATTTTTTCATTAATCTATGAAACATCTACTGTTGATGCAGGTAGCAAAGCTAAGTGCTTGGCTGACGGACCACTGTCTGAGCTAATGTAACACGTTTGTGCTCCTAAAGAAGTGGCAAGTTCAGAGCATGTAACATAAGCTGTGAGCTTCCTTTGCTGAATGTTGGGTCTGTTAACATTGCCGTCGCCTGGTCCTGCTAAAAATAATTGCCTGGGTTTAAGCTGACGAGGCTTAAACAACTGTAAGATGGACATAGTATAACGCTGCCAGGCAGGGTCCTCTCTGTTTTTGTGAGAGGAATGAAATAGTCATAGTAGAAATTATGAACCTTTCTTCTCCATAGCCTGATCCAGAGCCGGTGTGTAAATTTTTAATTATTATGGCTTAAAGATATTTCTAAGGCTCCACAAAACTTTTGCATGAGAAGTGAGAGTACAGTGTCTTTTGGGGAGGGTGCACTGTAATTTTGTGGAAGGGTGGGGAAGGCTGTGGTCTTTTTCCAGCCTTATTTCTTGAGTCACTTGGGAGAGCACAAAGAAGTTTGAGTCACATATCAGCCAATGCTTTAGCCCAGACTGTTATTTAGAAAACACCAACCCATATTTAACACTGATAACTTAGTTTCTAAAAAGTATTAGGAAGATGAAAAGGCTGTGGTTTTAGTACTGTTATTGATCACTGCTTCAGAATTGTGGTGGTTTGGAGAGGTTTTGCAGGGCGAAAATGTTCAGTTTGCTTAGAGGTAAGGATCTAAGTACAGCCTGGTATTTGCGATCAGTTGGCACTGCTACCTAGGTCGAGGGTTAGTTAAAATGTTTGATTTAGCACTGGTTATTTGCTTTTGCTGCTGCTTCCTAAACCCTTTTCTGCACCAATAGTTACCCTAAGGAGTCTACAATTGAGGGGTTTTATCTGATATTTCTGCTGATGTTTATGCTTGCTTTCTTCTGTTCGTCAAATGTTCGTCAGATAGCTAGGAAGAGAGGGAATGGAGAGTTGATGTTTTCACTTGTATTGATTAGGGTGAGAATAATCTAACGTGTGTTTAAGGTAATTGTAAAGTGTTGGCTTCACATATGTTCATGTTGTCTTACTGCTGTATTTGCAGCACTATTTTCTGCATGCTCCAGTCAGTAGGAGACAAGCCAGATGCCACATGCCATATGAGAGAATGTGTTTATACAAATAATAGCCTTTTCAAGTAACTTCTGCATTAGTGTTGAGCCCTATAGCAATGGAACAACTTTCCAGAAAAAAGTTTTGCCTGTGACGTGAATTCTAATCCTGTGAGGAGAGGCACTAAAAATGAAATAAATGCTGATTGAAGAGTTGGTGTATCAGCACTATGGCTCTATTCTTCTCTTTTGTTTTTGAGATGTGTGTGAAGATAGTCTCTCAAATCACTTGTTCCTTCTTCAGTTTGTCACAATGCATATTTGGGTTTACATGGACATGTTTACATTTCAGATTTTGATACCAACTCTAGCACATGCACCAGAAATCAGGGACACTGCCTTCAACCACTCTCTGCGGATTGATTTGGCTCTTATGCTTTAGCATTTGCAGCTTGGTCTTGCTTTATATGCTAGACGAGGTTTATGCCAGCCTAATTGGTTGCTGGCATTCCTGAATTTCACAGCTGCTGTATTCAGCTGTGTACTAGAAAAATATAATGGAATACTGTTTGCAGAGAGCAAGAGGCAATTGTAAAGATGTAAATGTGCTTTCTGGCAGTTCAGTAACATGTAAACTTTTAGTAACACAAAGAATTTTTAGGAACAAATTGTATGGGTACATTGCCAGTTTAAACATTATAGTATACATTTTTCTATTTAAGTTGAGAATATTTGGAAGATGGACATAACTTTTATTTTTGTTAATTTTTTTTTATTCCATCCTGACTTCCTTGGCCAGGGAGCGGATGAAGTCTGGCACAGAGATGGAAGACTTATTGTGATTCTTTTGTTACAGCATGCTGGCTTACTGTGTTTGTGAGAGTGTTCAGTATTTTCTGTTCATTCATCAGTCTGCTTTGATCTCTTTCCACTTGTTATGGCAAAGATTAAACCTTTTTAAATCATTACTCATTCTCTGTCAAAAGTAGTAGAGCACAGGAGCAGGTAGTAGGACTTGTATGATGGCTCTGTGACTAATGCAGTGTCACAGGTTTCAGCTGTGAATAGTGCTTTTCTTCAAAATGTATATAATATGTTTTGCTAAACTTACATTTTTCATATATAATTTTTGTCTTGATTATGGATTGACAGCTGGTCCAAGCCAAACAGTAGCAAAAGGTTATACCAATGTAAGCTTGAGGAATCTTCCAGTCCCACGGTTTTTGTGTCATTGCATCTCAGGGTGCCCTTTGTAGAAGTGGCAGGAGTGGCACTGCTGCAGGAAGACAGCGGCTTCTGTTGTTACTTAACTGATGGACCAGATCAGTAATTGAAACAGTTCTACAATGGGGTGTTCTTGCACAAAATTAAGTCCCTGGAGGTTATGAAATGCAGAAAGATTAGTGGAGAGGTGTATGGAGGACCTTGCACAAAGGACACTTGCAAAAAAATGCTTGTCCAAGGAAATAAGGTGCAAGAGCATTGTGCTTGGTGAGTCTGCTTCAGCCCAGCCACCAGTAGAATTCAGGCAGGGTCCCAAGGGCAGGATGCGTGCCTGCATGGTGTCCTTTGGGTGAGGGGAAATAGAGGAGCGCCTGTGTGCCGAGGGGAGGGAGCAGCGGTGGACCCTGCCCGCACATCTCCTGACAGCCCCTCAGTGGAGAATGCAGGCCAGATCATCTCTGCAGAGCATGCAGCTGGAACGCCTGGGAGAATGGTGCTCAGGAAGCACAAATGGAATGGTTTGTTCAGACAAAATGCAGGTCAGGGAAATAAAAACTAGGGAATGCTAGAGGAAAGGGGCCAAGTGAAGCAAAGGCTTTTTTTTTTTTTAAGTAAAAAATCTACTTAACATTCTTTAGTGGTGGAGTGAATCTTACGCTTTGGGCAAGGACAAGCACGGAGGTTGCAAATACATGTGTAACCACAGAATCCTAGGTTGGAAAGGACCTCAGGGATCATCTAGTCCAACCTTGCTAGGCAAGAGCACACTCTAGACAAGATGGCCCAGCACCCTGCCCAGCTGAGTCTTAAAAGTGTCCAATGTGGCAGAGTCAACCCCTCCCCTGAGGACATTATTCCAATGTTTGACTGCTCTCATTGTGAAAAATTTCCCTCTCATGTCCAATCAGAATCTCCCCAAGAGCAACTTGTGTCCGTTCCCCCTTGTCCTCTCCACGTGACTCCTTGTAAAAAGGGCGTCTCCATCTTCTTTGTAGCCACCCCTTAGGTATTGGTACACGGTGATGAGTCTCCTCTAAGCCTCCTTTTCTCAAGGCTGAACAAACCTAGTTCTCTCAGTCTGTCCTCATATGGCAGGTTTCCCAGTCCTTTGATCATCGTGGTGGCCCTTCTCTGGACCTCCTCCAGCCTGTCCACAGCTTTTTTGTACAGAGGGGACCGGAACTGAACACAGTATCCCAGGTGTGGCCTGACAAGCGTTGAGTAGCGTGGGATAGTGACTTCTTTATATCTGCTGGTGATGCCCTTGTTGATGCAACCCAGCATCCTGTTGGCCTTCTTGACCGCAGCAGCACACTGCTCACTCATACTGAGTTTCCTGTCCACCAGGACCCCAGGTCCCTTTCCACAGAGCTGGTCTCCAGCCAGGTGGATCCCAGTCTGTGCTGCACTCCTGGATTGTATTTTCCCAGGAGCAAAACCTTACACTTGTCTGTGTCGAACTTCCGTAAGGTTCTTGTTAGCCCACTCTTCCAGCCTACCCAGATCTTCCTGCAGAGTGGCTCTCCCTTCCAGAGTGTCTACTTCCCCGCTCAATTTGGTGTCGTCTGCAAACTTCATCAAGCTACACTTGATCCCATTATCCAGATCACTTAGGAAGGTATTGAATAATGCTGGGCCCAATATCGATGCCTGGGGTCCCCACAGTTTGAAAAAGAGCTATTGACCACCACCCTCTGTGTGCCGCATGTAAGGTATGTGGCCGGCGAGGTGAGCACTGCAGATGTGAAAGCATCTGTGCTGCCTAGGGGTGCCGGCTGCTCCCAGTGCTACGCTTTGCCTGAGTTTCAGTTGGTCTTTTCCTCTGCACATTGCGTTAGAGCACAGATTTGCTGTTACCTTCCATGGCACTTCCCCTTAGTCTCTATTCTTGCTTAATTTTAATTAGGTGTGAACGCTGGGGCAGCCTTTGCAATGAAGAAATACTAACAGTATACATTTGTCACTTGTGCTGTTAGCTGAGATAATTGGGGGTATAAGTGAAGGTTTTTCTTCCTTTCTGTCCCTCACCAGGCCCTAAGAGGCTTAGACTGTGTAGAAACATTAACTTCGGAAAACTGTCAAATTATGACTGAAATGGCTGAAACAGAAGTTTGAAACAATGAGCAGAGGAGAAAAATGGAATGGATTTGGGGTGTGTGTGGGAGGTTTAGGAAAGGAGAAGAGAAAAGTGCAAGGTGGAGGAGACCTGGGCCGGAGCAGGCGTGTAGGCACCGCGCTGTGTTTTGCCCCCGAGTGGTGGCATGTGCACAGACTGCTGTGGGACAGTCACTCGTGCTCTGGAGCTGCATGGGGCCCTCGGGCACCGGGGGGGTGGCTTGGGGCAGGCCAAGTGAGGGATTACATGTTCGTGCTATGGCTTGTTAAAAGAGGGTGTCAGAGGAGCAGTTGCGTCGGACCCGTGTTCTTTAGAAACCCCAGTAGTTGGTACTCTTAGGGCAAAGCACAGCCATGGAATCAGTGTGGCACATGGGTCTTGATCCTTTCTTGTCCATGCGTGGCTGCTGTGTTCTTCCAATTGCTCCTCACTAACGTGTGTAGGAAATAGGACATAAAAAAATGGCGGTACACCACCTATTTAAGAAGAAATACCCTTATTCTTACTGAAAGTTTACTGGTTTTATTGTACTTCATGGGGACCTGCTGGCTTTCGGTCTTTCATGGAGAAGTCAAAGCAACGGCACCTTAATGCCAGCTCAGCAGTCTGTGTTAGCAGTTGTTTTTAAAATGATGATTTGTATTATTGTTGCAGGCAATTTAATTTTAGTTGAACTACCATCTGATTGGATGCCCATAAGAAATGGACATCAGAATACAATTTCAGGGGGCTTCACTCCTGTGTTGGGACATGTAATGTTGTGTCAGCTTAGAAGGGGGACAAACAAACCTTTGTGGAGAGCACCTCAGGAGACTTCACTGCCCATGGGAGACTTGTGATACTGGAGTTTTATTCTCTCAGAAAGGAGAGTCTAAGTGGTGTGGCTTTCACGTGGTGTTTTGTTTACTTACCACTCAAGTTTTCTGTTCATTGAGTTTTTCACTTGCACACTGACTGTCTGGTTAGAGCCTCTGCTGGTGGATCAGGTCTGAGCCACTTCACAGTGTGTGGCCAGGAGTCATCTTCTATTTATCACCTTATTTTTTGTTAACTCTGTTCTTCCTGCCTCTCACTGCATGTCTTACCGCAGGGATGAAAATAACTTCTGGAAAATTTTTACACCAGTAAATAAATGTTCATTTGCATTTGCTTTCTAGGCCGAATTCACCAAGCTATGGTAACATCCCTAAATGAAGATAATGAAAGCGTAACTGTTGAATGGATTGAAAATGGAGATACTAAAGGCAAAGAGGTAAACACAATTATTTTAGAACTTTTTTCTTTAAAAAATATGTAATATACATGAATATTATTTTGCAATTTGCACTGGAAACAATAAGAAAATATAGCTCTTAATTTATATTGATTCTTTGGTTACAGACTGTTTTGCATGAGAACTGTTGGACAAATGCTGGTTTCTGTTGTATTAAATTTGACTTCCTGAGCTCTGTGTCATAGCTTTTAAATAGTTCTTTTCATGTATTGATTTTGAACCAGATTACAAAGGCTGACCTTGTTTTCTTCCTTTTACAATTAGAAAAATCAAATTTTTGAGAGGGAGAATGACTTGCAGTTCAGACAGGAAACTAGTGGGAGAGCTAGATTAGAAATCTTTTTGTGTTTGTATTATGGAGGAATTGAACTGCTAGTTTGTTTGCTTATTTATTTATTTTTGGCAATAATTTTCTAGCCATGCTTTCCTTGAGAAACTGTGTCTTTGTGTGTAATGCTTCGCTATCCCCTGTGCCTTTAAATTTTGGACCACATTAGCCAGTTTCAGCTGAGATTTGGAGAAACAACTCAGAAATAATTACACCTCACTGGTTTTGTGAAAACACGGAAAAAGAAAAAAAAATTGTGAGAATGTCCTGGTGATCTCATCAGCTGAGCTCATCCCTCTGAACACACAGAATCCATACAGTAGTGAGGTCTTTCAAAGGTCCAGCCAGGGGAAATGGCAGTCTGTGGAGACTAATGCTATTTAAGACTTTTAGGAAGCCAAGTTTCAATAGATCTGAAGCCAGCTATTTTTAGGATCCTGCCCCCTCCCACCCCTCTTACATTTTACGGCTTTTTGAATGAGGAACACTTATAAGAAGAAAATAGCATGATAAATTTAACATGGTTTCAACTGCGCTTTTATCTTTTGGGTGGCTGTAATTCATCTGTTTCTTTTGCACTGTCTGGGAAATTTCAAATAACTGAGATCTCTTTGTATTACAGAATGTCTTTCATATTCTGCAGTAATTGTCAAATTACCACAGTAATACTGGGTACTTCCATTTTAATTTAATCACTTTACAAAACTATGAATATCTATTGGTCATTTTTAGTTCATCCCTTTTCTGAAGGGTGTGTTTTCAACTCTCATGAAGATCAAAGCTTACACTGTTTTTAGTGAACATAAAATAAGATAATTCAAGTTATAGAATTGACAAATTGTGGGGTAAACCCACTAAATATATTTATTGTGCATTCTCAAACATAACTGGAGAAATGGAGAGGGTGAATATTGTTCTAAGACTCATAAATGCATTTTATATTTTTTTTACACAGATTGACTTGGAGAGCATATTTGCACTTAATCCAGATCTTGCTCCTGATGAAGATATTGAACCTAGTCCAGAGACACCACCACCACCTACTCCATCAGCCAAAGTAAACAAAATTGTGAAGGTTAGTAACACCTATGAAACATGTTCATGTTAAACGTGCAGTACTCCTATATGTGTTGTTATATAATCTTGACTCTTTAAAACTTCTGTGTCTGTGGAGCTACTTGATAACTCTGTTCGTTTCTTTTTTCTGTGGTTAATAGGGCTTTCTAAAAATTTTCTAAGAACATGTTTGGCAGACAGGGAGTTGGGGGCTAACGTTCATATAACTAAATATATCTCAAGAAAAAGTACAGAAGAGGTTTTGGAGGTTGTTTTGAAACAGTATGTATAGTTCAAGCAGTCTTCACCCTGGGCTCTTCAGGGAGGTATTTGGCAGCAATTGCCTCTGTTATATTGCTGACCTTGTGTTACTTTCATTCACTGGAAAGAAACAAAGGTGGGGCTGCAGTTTTCAATAATCAGGTAGTTGAATAACAGAGATTTCTTTCTTTGTAGAGTCGACGAACTGTGGCAGCTGTTAAGAATGACGTCCCTGCCAGAGATAACAGAGGTAAATGTTATCTCTTTCCATTTCAGGGAAGTAAAAAATATGGGAACATTTTAACCTCCTGCTCATCTAACATTCCTTAATAGTTCTGCATTTCTAATTCGGTAGGTATGCATGTGGCATGTAAAAAACATGGCACGTCATTCCTAGAATTATTCCTATGTGTATTTAGGAATTCATACTGTATGAATAGTATTTATATGCAAGTTTAGCCAATATAGCATTAGGAAAGTTAAGCTGAATGAACTGAAGGTGCAAAAATTTGAAGGTAATTAATTATGCTACATTAAATCATGTGTGGACTTTTCCAAGCTAAAGCATCCTCAATTTACTTCAGCTTAATTGGGCGTTTCAATACACGCTAAGTAGTGCACTTAAAATTCTTATGCTTTCCATTTTTTAGCTTATTTTTTTAACAGTCTGTGCGTAAACATTTATTAAAAGAGTACTTAAGACCTATGGATTATTTCTCACTCTACTGTTAATAGTGAAAAATCTACAAAAAATGGTGAAATACCACAGTAGGGTAGGTGAAAAGTATGTATTGGATGAATACGGAATCTGTAACATGACAAAGAATAGCTCCTGCTTACTGCTTTAATTTTCTCTCCTGCGTTAAACTTAACTAACTTGTACTGATGGTGATGATTCTTCTTCCAAACATTAACCTACTGTCATTAATTCAGAGTAGATTCCAGTTCATCTATTTAAACTTGAAAAACAAATGTGTTTTCATTTTTTTGCAAGTGTTCAGACTCTTGAAGATGATTGGGACCATGTTCTCCCTTCTGCCATTTGCCTCTGGGGGTGTTAAATCAGAAATCTCATAAGGAGAGCATAATTTTTTTCAAACTAATATGGTTTAAATTTGAGACATCTTATTGATGGGCTGTCCTCACATCCATACATGTTATTGTTTGTAGTAAATGGTCTGTTTAGTATGGAATAACTCTGTAACTTGCATTTTAATAGGTCCTATACATCTTACTATTCACAGTTGGCTTAGGTGTTTGTTGTTGGCCTTGTAATTAAGCTTTTCTCAGCACACAGTCTTGTTGAGTGTAGTCGATTTGTGCTATAAACTAGATCTCCTATCATATTTGGAATGATCTGGGCATTTGTCTTGTCTGTCCTGTTTGATACCTGTTTCCATAGTTGTCTCCATGTTGCCCAGTGAGCTGGCCTTCATTTGGAATGTCACCTGTAGGCTACCAATCAAAGCTGATACCTTCACTTTCACACTTCTTGTAGACTCTATTAGGAAATAGGCCAGCTGAAGCAGAGCTGCTTGAAGTAACTCTTCAAAAACAATTTCAAACATTCAGCTCTACCAAAGAGGCTTGCACGCTCACCACTCCCACTGCATTCACTGGAAACAGGCATCACTGCATCTTCAGAAATTGGCATCCTTAGCACATATAGAACATAGACATACTGATTTTATCACTTTCAGGATAGTCTCAAAAAAGTTTGTTTCTTCCACTCACAGATTGAGCTGTGCTTTTCTGCCTTTCATTTGTATCTCTCTGCTCCTCCAGAGATCATAGGCTTAGTGGGGTGGGACCATTTTGTAACATCTAGAGATGTGAAACAGCAGGGTTTCTTTTCTTACTTGTTTTTTGGATATAATCATAACATAAATAAAAAACTGGTTATCTCCACGTACATGCTTCATTCTGTGCACGTAATAAGTAGTACTAGTTCTGTAGTAGAGTATTTAAAACTACTCATGTGCAGCACTGGTACTTAATAATTATGTTGTGTTGGTGTATAATGCTAGGAAAAAAGGCTGCATACCAATTAGTAGATTTTCTACATGTATGACCACCTCACCCACGATAAATTATGTCTGGAAAGGGGCCTCGTTTTATCTCATCCTAACAAAGCATTTCAGAGTGGGGTGGAAATGTTACTCTTCTGTGTCCAGATGAGCTTTGTGCTTTCCCTTTGCAGTGGTTGGTTCTGCACGCGCGCGACCTACTCAGCTTCCTGAGCAGTCTTCCTCTTCTCAACAGAATGGTACTGTTTCAGATATATCTCCAGTTCAAGCTGCAAAAAAGGAATTTGGACCCCCTTGTATGTAAACCGTGTATCAAGGATTCATTCATTCTGGGCGTTACATGTACATTCTCTTGGATTATGTTGTTGTCCATAAATGACAAATGGTATACATACGCAGTTGTCTATAGGCTTCCTCGAGAACTTTTTTCAGGGAGCAGTGGCTAAACAAATGTTCACTTCTGTCATAGTTGTGCTAGTATTTGGAATTTGTTTTTCCTTTATCTTTTTTTAACCATGGTGGTGATGTTCGTGGGGTTTTTTTGTTTGTTTTGTTTTGTTTTTTTTTAAATTTTCCTGGGCTTTCTTTTAATTCAAACCAAGAGATCACATGTATCTGTCCAAACATTTTTTGAGGGTCATTGTCCTGATATTTTTGGTCATGTAATTATTGTCCCATTCCTATGATTTTTTTCTAGTTAATTTATTTTATACATTTGAGAAATTAAATTGCTGCAGTTATCCTATATTATTACTGATTTGCTTGAAAAGATAGTTGTTATAAATAAATGCATTCTAATTATTAAGTTAATAAATTTGAAATATTATAGTGTAAATACTAAATTCATGCAACACTGAAAATATTTTAAAATTATATGATTTTCTTTAAGCACGTAGAAAATCTAATTGTGTAAAAGAGGTTGAAAAATTGCAAGAGAAACGTGAAAAAAGAAGGTTACAGCAGCAGGAACTTAGAGAAAAAAGAGCTCAGGTTAGTATTTTTAGCTCAGATGGAAAATGTATATCAGCAAGAGAAGTTCTTTGCAAAATCACTGTGCTTTTTTCAGTCTTTAATAATCTTGAAATGAAATGGTTTTGTCCTGTGTACAAGTTTGATAAATATTTTGATGCTTGCTTGCATTGCTCTCATAACTATTACTTTAGACAGTTTTTCCCCTCTTTTTCTTCCTACAGAAATAATTGCTTACAATTGCTTATCTTGCCATGTGTTCTTTAAAGATCAAGTACTGATGATAGTTATTTCTTAGGGAAAATATATTGAAAATATTCAAACCTTTGGCTTTTAGATATGGCTATTATTCCGCAGGAGGTATTGCAACATGATGATAAATTGTTCTTTATGATCTTTCATGCTTTGTAGATCTATTTGAGGTTCAAGTTTGAACAGTGACCTTTTTTTTTTTCCCTTTAAACCTCTCTATGCATTTATAATTTAGCTTTACATCATGCAAGCTTGGCAGCAAGTTGTTAGAAGCTTGTGTGAAAGAAATGAAGTTGCTAATCCTGGGAGAAAAATTTCTTAGTATTAAATGACTTTCTGTCACAGTGGTGTAAAAGCTTCTGCAAAAGCAGTAGCGTAATCTTGTTGGCAGCCCTGTGCGAATGTGTTAGTCTCTCTAAAGAGACACTACCAATCTGCTACTGACATAGAAAGTATCACTGCCAAGTAAATAATTCAGGCAATTTACTTCATGGTTTAATGTTGTTTCTAAGTTGACCTAAAATCACATATGTTGAATTCATTTTCTCCTAATTCCCATCCATTTACACAAATGCAAAACATTGCTATGCCTTTATGTGTAAGGACCAAGTATTTTTTTGCTTTATATATCAAAATTCTTGATGTGGCACTACATCTAAAATTTTCTTTTTATTGCTTTTGTGAAGACTCCCTTTGCATCTGATTCTTAAACTTCTGCATCACAGCATCATAGAATCATGGAATGATAGATGGTTTGGGTTCGAAGGGATCTTTAAAGGTCATCTAGTCCAACCCCCTGGAATGAACAGGGACGTCTACAACCAGATCAGGTTGCTCAGAGCCCTGTCCAACCTGGCCTTGAATGTTTCCAGGGATGGGGCATCTACAGCCTCTCTGGGCAACCTGTGCCAGTGTTTCAGCACTGTCACAGTAAAGAATTTCTTCCTTCTTTCTTTTTTCTGTATGAGGAAGCTCTGTTTGTCTCGATGACTTCTGTGCTTCGTGTTGCTTTGTGTATTCTGTTGTCGTTGTGAAATGCAGCAATGATTAGCCAAGCACTGTCTTCTAGTGGGCAAGACCTTTAAATGGGGTTTGAAGAATATTAGGCAAACACTTTTTCCATAGTAAGCAATACCCCTTTTTGAATGTTAGAAGGAAACATTTCAGCAGGAATACATTTGTGTGGTGGGTTGACCCTGGCTGGATGCCAGGGGCCCACCAAAGCCACTCTATCACTCCCCTCTTTAACCGGACAGAGGAGAGAAAAGTAGATCAAAAACCTCGTCAGTCAAGATAAGGACAGGGAGAGATCATTTGCCAGTTACCATCACAGGCAAACCAGACTCAACTTGATGAAATTAATCTAATTTATTACCAATCAAAATCAGACAATGAGAGGATAAAAACTGCTGAATCTTAAAACACCTTCCCCCCACCCCTCCCTTCTTACTGGGCTCAACTTCACTCCCAATTTTCTCTACCTCCTCCCCCCCAGTGGCTCAGGGGGATGGGAATGGGGGTTGGAGTCAGTTCATCATACGTTGTTTCTGCTGCTGCTTCTTCCTTGGGAGAGGACTCTTCCCTTGCTCCAGCTTGGGGTCCCTCTCATGGGAGACAGTCCTCCACAAACTTCTCCCAACCTGAGTCCTTCCCACGGGCTGCAGTTCTTCACGAAGTGCTCCAGCGTGGGTCCATCCCTCCCACGGGGTGCAATCCCTCAGGAGCAGACTGCTCCAGCATCGCTCTGCTGTGGGGTCACAGGTCCTGCCAGCAAACTGGCCTCGGTGTGGACTCCTCCTCCATGGGTCCACAAAGTCTTGCCAGGAACCTGATCCAGTGCAGGCTTCCCACAGGGTCACAGCCTCCTTCCTTTGGGCATCCACCCTTTCTGGTGTGGGGTCCTCCCCAAGCTGCAGGTGGGGATCTGCTCCCCCATGGGCCTCCCTGGGCTGCAGGGGGACAGCCTGCCCCACCATGGTCTTCCCCACGGGCTGCAGGGGAATCTCTGCTCTGGCACCTGGAGCCCCTCCTGCCCCTCCTTCTTCACTGACCTTGGTGTCTGCAGGGCTGTTCTCTCTCACATCCTCTTACTTCTCTCTCCAGCTACTGAGATGCAGCCGTTTTTTTTCCTTCTTAAATGTGTTATCCCAGAGGCGCTTCCACTGTCACTGATTGGCTTGGCCCTGGCCAGCGGTGGACACAGGGAAAACTTCTAGCAGCTTCTCACAGAAGCCACCCCTGTAGCCCCCCCACTACCAAGACCTTGCTACACAAACCCAATACAATGCAATTTGGTATGGAGTTACTATCAGCAGTTTTTAATTCACTGTTGCCAGGGTGACCAGCATGAAGGTACAGTCCACTTCTGATTACCAGGGCATAGTTTTATCTGAGGGGAGGATCAGTTGTGTCACAGGTGCAGAGACATGAGCTGGCCTCCTTTCGGCTTGTTAACCCCAATGAAGCGCTTTATAAGAGTGCCTATGCCTATCACAACCAGCTGTGATCCTGAAGGAGTTCTGTATCATTTGTGGGGAGCCTTGCAAAGCTTAATAAGGTCTGATCACCAGAGCTGGCTATGCATGGCATCAGTAGCCTGTCCTGAAATGGTGTAAAAACTGACAGTTGCGGGGAGAAGTGATGGTAAGGACATTTGAGTGATTTAGCAGAGAACCAGCTCAGCTCACAGTAGGCTCAGACTTAGCAAGGCTTGAAGGGGCTCCATGCATGGCCTCTTATTTGTCCATTTGCTCTGGTACTGATGGATCCAGGTTTAGGCTTGGATTTAGCCTACTGTGTATCTTTGGGGTTGTTTCTGCTTTTTTGAGGCGGTCTAGGAGTGTTACAAGAGTTTCCAATGCATCCAAGTAACTGTAGCAGTTAACTCGGGGTGAGTGGTAGGATCAACCTCCTTTAACCAACCTTGATCCATCAGGGTTGTGTTTAGAGCAGCTGGGGTGCCTGTGCTGTCCTCTGTGGAGTGTTGAGGTTCAACAAGGCCAAGTGCTGGGTCCTGCACTTTGGTCACAACAACCCCATGCAGCACTACAGGCTTGGGGATGAGTGGCTGGAAAGCTGCCTGGCGGGAAAAGATCTGGCGGTGTTGGTTGACAGCCGGCTGAATATGAGCCAGCAGTGTGCCCAGGTGGCCAAGAAGGCCAATGGCATCCTGGCTTGTATCAGGAATAGTGTGGCCAGCAGGAGCAGGGAAGTGATCGTGCCCCTGTACTCGGTGCTGGTGAGGCCGCACCTTGAATGCTGGGTTCAGTTTTGGGCCCCTCACTACAGGAAAGATGTTGCATTGCTGGAACATGTCCAGAGGAGAGCAACAAAGCTGGTGAGGGGTCTGGAGCACAAGTTCTGTGAGGAGCATCTGAGGGAGCTGGGGTTGTTCAGCCTGGAGAAGAGGAGGCTGAGGGGAGACCTGATCGCCCTCTACAACTGCCTGACAGGAGCTGTAGCGAGGTGGGGGTCGGCTTCTTCTCCCTGGTAACGGACGATAGGACGAGGGGGAATGGTTGCGCCAGGGCAGTTTTGGGTTGGATATCAGGAAAAATTTCTTCACCAAAAGGGTCGTCAGGCTCTGGAACGGGCTGCCCAGGGAGGTGGTCGAGTCCCCATCCCTGGAGGTATTTAAAAGACGGGTAGACGAGGTACTTAGGGACATGGTTTAGTGGTGGGATGTCAGGGTTAGGTTAAAGGTTGAACTCGATGATCTTAAAGGTCTTTTCCAACCTAGATGGTTCTATGGTTCTATGATATATACCTGTGTAATGGACTGTATCCATTCGTCTGTTGGACCAGATTATCTCAGATTAAGCAGCATTCACTGTATATGCTATCAGGTGTCACGCAGTCATTTGGAGGTGTTTCTTAGCATGAAGATTCTGGCAAAGGCAGCAGTTGTTTCTCTTTCTTGGGTAGACTGTTAATGAGTCTTCAATTAAAAAGCATTTTCTATTACATGCCGACCAAACCCATGAAATAGAAGGCATGTAATTGCTTTGCTTTATGGTCAGTAAATTAGATACATCACAATGGAAAAAAGCATTAAACTTGCATTTTAGACTTTTCTTACATTTTAGAGAAAAAAAAAAGATTTCAATTAATATGTCTTTTTCTTATAAATAAATATAGAATATGCAGAAATTAGTCCATTTCAGGAAAAAAATTATATTAGAAATTCTGTTGCTTACTTCCCTAGGATGTTGATGCTACAAACCCAAATTATGAAATTATGTGTATGATAAGAGATTTCAGGGGAAGTTTGGATTATAGACCACTGACAAATGCAGATCCTGTAAGTACACCAGCCACATGGAAGTTTTTTTTGTCCACTTATATTTTTGCCATGTGTTTTCAATTTTTTCAATGTATACTTCTGTCTGTAAACATAAAAAATAAATAGTTTAATATATATTGGTATTCTTTATAACATGGATTTACTTTTTCAGTAATCTGATGATATTGAAATTAGTAGTTATTGAAAGTCCTAGGTTACTAAATTATTGTTAGTTGTGTTATGTTATTTAAGTACCTTTTGACGATAAAATAATACCAATGTGTACTAAGTAGTCACTCAGCCTCTGTGTTGTAAATTTTCCTGAGATGCTAGGGGACAGGCACACAAAACCATTAAGCTTCTCTGAAAAACCCTGCTGAGTACAAAGATTAGTATTTGATCTTTGAAGGTGATGAGGGCCTTTGATTTGCAGAGAAGTCAGAGGAGCAGAATCCTTAAACGATGCAGGTTATCGGATCTCTGTGGAAATTGGCAGTTGTGACAATTTCTGTCAATAGTGTGTCTACCCTGTTAGAGCTGGGTTTGCTTGCAGTGTTCCAAGATGTACCTGGTACTCTACAGGATTAGATCACTGTCTGCAGGGACTTTTGTTGATGTGTCGTTCTCCCCTTTGGGTTCTTGGCTATTGTGCAGACTTAAGGGGCTTTTACGTGTTCCGATAACTTCACTGTCTTGGAAATTTCTCTTTGTTTAAATGATTGCTGAATTAATTCAAGAATAGAACTAAAATAAAGTAAAATATCTTCTAACTAGAACTGGGGCATGGTTCACTGAAAGATTTGTTTCCTTTGCAGATTGATGAGCACAGGATATGCGTTTGCGTACGAAAACGACCACTCAATAAAAAAGGTATGACTATTTAAGATTTTGCTGATTTTTTTCCCCTGGAAAACTGCTTCTGATTGTAATATTTTTTGTATTAAAGACATGTAGAGATACTGATCAAAGGTGAAACTCTGTTATACTAAACAATATGTGTGATGGACCCAGAAAATTTCTAGCCTCATCATAACCTGGATAAAGATGGGGAGAAAAGTAGTTTAACTGTCACCATTTCATGGACTGGGAGTTGAGGTGCAGAGAGATTGCAGATTTTTTCCCAAGGTCATCTAGGCTGTATATGGTTGATCTGGGAATTAATTCTACTATAATTTCTTCAGTAATCTTACATTGCATTAGGATCACCATTCTTTTAAACTGTCTTTTAAGTCATCTCCTGAGCAGAGAGCTACCCAGTGAAAACCTTCCTATGCATTTTTTGTACATGTATTTTTATACTTTCAAGTGGTCTTGAATTGGTCATCAAGGGAACAATTCAGGTGCTTAAACGCTGGTATCTTATGACATGTTAGGTGACCAAGTGTGTCTGAGACGTCCTCACAGGGCTAGTGGATTACAGAGAAGCTGAAGACTTGTATCCTCTGGAGCTGCTGCTCAGGACTGGGAGAGATACTGTAGGGCATATGAAATGCCACTAAAAAACTATTAGGTACTGGAATGACTCCCTAGTGACTTTTTTTTATATCTTAATTAGCGTTACAACTTTTTTCTTATCACCTGCTCATCAGACTGGAGTCTGTATTAAAAAAAAAGTTCAGGTTTTTAACTCCAGTTAAATCCCAATCTTCCCATGAAGTTCTTTACTTTCAGTGGGAAATTAAGAATGAAAATACTTCTGGATTGCAGCCTGTCTGAATGCAGTGCTTAAGTAAGCTGATTTCCGTTTTGAGAGATATTTTTTCTTTCTATTATATTTTGTTTAGCTAAAGGTCTCAAAGAGAATTGCTGACTCTTAAATAACACTGGATGCATTCACTATTTTTGTGCTGTCAGAAATACAGATTGAGGATTATCTGGAGCATATCCAGAGGAAAATGGGAGAATTGTATGGGGAAGGGAAAACATATGTTGACACCAGTGTATAGTTGTTTGTTGACACCAGTGTATAGTTGTTCTTTGTCTTTTTTGTTTTCACTGTTTCTCATTCTCTGTATTTTTTTCTTTTATTGATCTGAAAGGAATGCATAATCTCAAAAATTGCTTAATTGAAACTATTTTGCACAACCTGTTTAATGAGGGCATTCAATGTACAAATCTGATAGCAGTTGTATTTCTGTTTCAGCATTGGAGCTTATCTTTAATAAAATATGACTTAGAAATCTGGTACATTTGGAGGAAATGTCACCTTCTTCCTGCACCGAAGGTGGACGAAGTGAAATTACAGTAAATTAGAGCAAATTGTCATGGGACATGAGTTTGGATTCAGAAGTAGGATTTGATTTTGTGAAAGTTGCATATTTTGGGTATTAGTGGTTTGCAGCTATTAAAAAAATAGTTCAGAGGTGTTTGTAGGAAGATGAGTGTCTAAGTAGAAATGAGGTTGGCACTAAAGTTATTTTGCATTTTTAAGAATAAGCTATAGTAAAAAGTTATTAATGAAATAATCACAGAATCATGGAATCTGGAAGAGACCTCAAGGATCATCTAGTCCAACCGTTCTAGGCAAGAGCACAGGCTAGACAAGATGGCCCAGCGCCCTGTCCAGCTGAGTCTCGAAAGTGTACAATGTGGCAGAGTCAACCACTCCCCTGGGGAGATTATTGCAATGTATGCAGGGGATGAACCGTAGAGATAATCTAGTACCCACATGATACAATCTTCTGAAAACACACACTTCATAAGAAACAGTATTTCTTGTGCCACGTTTTAAAATTGAAGAGTATAAAGGAGTGAAAGGTACTAGTATATAACACCCTGAAGAGAAAAAGTAGCATTAGTTTGTTTTGTCAGTCTCACAAACACGGAGTTATCACTAAAATCTTCAGGTGTTCTCAGCACCAATCATTCTGTGAATTGACTTTGTAGGAAGTAGGTGTTCAGATTGACATTTTAAGGTTTATTTCAGTCACATGTATTTATAATTGACAAATGTATGCTGGGTTTCAGAGACACTATTCTGTATTTTCATCAGTAAGGAATACAGGTCATCATAACAAATAGCTGGGAGCAGGTAAATGTCTTAAGCCAAACTATCACTTAAGAAAAATCAGCTTTTGACTGCTTAAACTAAAAAGCTTTTTGCTGCAAAGAATTGAGTTGGATGTATATTTCTGTTGGTGTGTAATGTCATGTAATGGTAATCATTGTACTGTTTAATCAGTATGTTAACTGTTGAAAAGATTGTATAAAGCCACATCAAATTCTTGAACTGCACGCCTTAAAAAATTTTACATAGAAATGCAAGTTGGACACATTAAGATCCTGACTATACACACAAAGGATCTTTATTTTTGTGCATATCATGGATCACTGGGTTCTCTGTTTTGCTGACTCATATCTCATACAACAATTAGCAATAAATTGTAGTGCTGTGTAGTAATTATAACCTGGGAACTCACTATTGAAATCCCATCTAGATGGCTTTTGTTCATTCCCAGTGATAGGAAGGATCATTAGCATTTTCAGCTTTTTCTGCTTAGAAGATAATGTTTGGAAAGGATTTTACTTTAGAGAAATTCTATATTAAAGACATATACTTCAGGTTTTAGGAGGAATACACAAATGAAAATGTCTGTAGAATGAAAGCAAAATTTTTCTTTTTGAAAGCTGTGAACATATGACTATAGCATTAAGGATTTAGGGAAAATAAAAGGACAGAATTTTAAAATAAAGCAGATTATCGTAAGGTTATTAATTTTTTTGTGTTTGTGACAGTCCAGGCAGTATGGGGCTTTAGTGTCCACTTTCTTCAGTAGAGAAGTTACTTATAAAAACTCAAAGGATATGGTAGTAATCTGTAGAACAGTATAAAAGCCCTGAAGAAAAAGAACTCAAATCCACAGAAAGTATTATTATAGAATACATAACAAGCTATAATGGTAGTGCTATAATTAATGATCTTAATTTTTCTAATCAACTCTGTACAACCTCTCTGATTTCTAGCAATTGGTAGGATAGGATGACCAGACTTCCAAAATGAGATCTCTTACTTAGCAGATTACTATCTAGGTATCAGAAGCCCAAATCCATTGCAGTGTTGTAACTTGGAGGAGCTGTGTTAACTGAGATTTTGTAAGAGTGTAAACAATGATAACAATGTAAAAAATAATTATGTGTTGCTAATTAAATATATGTATTTCACTTATTTTTTAGAAACTTTAATGAAAGACCTTGATGTTATAACAATTCCTAGTAAAGATGTTGTGATGGTACATGAACCAAAACAAAAGGTGGATTTAACAAGGTACCTAGAAAACCAAACTTTTCGTTTTGATTATGCCTTTGATGACACGGCTCCTAATGAAATGGTTTACAGGTATGTGTATATGCTTTTTTTTTTTTTGGTGAATCTTTTTTCTTGTGTATCTCCCATGCCAATAACTGTGGGCGTACCTTGGTTATGGACTTTACTCCTATTCTCTGTGTTACCAGATATTTATATTGCTACCTCTATTCTTTTGCCTGTTTTTTTTTGTTTTAACTCTTTATCCTGAATTCTTCAGCTGCAATATCATCTCCATCTCTGTTGACCTCAGTCGTGCTCTCAGTCCTCCTCCGAGCCCTGCTGGTTTCCAGGCACTAGTATGTATTGCCTGCCTGCTCAGCTACTGAATATTTGAACAACTTCATGAGCTCTCCATTTGCCTCAGGGTTATTGTCTTATTAATTAGTGTGTGTGCAACACCTGAGGAACCCAAGTCATGGCTTTTGGTCTTCAGGAAACTTGGAAGAAAAGGACAGCCCCAGCCCCAAACAGCTTTCAGTTTGAATATAAGATATTTAACAGATGGAAACAAATCAGGAGAGGGTGGGGAAAGAGTACAAAGAAAGTGAGAGAGGTTACATTGCTGTATTGCTGAGACCCCTGATCTGGATTGGCTTCTGGAAGCAATCTGGCTGATCTAACTTGGAGGTGCGTGGAGCTAAGTTATCTTGCTCTAAATGCTGAATCTTTCTGATTTAAAAACCAACATCAACAAAGACACACATGCATTTTCAGCCCCAAGGTATCTGGATCTCCATTTTCTCCTTTATTCTCCTATTTCACTTCCACAGCTGGCACATGGTGCTTTTAAAAACATGTTTTAAAGTAGCCATTTACCTTGCACAAGTCACTAAATGGAGTAGATACAGCAGGCAAGGTCAGACAAGTCACAAACTTGGTATGCAGTCTAAATCCCGTGAAGCTTTTTGCAAGGAATATTGATATTAGAAAGGAATTTGATTAAGATAATTTTCCTTATGCTTGCAAAATGCTTCCCTTAGCCTCAAGGAGTAGTGACAGAGAAATATCTTAATTCTGGTTTTTAATCCAACAATTAGGAAGTGAAAGTTAGCATCATATCCTGACTGATGTTGGATGCTAACATCCTGTCAGTGGATAACAGAAAACTCATAGTAAAAAAATTACAATGCCTTGAAAATTAGAACTTCTGTCTTATGCTTGATATAATTAGGATGAGAAGCGTGGCAAAAGGAAAATCTGTACAGTCTGCTAGTTTACACTAACAAAAGACTTCTAAACAGCAAAGCTGTGCCCTTGGAGGTTTCTGTCTCTGATTGTCTACTGGTGGCATCTTCCTTTCTCAGTACTGAAGAGCTGTGGGAGAGTGATCTAGCTGGCGATGCATGCCTCTTGCAGTAGTTCCTCTCCTGCTTAACAACCAGTTCTTTTAATCTCCCTTCTTCCTGTTATTTATCTTTGTGAGCATAGTGTTTAAATGTGAGGGGTGTTTTTGGCATACAGTGTTGTTATATTTTTGTATTCAGTTTCCTCCAGACAATTTTTATTAGTTACATTAGTGGTAATATGGGAACATACTGGAAGATGGTTGTATTCATACTGAAACAGTAAATATCAAGTCTGTGTAGCAGCACAGGGTTTTTCCTTCTCCCTTATATGGCACGATAGTGATTGTTACTTGAAGGGCAATCTGCTTCCAGGCCTCCTGTAATAACAGAAGTAAGACCAAGATAGGTGTTGTCATCTGCTGTCACCAGAACTTCTGGGTCACAGAGGAGAAAACAATACTGTGCAGAGTTACTCCAGCTTTCTTCAATATGCTAAAATTAGTCACTGTGTTTCTATACTGAAAAACATTCCTCAGTTTGAAAGAAAAAGGAACTTCTTCTTCTTCTTCTTCTTCTTCTTCTTCTTATTATTATTATTATTATTATTATTATTATTATTATTATAATTACTACTATTACTACTACTGTTTTGCTTACACTGTGTTTTAAGTATTTTTGAATCCATGAGCCACAACACTAAGTTGCAAGTTTTCATTAACGTTAAAAAACATGCACTAGTTTGAATGTATGGGTATGCCTTTTGAATTTTCTCCCTTTTCTCTTTCTTTGCCTCCAACAAATTTCCATGTTGGAGAAAAAGAAATAAAATCCAATATGCTTTAAAACTGTGTTGAACCTTGCAGTAAGTACTAGCAGGAGAAAAAAAAATACTTTAAGCAGCTGAATCGGCGTGTGGAATTCTCTGTGCTTTTGACGTTTTTGATCGAGACCTTTGCTTTTTTCAGAGTTGAAAGCTTTCAGATACCAATATCTGGATCCCATTATTATTGAGTTAAATAAGATATTTCCAAGATTAAGCCAAGTAATATAACTTAGCAGTGTACTTTTTGCTGCATAGACCACAAAAAAGACAGTTTGGTTGAACAGTTTGCAGTTTAAGGAGCCACAAAGCGGGAGAGTGGATTATTAAAATGGTTTAAGACTGTAATAATAAATTCATTGTTGCCTATTCAAAAAGGTATTAATATTTTCAGGTAAATGTTGGCATTTTTTTTTCCAAGTAGGCAATTCTACAAAATACTTACTGTTACATTGTTAGATGCTGAATTTAATACAAAGAAATCAGTAGGTTCTTTTAAAATTAAAGGTAATAACAAAAGATAATAAACTAACGAGTTTTTAACCCAGTCAATTTTGAGACACTTGCAAATTAGTTATTGGCAGATGTGTTGTAGTTTCTCTCAGTGAAATAAGTAACATCAATTTCAGAAATACTAAGCACTTCTTAATGTTACTAAAACTGTAAATAGTAATTTTGAACCTGTTGTGGTTTAACCCCAGCCAGCAGCTAAGCCCCACACAGCCGCTCGCTCACTCCTGCCCAGTGGGGTGGGGGAGAGAATCACGGAATCACAGAATGGGACCTCGGAAGATCATCCAGTCCAACCCTCCTGCTAAAGCAGGTTCACCTAGACCATGTTGCACAGGACATCATCCAGGCGGGCTTTGAATATGTCCAGAGAAGGAGACTCCACAACCCCCCTGGGCAGCCTGTTCCAGTGCTCTGTCACCCTCAAAGTCAAGAAGTTTTTCCTCATATTCAACTGAAACCTCTCATGTTTCAGTTTGTCCCCATTGCCCCTTGTCCTGTCGCTGGGCACCACTGCAAAGAGCCTGGGTCTGTCCTTGTAACATCCACCCTTGAGATACTTGTACGTGTTGATGAGGTCCCCTCTCAGTCTTCTCTTCTTCAGACTGAACAAGCCCAACCCTCTAAGCCTTTCCTCACAGGGGAGATGCTCCAGTCCCTTCATCATCTTTGTTGCCCTCCTCTGGACTCTTTTTAGGAGCTCCTCATCTTTCTTGAACCAGGGAGCCCAGAACTGGACACAGTACTCCAGGTGGGGTCTCACCAGTGCAGAGTAGAGGGGGAGGATAACCTCTCTTGACCTGCTGACCACGCAGGTCCTCTTAATGCACCCCAGGATACCATTGACCTTCTTGGCAACAAGGGCACACTGCTGGCTCATGGTCAGCTTGTCGTCCACCATGACTCCCAGGTCCCTCTCGGCAGAGCTGCTTTCCAGCAGGTCAGCCCCCAGCCTGTACTGGTGCATGGGGTTCGACCTCCTCAGGTGCAGCACTCCACACTTGCCCTTGTTGAACTTCATCAGGTTCCTCTCCGCCCAGCTCTCCAGCCTGTCCAGGTCCCGCTGAATGGCAGCACAGCCTTCTGGCGTATCAGCCACTCCTCCCAGTTTTGTGTCATCAGCGAACTTGCTGATGGTGCACTCTGTCCCCTTGTCCAGGTCATTGATGAACAAGTTGAACAAGACTGGGCTGAGTACTGAGCCCTGGGGAACTCCACTAACTACTGGCCTGCAACAAGACTCTGCCCTGCTGATCAGAACCCTCTGAGCCCTGTCGTTCAGCCAGTTCCCAATCCACCTCACTGTCCACTCATCCAACCCACACTTCCTGAGCTCCCCTATGAGGATGTTATGGTAGACAGTATCAAAAGCCTTGCTGAAGTCAAGGTAGACAATATCCACTGCTCTCCCCTCGTCTACCCAGCCGATCACGCCATCATAGAAGGCTATCAGATTGGTCAGGCATGATTTCCCCTTGGTGAATCCATGCTGGGTACTCCTGATCACCTTCTTTTCCTCCACTTGCTTGGAGATGACACCCAGAATGAGTTGTTCCATCACCTTTCTGGGGATGGAGGTGAGACTAACTGGCCTGTAGTTCCCCGGGTCCTCCTTCTTGCCCTTTTTGAAGACTGGAGTGACATTCACATTGGCATCAGAAATCAGAACTTTCTGAATCAGAAAAGTAAAAATGAGAAAACCTGTGTGTTGAGCTAAAGACAGTTTAATAGGTAAAGCAAAAGCTGTGCGTGAGGAATTCATTCACTACTTCCCACTGGCAGGCAGGTGCTCAGCCATCCCCAGGAAAGCAGGGCTCCATCATGCATATCGGTGACTTGGGAAGACAAACACCATCACTCTGAACGTCCCCCCCTTCCTTCTTCTTCTTCCCCCAGCTTTATAGGCTGAGTATGATGTCATATGGTCTGAAAGACCCCTTCGGCCAGTTGGGCTCAGCTGTCCTGGCTGTGCCCCCTCCCAGCTTTTTGTGCCCCTGGCAGAGCAGGGGGAAGCTGAAAAGTCCTTGACTGGTGTAAGCCCTGCTCAGCAACAACTAAACCATCAGTGTGTTACCAACATTATTCTCATCCTAAATCCCAAACACAGCACTGTGCCAGCTACTAGGAAGAAAACTAACTCTATCCCAGCTGAAACCAGGACACAGTATTATTTTTATAAGCAATCTTGTGCTTGTTCCAAAGTGGAATGAAAGGAAGTTGTGATGCCTCAGTGTTTCTGTAAGCATTTGTTCCTGTTTCTGTTACTTAAAGGTATTTTATGTGTAAACATCTGGAAAAAGTTTAAAAGGAGAGACTCTTGCAGAGACACTCTTAACCTCTGTTGGTAACCCTCCATTAGGTTACCCTTTGCTTTTGGAGTTTTCCATGAAACAATGGTGATAAGCAGCTGAAGTAGGAGTAATAACTCTATAGTTTTTAGAGTAAAAATTAAATCTCTAAAATAGAAAAATGATACCTTGGATAATACTTTTTGAGACATCAAATAATACTTCAGGGATAACCAGATTTTTCCATTCTGAAGAGCTTGGGTATATGTTTTCTTGAGCCTTTTCCCAGTGTATGTATGTTCTCGAAATGTGAAGATGTGCAATGTTGTTTTGGCCACCTGTCATCTAAATTTAATCTTGGAAGCTGATTTGTGGGGAAAAAAAAACAAAATCAAAATTATAGCAGAATTCTAGTATTGACAAAACCTAAGTATTTATCTACTCCACTGCCCTACTTCCCTGCCTTCTAATGCTGTTTTCTTTAGGGAGCTCCAGACTCCATGTAGTAAGCTGTGCTGCGTTGCATCATTAAAACAAGGAAATTTTTTTTCTTAGGGTTTGAAAAAGGATAATATTGTTATAAAATAAATGGGAGAGACCTTGTAGCTTTTATTTGATTGTTTGGGATATTTTAATGCCTTAGAGCTGGTAGCCTCTTTAGTTCTTGAATTAATGTGGAGATGTCCTTTGGCCTCTCTAAGTACAGAACTAGCTTTGTCACTTCTGGCTTTAAAATTTGTAGCATCTTTGTGGTAATGACATCTTAAAGTAGTTTGGATTCCTCAGGACTGTTGATTTTTGCATTTAAGGTTTACAGCTCGACCATTAGTGGAGACCATATTTGAAAGGGGAATGGCCACTTGTTTTGCATATGGGCAAACAGGCAGTGGAAAAACCCATGTAAGTATTTGTTCTACATGTCAGCAATACACTTCTTTTTATGTACAATACACTTAGACAAATCCTTATAACAAATTTTAAGTTACAGTTCTGTAGTCTTTATAGTGTGTTTCTGTCTTTTTTTTTTTAATTTAGACTATGGGTGGTGACTTTTCGGGAAAGAACCAAGATTGCTCTAAAGGAATATATGCACTTGCAGGTGAGACTCTATTGGTCTGTTGGCTTTTTGCAAATCAGTTGAGATCAATAAATTTTTTACTCCTTGGTGTACAAACATAAGGGTCTACATATTTTACATCACATCACAGTGGAGCTTTGGTAACGTCAAAAGTAGTTCCTAGATGTGTAGTCCTTACACAGTATAGTAAATACATATATAGATCGCTTCAAAAAATGCAGTAACTATAACTGTCGATTAATTAAGTTTATAATTTTGGGGTCTTCTATATCTTGTAGTGTAATGCGGCAGTTTTAACTGCGGTGTTTTAGACATGGTTGACTGACCCTATCTGTTATACTTGCAAAATATGAGAGATGCTGCAAAATAGACTGTTACGCATTAATGAGTCTTCACTAAATGAAAACATAGAACGAGATTTCTTTTTATTCTGGAAATGTATTCACAGCTCGAGATGTCTTTTTAATGCTAAAGAAGCCAAACTACAAGAAGTTAGAACTTCAAGTATATGCAACATTTTTTGAGATCTACAGTGGTAAGGTAAGTAGCTGATCTTTCTCTAAGGAGGAATTTCTCTTTCAGAAATAAGATTCTGAGCTTGTCGCGTAGAAGTTTTTCTTGCTTTTATACTGAAAACTTTCTTTCAAATAATTCTTTACAATTCCCTTCCAATCATGTTTTTCATGGAATACTTTGCATATTTTGATATGGGATTTGAAACAAAAATGATTTCAAAAGGTCCTCTTTAACTGTTCTGTTTTCCCCCCCTCCCTAAGGTTTTTGACTTGTTGAACAGGAAGACAAAATTAAGAGTGTTAGAAGATGGTAAACAGCAAGTCCAGGTGGTGGGATTACAGGAACGGGAAGTCAAATGTGTTGAAGATGTTCTTAAGCTTATTGAAATAGGCAACAGCTGCAGGTATCTCCCATAGCTTCCACCAGTTTTTCATGTACATTAAAGGATCAGAACAAGATTTTTTGGGGGTCTCTTCATAGTGATGGGGTTTTTTTATGCAGTGGGTTTTTTGATGATGGCTGCAAGTAAGGAATCTGCCTACTGTTTGAATAAAGATATTTAGAGTTTCCCTGTCTCCTAGAGAGGAGTAAGAACTGATTTTTCTACAGGATGTGAACTGCATGCATTATGTAACCAGCTTACTGACTTAAATTCGCGTAATTTATAATCTGGAATACTGCCAGATTCTTCTGCTCTAAAAGGCCTTGATATGTAGTGACAGAGGTTAAGCGTAGATTTTTAAATTTTTTTTAAGGATCCAGATTAATTGTTGTCAAAACTAGCCTTGTGCATAGACTTCTGCCTGATCAGATAAAAATGCCATCAGCATTTCACATGTAAACTCTTTGATAATCTGAAAACTTTGAAGATCTGGTTATTCTTGCTTTTAAAAGGGAGGCAGAATCTTACTAATCTTCTGTGTCTGTTTGAAAAGGTGGGAAAAGAGGTATAATTGTACTACGTACATCCAGGTATTAGGGCTGTATCTCTAGAGGCTACAAGAACTTTAGGCATGCTGTCAACACATGTAAGAAAATACAGAACTCTGCCCTGAAAAAAATAATGTTTTGCGTTTAGTGTGTTCAACGTGTGTGGTCTTTTGCCTGTTCATAGTCCTTCCCTTCTCTCCTTCTGTTTAAAGGACATCTGGCCAGACATCTGCAAATGCTCACTCTTCTCGCAGCCATGCAGTGTTTCAGATTATTCTCAGAAGGAAAGGGAAATTGCATGGCAAATTTTCCCTGATTGATTTGGCTGGCAATGAAAGAGGAGCAGATACTTCCAGCGCAGATAGGCAGACACGGCTGGAAGGTGCGGAAATTAACAAGAGCCTTTTAGCACTCAAGGTAACTGAAATGTTTCCATTGCCTTTGAGTGGGTGGGAGCCTTCTACATATAATAGCAATGACTGTTAAAACGAGTGTTTTTGCAGGCTTTGCTTGTCTACATTGTCTACTGATGTGACAGGTAAAATAATGTGTTGATTTTTCCTCTAAATGCCTGAAGGAACACTTGGGTAATTACCAAGTAGAAACATTGCAGAAACATTGTGCTATCAACTTGCATGTAGTTTAAAATAAAAAACCAACAAACCTCAACAAAAAATCCCCAGTTGTTGAATTTGAAGACTTTTCCGATTTATATCTAAAATGGGAGGACAGATGACTGACTTTGGTATTCAAGGTCTGAAATACTAACTGGAAATATTCTTACTGATCTCAGTAGTTATTTATTTATTTTAAATAAAAAGATAAAGTTACCTTTACAATGGATTTATTTACTGCTGCTAATTAATTCACTAAAGCTACACAACAGCAACATACCCAGAAAGAACTAACAAATATATCAAAATAACCCTTGAAAGTTGGAATCCATTTTTGACTACTGTTCTTTATAGCAAATTGTCTGATACAGTCACTTTACAGATTTTCATACATTAATCCAGGACACATTGAGAGAGCTAGGAAATAGTATTTAAATATTCATATGCTTTTGTTTGTTTGTTTTGTAATGCTCGAAAGAGGTTCAGCCTAAATAGGGAGAGTAATTTTTTGGTCTTAACTGGGGAAACAGTAGTTATTCAAAAATCTCAGAACTTACCTCTGTTGTTGGTTAGTTTTGCTTAGATTTACTGCTCTCGGCAGCAGCACTGTGGTTTTATATGAAGACTCTGAACCCCAAAATCACTGTGCTTACTTTTTTATCCCCAGTGTAAACTTGGGAGAAGACTTCTGTCTGACTCTTAAGCAGGTCTCACAAAACACCACAAAATCATAACATGTAATGTGTCATTACAAAATTCAGTGGCATCTTGAAAAATTGGAAGCAGCAGTTCCAAAACTGTGGCCTGTTTTGATTTAGCATCAAAGTAAATAATACAAGCAACAATGTGTTGATGTTATCACTTGTTTCCAAATGTAATTAAATAAAGTTGGTTTGGGTTTGGGTTGTTTGGGGGTTTTTTTCCACTTTACTTCCCAATTTTGTACTGACAGTTGCCTTCAGTGCAATAGCCATACAACATACTTTGTTCATTTTCATACAGATTGTCTTTTTAATTATAGTGAAAGGTTCTGCTGCTGCTGCACTAGTGGTTGTGATCTAATTTACATGGGGAAGGGGAAATAAAAATAAGTGGAGGTCTTGCAGAAGTCTAAACAGAGGTACAAGAAGATATACGTTTCTCAATGATACGTTAGTTTTCCGTTTTTCATCTACTCGCAAAAGCATTATACAGCTTTTTCCATTTGTATTCAAGACCCTTAAGTTACTGTCAAGTTCAAATTAAACTTATATGTTCTGAGGAACAGTCTTTGGTGCTAATCCAAGATTTGCTGTTTGCATCTGCGTATCAGTCCTGTTCAGATTTTGGTACAGGAAGTTATTTCTGTAATGTCTCTACATGGAAGTAATGTTGTCATTTTGTTACCTGGTTTTCTGAGCTGTTATGAAAACCACAAGTAGTTAAAAACTCCATTAATTTAGAAGCTGGCAGTGTCCTCCTATAATCCTTTTACTAACAAAGAAATAATAAAATTCTAATTTTTCAGGAGTAAGCAAACTAAAAATTGTTATAGTAAATTAAAATATCTTAATTAAACTTGTTGGTTACCTTACCAGTAATTCATCATACGCATTAGCTACTGGTTTCAGTTTGTAATGTCACTCGTTGAAAATCTGTTGCCCCTCTTCCTGTCTGATTCGCTGTTCTCCTTATGTAAGTGTAGTATTAATGCACAAACCCCAAAAATTCAAGGAATGCACTGCCTTGCTCACCTGTAGGTATTGAGTCCTTTTTAGCATTTGCATGTGAAATTCACATTCAACAAGCTTCAGTCTTTCTGTTTATCTGAGCTGTGTCCATTCTATAAAATTCAGCTGGTGACTTTTTAAAATAATCACTTTAGTTAAACCCAACTTGCCCTTGTGTTTGTTTTGTTCTGTATCATGGCAGTTTTATTCTGAGCCCATTTTTAGTTCTGTTTTATGCTGCTTCACAGTTGCAATGCTTTCTTGGATTATCATCCCACAGTTTCTTGCCTGGCTTTTGGAAGAAGCTGTTTCTATGGAATTCCAAAAGGCCATGAGGATAAGGCTGCAGCTGGAGGATTAGCTGAACTACTGTAGAACTATTAATGTAACAAAAAAGCCATTCCATCTGTTACTGCTGCTAAAAGCAAAGTTCTAATCTGAAAAGCTTTTGAAGTACAGTTGTTTGAAGAAGTTCTGTCTGTAGGTGTGTTAAAACTGTACCCAGGAAGCCATGAATCTGAAGAGATGCCTGTACACAAAGTATTAAGGCAAAGGCAGAAACTAGCATTAATGATCAAAATTCGATGATGACAACACCAAGACGGAAATTTAAATTTAAACTTCCTTTGCATGAGAAGTATAGTTTATTAGCTGATGTTAGAGGTCTGAGTGGCAAGAGTGTCATTTAGATAGTGTGATCTTGGTTTGCGCTCTTGTACTTAGTTGCTGCTGTAACTTCTATAGTAATTTCATAATATTTACATCTGTACAGTATTTCTCACTGAAACTCACCAACCAGTTAAAAATACTAGTTTAGCCCCATACCCTTGTGAGTGAAAGAGGAGACCTTATCCCTGTTTTTTCACATGAAGAATATTTTAAAAACGGGGATGGCTTACATTTGCAAGTGTCTTCCAATATTGATGCTTCCTAGGTCTGTGATCTGTGGAAGCTTTCAGAAAGTTTATTTTCTTCTGAGCTGTAAAGAAAGTCAGTGGTAGAGCCAGAATCAAAGCTACTGGTTTTAATTGATAAGAGTTAACACGTCTCCCTGTCCACGCTGCTTCTGCTGGCAGAGGTTGTAGATCATTCAGGCTTTTGCAGCTGATAATCATAAATAACTGTTAGCCTGGACATTTAACATCAACACTGATTTTTTGTTTGTTTTGTTGTTGTTGTTGGATACAACAGATGTAAACATTTTGCATGAGATTTGGAAAGTTTTTAGGCTCCTAAGTCCTTCTTAAGTTCCTACCTCTCTACTGAATTTAATGAGGGGTAAAAGCCTATCACTTCTTTGATCCAAGCTTTAACGGTAAATTTTAATGATATTTTAGGGGGCACAGCAACATAACTAAGGTGTGTGTTTTCTGATTTTGAATTGCATTTGTGTTACATTTACTCAACCCATGTTAAAGAAAAATGCATAAACCTGTTTGTTCTTTCAGGAGTGCATTAGAGCCTTAGGCCGAAATAAACCTCATACACCCTTCAGAGCAAGTAAACTTACTCAGGTGCTAAGGGATTCATTCATAGGAGAAAACTCCCGTACCTGTATGGTAAGTTGGTTTTGCTAACTGTTCTAGCAGTTACAAGAAGAAAAGACACTGGAAATTTAGGCTTTTATGTTTAAAATTGGTCACTTGCTACTGGCAATGTGTTGGACTAAGTTTATCCACTAACTGACCCTATATGTGGAGTGAGACTTTCAGCAGAGACATTTCAGATAACTTGCTCCCTTCTCATTTTTTATTGTCCTTTCTTATTGCTTGTTCCAGTTTTCAAGCTAGGCACCTAGCTGGAAATGCTTCCAGCTTGAGAAGTTTTTTTGTTTGTTTATTTTTAATAATGTCTATGAGAGTATTGTTTGTTGACTCAGAGTTTTGGAAAAGGTGTTGTAGACTGGAAGTACAGTGGTGAATTACGATCTTTAAATGACAAATTTAAAATTGGTATCAAAGGCATCAGAATATGCTCTAGGCTGTTGAGGGGGAAGTAGTTGGGATAGATGGGGTGTATTGTATAGATGTGCACCTGCATCAGTCTGAAAAACAGAATTCTTCTGTCAGATAGTGGACAGATAAAAGCACTGATGTCCATTCCTTTTATTTGTGCATTCTTAATATTTCTACTTACGGAAATGCAAACTCTTTGCAGTGGACACTGATAGTCAGGCTTGTTTGTGTTGGTTAATTTTGACAGACTCCTTGGAATTAATTAGTCTAGAGGCCAGAGAAGTGTGCAGACCACAACATGAGAACCATAGTCTTAGAGCAGCCTAGTCTTCCCTTTAGCTGTTAGGTATGGTTCTAGTTTGAAAAAGGTGGTAAAGCATTTTTTATTAATCTTTTTTTCTTCTTCAGTTTTCTGATGAACAGAGAAGATTGTTTTCTTTGCACTGAGACATAACTTCCTAAGTCCTATGCAGGATCAGAAAGCTAAATTGTGCATCTCTAGCTAGTGTATCCACACTGCTGAAGGAGGCTTGGAAAGTTAGCCTGTTGGAAATCATTCTCTGTACATAACGTAATTGGCATTTGTGAATATTTCTTGAAGTTTTCACCATCACCTTTACCTCCTTAAAGTGCTAAGAAGCTGTCTTTATTTTAGTGAAGCTTTTTTATTTTATTATTACTCTTCTTACAGAATTGTAACATTTTTTACCATTCAAATGTATGAGAATGCTATCGGGAATAATGCATGATCTATGGGTGTTCAATTTCTGATAAAGCTTGCATTCCTTTATTTTATAGTCGATATAGTTCTAAATTGAGGAAAAAATCCCCTCTGAAAGGGAGTGGAAATGTGCTTGAAGTATTTTTCTTTTCACATTCACATAACTACAGTGACTTTACAATTAAGAATAAGAAAACCCTTTCACGATGAGATACTCCTTTCAAACTCATTATTCTGCTACTTTGCCGTGTAGTTTCTCAGTACTGGGACCACTTGTGATGTTCTGGTTTTAGTGTTTGTTGACATGCAATTTTTGTCAAGAATTTAATCAGCAAAGTATTTCCTTAAGATACTGATGTGGAAAGAAGAACACCTGGGTGGTTGTGGCTTACTCTGGGTTATAGTTGAAAGGAAGTAAGAAAAGAAAAGAAACCTACAGGGCATCTTCACATTTGTTTGAATTGAGCTCTCACATTTGCAGCACTTGTTCCTAGGGTAACTAGATGGATGCAGAATAAAGCTGCCTGTCTCGTGATCTGACAGGTTTCTGAACAGCACATATTGAATTGAGGGAGGTGTAGGAGACACCTTAGCCTGGCACTGCTTCCAGTTCTTTCCAGTTCCCTGGAAAGCCGAGAGGAGATTTGCACTCCAGTGGCCAAGTGGTGGGAATAGTGCATAATGATCAGCAGCTTCACCCCTCTTCTGGGTCCTCCTTTGCCTCTTTTATCTCGACAATTTATTCAGCCTTTCCCTGTGGTATTTACAGTTGGCTCCTTGGTAGGGTGTGTGCCTGGTTTGTAAGCATGTTCATGTGTAGGTTTTACGCCGTACACTGGCAAAATTTTACGGATGAAATTTACAGGGAAATAAAAGGGCAAGTCATTATGGTTTATGATAGCTGAAGTTGAACATTATTTTATTAAATTAAAAGAGTATTTATTCTACAGGTGTGTTGACTGCTGATTTGCAGTAGAGCCACATAATTAACTGTGGTGCTTCAAACTTTAAAAAAGTATTGCAAAAATAGTTTAATAATGAGTTGTTTCTTTTCACATTTCTCCTGTAAAATCTATAGATGATTGCTGTGTTCTCTAGAAGTGTCTAATTTCTGTGAAGTAAATTAAAGCATGGAAGAACTTTTTAGTTATAACTGTTACAATTGTCACAAGGTGACATGTAGATCATGATAGTATTTCCTCCAAAATATTTTAGCCTGTTACAGGCAAAATAAATCAATGAGTTTGCAACACAAAAAAATACTATTTCTTGAACATGTAAGACCTCTTTTAAGATAACTGTTTTTGCTTGTCAGTGAAGAGGCATTTATTATAAAGGGATTCTTCAACAAGACAAAGATTTGATCAGTGTTCTCATATGTTGGTAGAGAGTAAGACATTTTGCAAATATGTGGTGCTTTTCAATATGGAATGCATATAAAATGATGTAGTAAAAACTTGTGATTTTAACTGACATACTATCTGTAAGTGAGATATTTGATTCAAATTTATTTGGTAACTTCTACGCTTCATTTTCATTTGACTTTTCCTGTTATCATTTATGGACTTCTTGCTGCAATTTTGAAAGTTACATTTTAGGGATGAAGCATTCTCTTCTGTATATAGGGTTAAACTATGATTTTGAAACTTTTTTTTCAGATTTCAAAATAATATTTTGAAAATAACTTCATAACATGGACAGTTATGACTAGGATCTGCTTCGTTCTAAAGAAATCTAGAAACATACACTCAGCATAAATAGGTTGTTTTGTACCTTATTAGTCATTGCAGTTTTTACTGAAGTTCTTGTCCTTAAATAGTTTCAAAAACCATTTAAAGTTGTTTTAGAATAGTTACATAGTAGGATAATGTATCATCTTTTAAAATTTGCAAGGTAGCCACATAGAAGTGTCTCGTTTTTTTAGCCAGTGCTGCATCCCTGATGTGCTGCAGTCATAGCTGAAGTGCCAGACCCTTCACCCCTCCAGGGTGGGAGTAGGAACGTGCAGGCTTCAGTGTCCCAAAAGGGCCATTGATCCCGCTGTGATGGCTTATAGGCAATGTTGACACATTCAAAATAGGAAGAATGGTAATTACAGGTCTTAAAGATACTCCTGCCCATAGGTAGTGCAGCTTTATCCATCCTCATTTGGAATTAGGGATGAGGAAGTGAGTGACAGAGAGGTTGGAGTCCTCCTGTCCTGCCAGGGCTGGGCTTGTTGGGGCAGGAGGACATGTGATATAGCAGAGGGTTGTGTTCAACTGACCGAGTCTTGTGCACAGGTTCGTGTGCTGATGGCACCTACGGTGGCACTTCCCTATAGCAGCTGTACCATACACTCTTCAATACGTCGGAGCAGTCCCCCGGCGTTAGGGTGGTTGCTGTGTGTGGTGTGCTCTGAACTGGTGGAAGAGGTGCATGCGCCTCTCGCGCTAAAGAAGTTTGGAAGGATTTTAGGAATTTGGTAGGGTTTTGTTAGTTAGCACCCAGATTATAAACAGATATGAAATCACACACTCTTTTTAAATCTAGACTTGTTGTTGTCATTAGTAGCTGATGCATACCAGTATTACAGGTTTAAACTTAAGTCTGTATGGTAGCAGGCTCTTTAGACTTTCTAACACCCTCCCACCACATACTTTTCCTTTCTCCCCAGTAGGAGAAATTCCTCTCAGGATGACTGCCTGTCCTTGTCCTTTTTTACAGTAATGTCAGCAGCAGGATGAAAGAGAAGACTAGAATTATCTAATCTTCATCAGTTTCAGTCTCCTGATGCTGTGCTACCACAAAAAATGTTAGCGTGTAGGACCATAGAGGTGTTTGTTCTGGGTAGTGCCTTTATGGCTCTCCTGAAAGGAGCACAGATGGAAAAATTGGACTACTGAGAGAAGCTAGCACAAATAATGATGACACTGTTGCCTGATCAGTTATTATTTTTACTGAGTGCTGAAAAGAAGGTGAGATCTTCAGGGTATTTCATTTAACTGGAAAAGAAAAGTCTTACAGATTCCAGACACGTTTGATAATGTGTTAGCTATCGAGTATTATTTACAGATAGCTGCTAATTGAGGGGGAAAAAAAAATATTTACTTACAGAAATAGTTAAACACATCTTTAATATTATTAAATACAATTTTGGACTGTGGCCAAAATAGATCTCTTGAGCCTGTATACAGTCCGCTTGAACAAAGAACAGCCTACAAAGATGTATATAAAAAAGAATCTGGTAATTGTTTGCAGGTTATATTAGACTTACTTTTTATTAAGCTGCATATTTCCCATTTTGAGAAGTCTTTGTTTTTTCCGTTAGAGTTTTGCATTTACATATTCTGTTGCCAAGACAGTGGGACGCGGGAAATTGCCTGAAATTTCTGTGAATTCTTAATGTTCCAGGCATGGTTAAAAAAGTTAAATTGAAATTTTGGCTTGACATCTCTCTCCTTGGGATGTCATTGTATAAGGACACCTGTACATAGTACGCAGTTTTTGCAGATCTCAAATGAAATTGAAGATAAAAAAAAAAATAAAGTTAACCTGAATTGATTTACCCTTTCATCTGTACAAAAAGATTTATTAATGTGTGGCTTGTTTTCTTCAGATTGCTACAATTTCTCCGGGGATGGCATCATGTGAAAACACTCTAAATACGTTGAGATATGCAAATAGGTATGGAAAATGTTATTGCTTATAGCTGTTGACCACTGAAATGGAATACTATTGTTCCACAATGTACAGTTATTTTTAGCTACTTAAGTAATTTTGTCGTACTTGCATTTCTTAATAAGATTAAAATGAAATTACTGATCTAGACTCACATTTAATTTAAATTGTTACTTTTTACAACCATTATAATAGAATCAATAGAAACTGCATTTAAGCTGTTATCCAGAGATGGATAAAGTGGCTTGCAAGGAATGAGGGAGATGCCCCTATTAGTTTTGCCCTGCTCTGGAGGCACCATCTCTTGCATTAGGGGTCATCGGTGTTCATGATGATTCCCTGGGGTGTTAGCTGAAATACCTTTCTGCATTGTGGTTGGGGTTTTTTTCATCCCCTTGGTGGAATTGCATGCAGTTGCCAGTCTGTTACATACATATATATGAAATTTTATACTTTCCAACTTCACGCAAATAACTGAGACCCCTAAGTATAGAGTCAGCTAATCCAACAGTGGCTTTATAATCAGTGTAGAGAAATTAGCACCTTCAGAGGCTGATGTAGCACCTCTGAGACCTGTGCTGCTCTCTGAAAGTGTTTGCCTCTCTTCAGTGAGTGTGAAAAGTGCCTTCCCCTGCTGCAGTTCTTCTTCATTTCATGTCTCTGAAGATGGAGAGATCAGGTCCTGCATGTCCCTGCAGTCAGACCTGCGATCCAGAGACGCCCCGCCATGCTTTGCTGCAAAGAACAAAGCCCCTGGGTCTTCAGAAACCTGGGGTTGGCCAGAAGAGGCTACCATCAAGTGGCATGCTTGCCCCAGCAGTGAAAGATAGGGCAGAACCACGTCTGCTCCTGCTTGGCTGGGCACCCTGGTCAGTTGCCAGTCGCCGAGAGGGCTGCTAGGAAAGCTCCTCTTTGATACCTAAATGTCTCTGGGTCTGTATCAAGGTAGCTAGTAGCAAATCTGCCTGGCTTGGACCAGTCTGTGTGAATTCCTCTGTGGTGAGAAGGAGGCATCTGCTCCCCTGCTGACAGTCATGTTACGAAGGACCTTGCATATTGATCAAGGCTTGTTGGATCTTTTACCCCTTATAGAGTATGTGTTGCTGAAGTGACTCCTAAAAAGATACAGCAAAACTAATCAAACACCTATCTCTACTATACTAAATAGTTGTGCTGAAACCGTTTCTTCCCCTTGGTGTTAAATTTGTATGTTGTTACGGAGTAAACGCCTGTCCCTGTAAAGTTGCTTCATGTGTTTTGTGTAGTATTATAGTTTTTTCTAGCAATATATCATTTTCATAGTATAGTTAGTTTTTAGGTGCTGGACACCAGTGCAGTGTAAGACGGGGCAGAATAGAATTTAAAGGTTTGTAGGTGTAGTGGTCTGATATTTTAAAAGGAGCCATTTAGTGGAATATTGAATGTAGAGCAAATTTTATTAACTACACAAACTGAGATCTGTAATTACTCTTCTGTAAATGCTGCTATTATAGTCCCCTGCAAATTAGCAGCACTGGATTTGTTCAGTGTTGTTAGAGATCTCTAACTCTGTTTGCAGAAGGTTTAAATGTGTTGGCACACTTGTGTTTTAATATGAAAATAATTTTATAGTTAAACTATTAAAGAAGTATGCTAAACAAAGAGTTGTCATTTTAACTGTGTTTATGAGAACATTTTCTTTTAATTTGCTGCTGTATTTTACTGCTGCAGAGTAAAGGAATTTGGAATTAGTCCTTCGGACATTCCCTTCTCACAGGGTAGTGGCAGTCGCTCTGATCTCTCTCCTTCCTATGAGTATGACGACTTTTCTCCTTCAGTCACCAGGTCTACTTCATTCTATACATGGAATCTTTATTTTTAAGTTTTCTTTTTGGCTGTGTAATTTTACAGACCAACCTTTCATTAGTCCCCTTGCCTTGAGTCACACATATTTTGTTTTTATTTTGTTTGGCAGGTGATGGTTCTGCATGATCTGCAATCATATTCCCAGTATTTTTTTCACCCTCCTCAAACATCCACACTCTACATCCAGGCTTGCTAGTTTCCTTCATACATTTAAAAAAAATGGTGATGTCACCTTCATACATTTAGTGGACCAAATCTGACAAGTCTGTGTTAAGGGTAATTGGAATATCTCTAATTAAAAAATAAAAAAAAAATTCCATACATACATATTTTAAAAACTTTTCATCACTCTGAAGATAAATGAAAAAAAAGTTTCCATAGTAGTGATAAGCGCTACTTGAAAAAAAATTTTTTTTTCCATTAAAAAAATGAGTTATAAGTTCTAAAACTTGCTATACTTGCAGACTTTGATGTGTCTGTTTCATATACTTGCTTTTAAATGGGCTTTTTTTTTGACAGAATCATTATCTTTTGAACTTTGAACACTATATTTTGAACTTTTCATGCTGTAAGAGCCTAACATTTTATTAAGATATTTTCACCTTTGAAATTATTTTAATTAAGTGATCTATTCATTCTCTGAGATACTTGGCTGCAAATTACTATTTTCAGGGTGGATTTGCTTATAACAGCTAGTGGGGTACTGACTGACTAACTTTTTTAAAGCACAATTGCGTGCACAGAAAAAGAAAGATGGTCAGGTTTAGGGTGCTGAATGAACTTTTCTTTCAAATATTGTTCACTGTTAAGGAGTTAACAGTGAGGGTTTGGAGATTTTTGCCCTCTTAACTGTTAATGATTAGTAAGATTTCAGTCAAAAAATGCCTCTTGCTAGAAGATGGACTGTAATCCACCTGCAAGTAGTTAAAATTAAATGGTCCATGCTTTTTAGGAGTTGGACAAGAATCTTTTTGTCACTGAAAGTACATTAAATTTGTGAAGCTGACATCATTGTCCTTATTAAATGAAGTAAAAATAAATTTAAATTAATTAAAATAAATTGAATTGCACATAAACACATTTTGGTTGTGACTCTTTTGCACAGGAAGTTACTAATTTGCAAATGAAACGTTTTCTGCTCGTAGGGTGAAGGAGCTGACGGTCGATCCCAGTGCCACAGGAGATAGCCGACCCATTATACACCATGCTCCAAATCAGATCGATGACTTGGAGACTCAGTGGGGTGTGGGGAGCTCTCCTCAGAGAGATGATCTCAAACTGCTTTGTGAACAAAACGTGAGTGGTTTACAGCATTATCTGGGCAGAGATAATACAGTGGCAGATCAAATCCAGACTAATATGTATTTATAGCTATTAGAAAGATCATTAAGTAAATACAGCATGCCTCATCACCTTTTCACTTTATGGTGTTATCTTCATTCCATACAAAAGAAAACTGAAACAAAAAAATATTTCTTGAAGGGTAAGAGGGGAGTGTTTTACTTTTCTTTATCTTCCTTGCTGATTAGGGCTTTTAATCATAGAATCACTTTGGTTGGAAAAGACAACTTTAAGATCATCAAGTCCAACCGTTAACCTAACCCTGCCATCCCACCACTAAACCATGTCCCTAAGCACCTCATCTATCCTTCTTTTAAATACCTCCAGGGATGGGGACTCGACCACCTCCCTGGGCAGCCCATTCCAGAGCCTGACAACCCTTTCTGTGAAGAAATACCTAGGCAGGGTCTGCTCCAGGCTCTGGCATTCGTTAGTGTGCATTTTTTCCAGTACAGCTTCATATATTTTTAGGCAGTTAGAAGTATCCTGGGACACTCATCTGTTTTATTTAACACTCTTGTGGTTTTGAGCATTATTTTCCCTGCATGCAAAACCCATTTCAAGTGGGTTTGCCTTTCTCTGTGTTAAGAAATCTGGTCATCCATCATTCCTTGTCCCAACACCCTGATTTTCATGGGGTGAAACCCCAGTGGGCTGTCTGGGAGAGAGCCACGCCATGTTCCCAGCATGTCTTCCTGGGCTGCAGGAGTGGGGAGATGAGAGCCACCTTCTGAAGGGCATTTTCCCCTCATTGCTGATTATCAGCTCTAGTCCTGATTCCTTGAATGTTCAACAGGGATTAAAATTTGATTTGTAAAAATGCTGATGAAAGATAGAAAAGAAAAATCCTTACTATGAAAACTTACTTTTTGTAAGACTCTCTGCCTTCTCAGACACCTCTCCATGGTGTCTGATATATTTCTCGTTTCAGTAACTGGCTCGATTTTATAAGAGCATACCAGTGGTTCCTAGAGCTTCCCACTGAACAGTCCTTCCAGACGGATATGCTTTCATATCATACTTTTTCATTGGTCATATGGAATGAAATTAAGCTTTATGATACGTTTCAAAAAAGATTTCGAAGGCATTGTATAAGGAACTATACTGTCTTGCTAAAACATCAATTACAGCCTACATAGTGCTTTCTCCTTTAATTGTTAACTGTTCATTTCTAAAGAAGCCCTTTTTGCCATAGTATGTTGTCCTGGTTTCACCTGGGATACAGTTAATTTTCTTCCTCGTGGTTTGCATAGTGCTGTGTTTTGGATTTAGTACAAGAAGAATGTTGATAACTGTTGCGGTTTAACCCGGCTGGCAACTAAGCACCACGCAGCCGCTCGCTCACTCCCCCCCTCCCTCAGTTGGATGGGGGAGAGAATTGGAAAAAAAAAAGTAAGACCTGTGGGTTGAGATAGAGACAGTTTACTAAGAGAAAAGAATAACAATAGTAATAATAATAATGGTAAAAGAATATACAGGCTATACAAAACAAGTGATGCACAATGCAATTGCTCACCACGCGCTGACCTTCTGCATTTTTCCTTTTGTGTCCTGTGATCAGAGGGTTCACATTCAATGTATTTCTTGTAGCCATGGTTCTTTCCAGACTAACAAGCTTAACTCTTGTTTTTAGGAAGAGGAAGTTTCTCCGCAGTTGTTTACTTTCCATGAAGCTGTGTCACAAATGGTGGAAATGGAAGAGCAAGTAGTAGAAGACCACAGGGCTGTCTTCCAGGTAAAAGATGGAGCTCTACTTTGTTCTATCCTAATCCAGGAATTCAGGTTTTCCCAAAGAAACTGTGCACTCAAAGATGTAGGATATCGTCTGGTCATTCCTCTGCTGTCAGAGATTTCTATGTTGTTCTATTATGCTAAGCCCATTGTAGCAAACAAACAGGGACAAATTCCATAACCACTAATCTTTGTCCCCGTGATGAAAGAGATGGCTATTTCTATATCATCCCCAAAATTTTCCTTTTCTTCTCAACAAACATTCTGAAATGGACTCTGTTCATCGTAAGAAAAGTTGCTGTTTTCTTTTTGCTATTTCTACTATTCATTATATTTTCTTTTGTGGTCCCTTTCCAGCATTAGTGACTGTGTTTTTTTTCTAGTTGCAGGGAGTTTATTCAGATTGGTTTTGAAATTTTCAATTTCACTGTCTAATCCATGCCAATATTCCTATGCCAGAGCTGGCAATTAATAGTAATGTCTCTACCAACACCAGTTCTGTTTGGTGATCTCCCTCTGAGATACCGCGATACTCCCTCCAAGTATCTCATCTGAGTATCCTCTTGTGACATGTCCCTCTGAGGTACTGAGATCCAGAAGAGACGTGTATTTCTAACTGCCTGTTTACTTCCGATTCACAGATACATAAAGGTTTTCACTTGCTATTACTCAGGGACTTTGGAAGGAATACCACCCATGCAGTGTAACGCTAGGCAGCGCCACGGAGCCTTTTACATTCACAACATAAATTGTAGTAATGAGTTAACTAGTTTTCAGAAGGAAATGTGAGTTGCTTCTGTTCATAACCGTAGAGTCTTTAGGCAGGCTGTCCATTGGGTATGTCTGCTGCAAGAGAACAGCAGAGCATTAAAACTGTAGGGAATACACACATCTCCTCAATTTAGGAGTCTAACCTAGTGGAACATTGATGTGTGTTCATAATACAGTAGGATGCTGAATAACACATTTTACAACAGTTGCAGAGATTTAGTTATTACGAAACACTAGCCCTGAAGTAAAATGCACAGAAGTATGAAAGTCATATGCCATATGCCATAGCTGTGTCCTCATGCTTGCAGCTTCTGGAGAGACAAGCTGCACTGGTTCAAGATGCTACTGGCTCTGTGTGTCCATCTGTCCTTCTGCTAGAGATTGCTGCTCCTGCCAGCAGGCACTGGAAGGAAATGTGTCCAAGCCTCAGCTCCCTTGGTTCGCAGCACCCCTTGTTAGTTTATGCCGTGGGTGGAGGTGGGCTGCACCAATACAAAATCTACCAGCTCTACCAGGCAGAAGTTGTCTTCTGTCAGCTTTCTCCCGGAAGCTGCTGTTACAAAACATCCTTTCTTAACAAAAGTGTCTAAAATAGATCAATGGAACGAATTGTGCTCTAAAAGTGTTGGTCTTCCTTTGTGTCTTGGATGTAGGAGTTTACATCAGATGAGATGAATCCTATCCCAATGTGAGCTCCATCTGTCCTGAGAGCCAAAAAACATACATGGGGTTTGGACGATGCTTTCAGTATTACTTGGGCTTCTGAGTGCAGAGGGAAAGACTTAATCTTAGTATTTCAGGCCTACCATGCCTAGAATGACAGTTTTAAAATCAAAGCATTTCCAGTGGGATCAGTTCTTCTGATCACAGCTTTGCATGGTTCTGTAAGCTTTAAGCTCGTGGTTGCATTTCTTTGCTGCAAGACTTTTTTTTTTTCCTCTTTTTTTTTTTTTTTTTTTTTTTTTAATATTCGGCATGCAAAGATGCCTAAGAGCTGCTTTAACCAACCTTAGCTGTACTTTTACCTATCTGGGGAGTTAGCTTACACAATAGTGAGCTTATAATAGCTCTTGTTTTATACAGCTTCTCCCAAAACTGGTTTTGATTACGGACAGAATTATCTTGGCTCCTTGACTGTGGTAATGACACTATGATAATACTCACTGATTGAAATCTGTTTCATTGAAGTGATCAGACAGTAAAAGTGTGGTCATCTTGAGAAAAGGTCTAATTTACCTCTTTGTCTTGAAACTTGAAACTTTGCTGATGTCTTTAATTGGCTTTTTTAACCTTTACCTAGGAAACTATTAGATGGCTAGAAGATGAAAAAGCTCTTCTTGAGATGACAGAAGAAGTAGACTACGATGTGGATTCTTACGCTACCCAACTTGAAGCAATTCTAGAGCAAAAAATTGATATTCTCACCGAACTTAGAGGTAGAGTGCTTTTAATCACTTTTGTGTGCATTATTAGCAGTGTGTTTTCATAAGCCATGGAGACCAGCAGTAATAATGAGGAGAAAAAAAAGAATGTGGTTATGTTTTAGGGTCTTTTTTCCCCTTATGCTGCCCTGCAACATCCTGTGGAAGGAACGTGTATTCTGCTGCCTAAGAACAAGTTCACATCTGTGCTCAGTTCATCCTAGTTTAAAGGAAAAATCTCTGCTTTACCTCCAGGAAGTATAAATTGGATCCTGCAACTTTCCTTTTCTTTTCCTTTGTTCCAAAACAATGAAGGAAGGAAAAAGAAAATCCCAATGAACCGTACGAAAAAAAGAAGGTAATGGAATGAGGAAAAAGTAGGAGGAACTCCCAGTTCCTGCTCTGTTGCCTTCTGTAGTGTAGCAGGGAGCCTGCTGTCATTTTTAAGACTGCTTAAGAGTAGTATCAAGCTCTGAGTAGCCTTCTTGTTAGATTACTTTTCTCTTCAGCAGCCTTTCTGCCTGAATTTTGTCAGCCTCTCTTTGTTGAAAAACAAACTGCAGATAATTCTTAGTGCCCAAAATTGACTCTTCCACTCGTCTTCTAAAATCAGCTTGTCAGCTTGGGTACTTCATGGAGATGAATTTTTCATTTTAGTTTCTGTAACTATTTGGACTCCAGCAGGCATGCTATACTGGTGGGGTTGGGGGCTGAGGGGTGGGGGTGCGGTTTGTTTTTTTTTCATGTGTTAGAAAGCACCTTCTAAGATAAAATCTTACTTTTTACTCAGTCTGAGTATCTGCTGTAAGTTAGAAGAATACATCAAGCAAATCAGATGTGTCCTGCTTGCCTTGTAAGCATGCATTGGCACCAGTATACTTTAGCAAAGAAGTGGAGGTACGTTCCTTTGCTTTTTATGGATGATGGCTTCCTCTTCAGAAGAAGACAATTTGAGACACTAGCAGTGAAAAAACACAGCTAGGTGACTCCCTGTTCTTTGAAAAGTTACTAGGTATTGCTTTTGAAACAACGTACTGGAGGTAAAGCCTATCTAAGAGGTCCTTGCACCTTTAGAGGCAGCATGCATGGCTTTACAGGAGGCAAGAACTGCTAGCAATTCTTTCTCCCAGTATGTTCTGTTATCTTTGGTGTTCTGCTCATGGTACATAATGGTCACTGAATATTTCAGCTTTTATTCCTGTCTCTCTGGGACTGACATCTTTATGCTGTCAGTTTGGTTTCCCATTCTTGGGCATATTACTGGGGAATGGAGGGGGACAGGAATAGAAATATGAAAGGATGCCATGCTTCTTTTCTCAGGTTCTCCCATTCTTGTTACAATTATGATGAAACAAATGAATGATGCATATATCTATTTGTGGTGAATAACTTCCAAAACTTAATCACAAATGCTTTTCACATTCATAGAAAAATGGGGGAGTAGAATGTACGCTGCTGGGTTTTGGAATGTACAGAAGTGACTGACTGTACACTAAATACAATTTCGTGTGCCTCTAAGGGTGGTTTGGAAGCTGCTGGGAAGGAAGAGGAGGATGTATGTGGTGTGTATCTCCCTATACTCTGTAAGTTAGAAGCAGAATTTAAGTGTGAACAGGTTACATGCAGGAAATGCAACTGTGCAGTTTCCAAACCTATCCTGCCTAGAGACAGGGGTAGCATCTAAGAAGGGACTAAGTTGCTAAGCAACTTCTTTGTATGGTGAGTATTGAATTTAAGCTTATCTCAATCCTCTTGTAGTTTGTAGCATCAGCTATTTTTGTGGAGGAATGTTCTGTGCTGTGCATTAGGACCGGGATGTGGAGCATCAGGGCTTAGGTTCAAGATCTGTGTTAAGCACAGGCATATTGGTACTCATTCTTTCTTTTTCATTTAAAGATAAAGTGAAATCTTTCCGGGCAGCTCTACAAGAGGAGGAACAGGCCAGTAAACAGATCAACCCGAAAAGACCCCGTGCCCTTTGAAAGGGCCTTTGCTGCTAAAGGAATCCACAAACCTGTACTGCTGTAGCACACATTTGTTACAAAACCCAGTGGCCGCAAGAACTCAACTACTTGAAAGCGTAAAAACATCAGAAATGTCTGTGGAAATGTCCTGTTTCTTATTCACCTGAATGACATTTTCAGTTTTGTGTGAAATGCTCCTATGATGTCTACAAAATGCTTCTAGACCAGACAGCACAACCATGCAGGGTTCAGATCTGTGAAGCACTTTGTTTAAAATACTTCATTTATTCAAATTGTGAATTTTGTTTGGAAATATTTGCCATGTTTTTAATAATGAAGTAAAACTGTGGCCACTAAAAAGTCACAGTATTTTCTTTTGACTGTGTTCAGTTTTGTTACGAAGACCAGCTGTGCAGTTTTAAATTGTGTTTGCGTGCATGCACACCTCACTAGTGGTTGTATGTAACTTCTCTTCTACAGACAGCTGTGCTTACCTCTGCCCATTCTGTGCCTTGATGAAGGCCACTTAACCCTAAACATCCTCTTTCTGAAGCACAGCCTTAATAAGCAACATTCCTTATTTGTCAATATAAATTACTTTTAGACTGTGTACATTTTTAATGTGTTATGAAATTACTATTTTTTTTTTGGTGGCTAGTTTCATTTCACAGGATGTGCCATATCATTTGAACAGGAACTGCAAGAGCTGTTAGAGTGGACAAACAGCTGGACATTCCATCCTTCTTGTAAAAAATCTGGAATCTAGATTTATTTGAATACCATAAAGAATGGTTATATAATTCTAACATTTTATCTGTAATTAAAAAACAAGAACAAAAAACCACCAGAACAAAAAAGACAAAAATATAAATTAGTCGATGTATAATAAAGGGTAATGTTTTAAGTACTGAGGAGAGTTGTATCTTAGATATACAGTATGTGGTATGGTGTGATAATGCTGTCAAGAGTAAAGGTACGATCTGACCTCTGCGTATGCATAGGATGACTGTCAGAGTCCGGGGATCCAGCTAAATACATACATATTGGCCTTTCACATACTGTTAAAATTTGGCTTTTGATGCATGACAAACTTATATGTACATTAACCGTAGTTTGCAGGTAGTTTGAGTAGCTCTGTTGCTTTAAAAAAAAAGTAGCTAATACCTATTTTTCCCTTTGACAGTGCCAGCAGCTGAAAAGTGGGGTGAAATTGCATCATTTGAGGATTTTGCACAATACCTCTACTTAGTGCTAGTAGAAATCCCGCAAGTACCTGAATTTTCACAAATGGCGCCATGTGTATCAGCACTTTTTAGATCGTGGCACTCAAGTTATTTTTGCAAGTCAGTATCCAAAAAACATTGACCTTTCATGTAAGAACTTCTTGTCAAATGAAGAATTGTAGACCTCTCTAGGAGTTCTCCCTGTTTCCAGGAGTTCGTCTCAGCAGACTTTCCCTTGGAACTGTTTAAAAATTACTTTTGAAATACAGGCCTGTTTGTTTGTGCCAGGCCTGAAGGGGAATAAAGGGAAGGCAATGAAAAGAGAGTTAAATGAGCCAGAAATTCTTGTAGTGTTTAATGTTTGTATCTCCCATAGGGAAGTAGGCTATGGGAAGCTCTTGTCACATGATAGTTAAAAATAAAAAAAAAGTCCTCCTGTGTGTAAACATGAAAACTGAAACAATGTAGATTTTACATAATGTGTTTAATAAATTAAGCTATTAAATGAATAACAGATGAGAATTTACTTCTATGACAGTTCTGTTGTGCTTTGGGAAGGGTTTCACTGTGTAAGCACATGGGAGTTAGGCTTTTGAAAAGGCCTCTGATTTCAGAATATTTACTTCTGGAGCTAACTCTTCTACAAATTTGTCATATAGGAAGACGTTCCCCAGAGCGCTGCCCTGACTTTAGTTTTGCAGCAGGTCTTAAAAGAAACATCACGCATCTTTCTCAGCATTTGTTTAAGAATGTCATCCATCACAGTTAAAAGAAAAAAAACCCCACGAAATACAAGGCAGCAGCTTTTGTTAGCAGGTGACAGTACAGGTTATCGTATAAAACCAGAGGGTTTCTTCAAAGCTGCTCTAGAGAAATCTTACTTTCTAAAAAGCCTCTGAAGATTGCTGTTTCTCGTGTAGGACGTCTCAGCTTCACTCCTACTCCTCCATGCAAGCCTTGAGCTACAGCCAGGCTGTGGTTTACAGCAGGTACCAAAGAGGACAGGAAGGACGGTGAGATTTCAGCAGCTTTTTATGAAGCCTTGTAAGTGGCACATGTCCTGTCACGTCGCAGATACAAGCTGAAATTGTGTCTACTGCAGGGGTAATATTAAGAGAGAGCCTTTCTGACAGAGCCTGCTGTAAAGGTCAGATCTACACCGATACTGAAGCAGTGAGGATCAACCACACAGTGGTTACAGCACTTGGAATTCCTATAGCCCGTTGCTGTGATGGAGTGGAATACTCGAACAGGACTCAAGACAAGCTCATCTTTATTCCTGTCTTGTAAAATGAAAGCGTTTAGGAAGCATGACACAAATCTCCAGGGCTTGTTCCTTCTGTATTGGTCTGTGCATATTGCTGTGGCTACTGACCTCACTCACAAACTGGTTCTATAGGCAGTGAAGCAGCGTTAGAATCACCAAGTTATAAAATAAATGAGTAATTCTGTTTCTAAAGACAATCTCTCAGGACGCCTGCAAATTCAAGTACATGTTTCTGTACATGTTTCTGAATCAATGACTTCTGAAGAATCGACATTGCATGCGTATAAAATGAAGTTACTATCATCTCTGAGGAGTTTTAGCTAATTTGCCTCTTCTCCACTTACTGTGGTCTTATGGAAAGAGATACGCTATACATGAAAAAATGACTTCGGGTAGTTAACACACGGAGTCACACCCTCACCCCTGCATGATGCTGCAGAGTTAATAATTACCATTTTCCTGAACCCTAAGATAGACCAAAGTGTATTTTTACTTTTGACAGCTGCTGTGCAGAGTTAAAGCAAGCTTCCTTGGGAAAACTCTGCCTTGTCCTTAGTAATTAATATAATCCAAACCGTATTAAGACACTTCAGTAAGTCCTTCTGTCAGGACACAGCCGTGCAATGCTCAAAGACTTACTGAAAGCTTTGATCTATGCTAAAACTACTCCTTGCCTTGAAAGGTGAAGTCGTTTTCTTACAAAAATAGCTGCTTGAATTTCCAGTTGACCAAAAAACCCCCCTTCTGTCCATGCTAATGAGCAATGGCCCTTCAGTAATTTTCTGCTGGTTCCTGCAGATGGCAGTAAGAAGGGGGTAAAGGAGATGACAGTGGTAGTTTCAGGAACCTCAATGTTTTTGTAAATGATAGCAAGCCCAGAAGATAAATGGTCTTGTTTCTGAGAAACAGTTACTGGGATTACTGACAGACTTGGAATGCAGAGGACAAATGGAAGAGACCGTGTTTAAAAACACTTTAAAACAAACACCCCCCCCCCCCCCCCAAAATCCCAAACAAATGGAATGACTACAACTCTGGTTTTGTTGCCCAGACCAGACTTACGCATTGTACTGTTGAGTATTGTGCAAGAATGTGGTGAGATACAGTACAGACTGAATAGACTGATGTCCATGATCAGAGAACACAGATTTCAATGAGGCAGCATCAATCCATGTTATTTGGTATATTTAAAAATACACTGTCATATGAAGTCCAGCAACTCACTTCAGTTGTGAAAGAATTTGTTGCTTTTAAAATACAGAGCGGCAGCTTCTTGCCTACTATCTGTGATAAAACTGCATGTAAGGTTTTACTGAGAACCAGAATGTGTACGCTGTATTCTGTTCATTGCTTTTGCGAGAGGAGCTTGTCCCACTGCTGTCACTCTGCTTAGGTAAGACTTGGGTGACAGAACACAGAACATCTTTCATTCTTCTGGTAGAGCCTATGAGAAGTGGATGCCTTCTGAATTGAAGCCATGCAGCAGTCTGAAAGAGTGGAGTATTTATATTACTGTTATCTACTAGTTTATACCAGCACAAGGTGTTTCTAAGCCATGCTGGCTGGCAAAGAACATACGAAAATAGCACGAAAGCAGCCATTGCTGTTTAACTGCCATTAAGAATTGTTACAAATTTTAAACTAGAAGTTACTGGCAAAGTCACCATTTTAGAGATGCAGGTGTATTTTCAGTGCAGTTCATTACACTGCAACCTACCAGGTTTACTAAGTTTCTTTAAAGACCAGTAGCCGTAGGTATTGTCACACTGAGAAACGGCTAGGAATTTTTATCTTAAATCGGAGAGGATTCCTGTTGCCACTTTTAACTGGCAAGAAGTAAGAGCAGAATATAGATGTTAATTACTCGAATTTCCAAATTTTGCTATAGACTAAGGCCTAATCCTCAAGACAGACACACAGAGAAAAGCTGTGTAAGTCTCCAGGGAAATTATAATAATTAATTCCATTACTAAAGCCATATTGAGAGGAGACATAGAAGGGTCTAGTACACAAATACCAGAAATGGGGATCTTTAGCTTGTTGCTTCTCAATACTGTGACCAGCAGTTAAAAAGTATATATAGGGTTTAAGCGTTTGTTCATGTTCAGGACCGAAAGCAAGAGGTTTCTGGTATTGAGAGGAAAAGAAGAGTTCATGCTGTTCCTGTGTAAGCCAATACTAATCTATATTAGAGAGTTACAGATGCAGACAGAATTTGAAGATGCGTAAAAGGAAGGCATAAAGACAAAAAAAAAATACCTAATGAAGTCATCTATATCCATTGAACGGGCTCGTTTTTCAGAGTAACCTGTATTTTTTAGGACAGACTGTATTTTCTCTGAAATTTTGAAGTTTTCAGGTATTTCCTGTCAATGGAAGGTAGGATACAAATTAATTTTCTCTTCATAGTATTGAAAAAGATTAATTTAAATAATCTATTCTGTTCTTGCTTTTAGACTAGTTCTTGTTCCACATGATAGAAATAAGTCTTATTTTTTCTTGTATGGATTATTGTGTTCTTCCATTCTTACATCTGTATTTTTGTACCTCAGCTCAGTCACTATAAATGAATCACAACAGTATTGCTAAGCAGGCATGAAAAGTGTTCTTACTAGATACTTAGTAGATGAGTAAAAGTCCTTGAGACATGTACAGCCAATATATTAACAACATACTCGGCTTTCAGCCTTTTCACTGTAATTTAGTGACCCTTTTAGATTTTTCTTTAAGAGGTAAGTTCCTCGCTCCCTCAAACTCTCTCGGAAAAACTTTTAACATGTTAAGCTTTTCAGTATTAATTTTTTACTCTTAGAAAAGTCAGCATGTAGGTCACGGTCACAGAAATAGAATGTAATATATTAAAAAGGAACTTACTGTATTATGTAAGGAACAATGAATTCGGTAATTATGATCCAGCAACTGCTCTACAGCACTGGACCTGGAAGAAATACAAGTTTAGAATGAAAACTGAGCTTTAACTAGGGGTTTTTTTTGCTTGATTGTTAATCTTCACTATAAAAAAATGGTAATGGCTACACAGAGCTGTTATTTTTAAAAAGCTGCCTAGTTTTCTTCTAAAAGAAACAGCTTGTGACCTCAGCATAAATATTCCATCATGATTTATCGCAGGCTGTGTTGGAATGCACATAACACTGCTACGGACTTGCACAAAAAAATGGTTAACTGGACAGACTCTCAAACTTTGAAAAGATTTCCCTTAATAGAAGTTACTTACTTAAATGCTGCGGAGAGTGTCTTGTTTTTCCTAACAAAGGCTATCCTTACCAGACCATCCCACTCCTGAAATGAAAAATTTCAGAATTTACAGAAAGGAACAGCTACCACAAACAAGAACAGTCAGCACTGACAATTTCACAACAATACTGACCACAAAGAAAAATCTTTCAGGAAAGTATCTTTCTAAATACCACAAAGCCAGTCCTGTCTTGGACAAAGCAATAGAAATGGAGGAGAAAAATACTTGACCACAAAAACCTTTGAGTTGTTCTTTTTTGTGCCTAGGCACTATCAGCCAGATCTTAAGTGCTGAGGTGGCAGATACTTGAAGAAAATCCGGCTAATCTTGGGCAAGGCTGAAATGGTCCTGAAGATCAAAGAGTTTTAAAAACTAACTTTAAGAATACTCTCCTGTAACATCTGTCTTCTGAGGTTATACACTCTTGTCTGAAGATAAGACCTCTCCTAGATACTCCTTTGATCATAACCAATGAACTCATCAGCCAGAAAGGACTCTGGGAGATATAAACGAGGATGAAAGGGATGTTATTACTAGCAACTCTCCAAGAGACATGGAGATGGTACCTCAGTCTTGTCAGAAATACTGTAAGTGAAGCTGCACCTGAACTGATGTCGGCACCTCCAGGTAAAATCCTAATGCAAGCCTGATCAACAGAGGAGTAAGTATTTTGGGATTATGTCAATGCCAATGAATAGCTGGTACCTGGCAGTGAAAACAGCACATGGAACTGAGCAGTAAGTGGAAAGAAAAATGAAACATAAGTATTATCACTAGTATGTTACGTTGTTACTGGAGTATACGATGCTCACCTTGAAGTTGATTGGTGGTGGTGGGTTCTTTGGCTCTATTCTGACAACGCTGGATTCAACTTTGGGAGGAGGCCTGAAGTTGTTCTTTCCAACCTGTTAAGCCAGGAGAAGTCAGGCAGCTGCATGAATAAGCAGCAAGTCCTCACATCCCTGGAAACATCCTTCTACCTGTGGCAGCTCTGTTGGCTAACGCAGAATGACGTACCTTCATCAGATGGTCCACTCGAGCTAGTAACTGGGTATTAATGGAGAGTCTGCAGTATAGTTTAGTTCCTGGTTTGGCAACCAAGCGAAGTGCAAATTCCCTTTGAAACATAAGTATTGCACACCTGAGAATAACAGAAATGAGAAAATGAATTCTAAGTAATCAGCTTTTACATCAGGAGCTGACCAACACTTGGAAAACACAGAATTTGCCTTAGTGCTTAAAAGTTTGTCATAAACAAACTGCCTTAACTAGCTCAGAGTGCATTAAAAAAACAAACCCCAAAACCAAACACAGAACTTGGTGAAACCATCTAAATGTCCTTAAAGCTACAGTAGAATTTGATTCTCTATACTGCTGAATGGACTAGGATCAAAGAGACACAGGCTAGTCTCAGAGTTTTGTGCCCGACTGTAACAAATCATTTTAAATAATTCCATGATGAGGCCTTCAAATCCAAACTTCCTAGCTCCAAAAATTGACCAGCAGTGTCACTAACATCCGTGCTTCAGTGAGAGAAACCAAGAACTGCTGACATATTAAACACACGGAGTGGGCAGTTACATTTCTGGATCAGACAACAGGAAATGTCTTGGCTCCAATCGATCCTACACTTTCCACCCTTCCTTTCTAAGCATTTGAAATGTTACAATGCTCTACTTATCCCTGGAACAACAAACATTTATAATGTTAGTGTAAAGAGGCGCAACGCCTGTTTTCATCAGCTGGACGCTCGCAGATGCCAAGACTAAATTTTCTCCTCATGCTTAATACACTGACATAAACTCATTACCAGGCACCGGCAGTTTTCATATTACAGAGTAATTTTGGTGTGGCTCTGATCCATAAAAATGGTATCTAAGAACTAAAAAAAATTTGTTTGGGAATATTTTTAAAGCTATGGTTTTCTCTCAGGTCATACAGAGCTATGTTCTTCCACATACCTGAAAAAAGGTCTGTGAAGCAACAACTTGAAAACAAAAGGTGAAGAAATCTAAGGAAGAGAGTAATAGCGTGAGTATACTTTCTGGGCTATTATTTTAAAAGAGAAAGTTTTGCCATGTTGTTCAGCCCATACCTGGTAAGGCAAGTTAGCCACACATGCATCAAAGAACGGTAAGTCTGTTTTCAAGATATCTCCAACCTTGATTTCAAGCTTGTTTGCCAGACACCTGGGGGAAAATACACTGTGGTTATCCTCTGAGGAGCACGTGGCCAAAGTTTTTGCCATAGCAGCTCCACTGCTGTCAGCGCTCACTCTTTCCACAGTTCATACTTACGTGCCCTGGACTCTCTTCTGAAGCTCACCAACAAGTCTAGGGTCGATTTCACAAGCAATAACCTGAAAAAGAAGTGCAACTTTATATAATTCCTCCATTTGGGGATAAAATTTCAATGCTCAAAACCCCCATGTATCTATTGCTACAGGCTTAAATAATTCTTAAAAACTCCCTGTTAGGCTATGCACCTTCCTCCAAAACATGCAAGATTTACCACGTAAATGGGTAACAGCAATATAGTTTGATAAAGCACTACACAAGATTCACATGAGCAGCTACAAATTCACTGGAATTATGCAAACATTAAGAAAAATATCCATAGAGCAATTCTCCTTATTTGAAAAAAATTCTTTAAGGGTGACAGAGCACTGGAACAGGCTGCCCAGGGGGGTTGTGGAGTCTCCTTCTCTGGAGATATTCAAAGCCCGCCTGGACGAAGTCCTGTGTAGCATGCTCTAGGAGAGCCTGCTTTAGCAGGGGGGTTGGACTGGATGATCTCCCGAGGTCCCTTCCAACCCTTGCAATTCTGTGATTCTGTGAATTGGGCAGATGAAGAACCTTCTGTTTGCCATAGTCTACACCACAATGTGGTTTGAGCTTGGGAAGGTGGTGGGCTGGGGGGGAGGGGAAGGGAGGCAAATTGACGCTTACTTACTTTTTTTACTTTCTCTAGCATCTTTACTGTCAGGTTACCGGTTCCTGGGCCAACTTCCAGAATGACATCTGTGCGCCGTAGGGCAGCCTAAGAACAAACCGCATTTCCATTATTTTCCTAGAGCTGATTTCAAGCAACCATTAACTTTTAAAACAAAAGGCACGCGATGTGCAGGCAGCTCAGTAAAAAGATGAAATCAGCTAGCACAGGGCGGGGGGCAAGTGCCCTTTGGGAAGGGACAAAAGGGAAACAGTGGGAAGAGGATAACTTAAAGCTGATCTATGAGAGATCGTTGACTAAGGACAGGGAAGCAACGCAAGCAGCCACGTTACAAAAAACACCAAAGCCGCCGTATCAAAGCAGCAGCTGCCGTAGGGAAGGGAGGTCCCGGCGCTGCCGCAGCAGGGGCAGACTCAGGACGGAGGGCCGGGCACCGGGACGCGTTTTCCCGTACAAATCTCCGCTCCCGGCCTCCTGCCCGCCGCCGCCCCCCCCCCC